>MU397272.1:0-363204 GCA_022578865.1 Xylaria sp. FL0043
TTAATTAATAAATTATAAAATATATAACGATATATTAATTAATTATATAATTTATTTTATAAAAAATAATATAAGCGTTATTTTAATAAAAACTACTTTATTAATATTATTTTATAAAAAAATAATATATATTATTTTAATAAAAGTTACTTTAAAATTATTAATTAATATATATAAACTAATTTATTATTATATATTTTATTAGCGTAAACTTTTTTAGTTAATATATTTAATAAGCTTTAATAATTATATTATTTTAAATAAAATATATTTTAATAAAACTTATTTTACGCTTACTTTAAATAAACATTATTTTAATAAAAATTATTTTATATTTATTTTTTTAAAATAATTATACCGATAATTATATTTATTAAAAAAAAATTTTTAAGAAAAAATTTTTATTATAATTTATTATTTATAAAATATTTATAAGTATAAATAACTTTATAAATATTTATATTTATATAATTAAAATTTTTTTTTTATTAAATTAATTAATATATTTAATTATTTTTTATATACTTATTTAATAACTTAAACTTTTTAAATAATTTTATATTTTATTATAATTTATTAAGTGTTATTTTATATAATAATGTTTATATAATTTATTATTATAAACCTATTTTTAATAATTAATTATAGTTAAAATAATTAAAAAACTAAGTTTTAAGCTATAATTAACTAGCCGGCTTATTAAAAGCTTTAATCGTAGTTAAAAAAATAATTATACTATAATATTAACCTCGACCGTTATTTTTCAAGATATTTTATCGCGTTTTATACTAGCTTATTTTATATAAAGATTAAGGGTGTATAGAGACATTAGCCGACTATTACTATATTTTGCCTAGTTTAAGGTCCGGATAACAGAAAGTAAGGTCTGAATATCCGGTGCCCATGGTAAGCCTTTCGACGTATAAAAAGTATTCGCAATACGGAAAGGTTTTTCTTTTATATAGCATCTCTATATAAATATTATATTCACTTATCGACATGGTATCCAAATAGACATGGTGGCGGTCTCGTAAATCTCCCGCCATTGTCTTCGCTTGTAATGCTTTCGAAGTGCTGTAATAGTTGCTGTAACCCTTACGTAGACCCCCCCCCGGGGCGCTAAGGTATCTTTTACAGAAGTGTGACTTACGCAGTCTGCGCCCAGTAAAAGCAGGATCCACTAGGTATCTTCGCTCGCAGAGGTACACACAATTCAGTGGCCGAATCCACCCAACGGAGCTGACAGCTGGTGGCCGACTCCCCACGCGGGACCTCGTGGGCCTGCCTTTGATAGGGGTGGAGGATTGTAGATTTGAAGAAGACATGGGATGTCGCAAGTCTTATTAATACGGCATAACATACTGTGTTTTTACTGTACACAAGTAGATACTTACTCAGGTACCTAAGTCGGTGGGTACCTTACCTAAGTGTGTAATTCAGAGATTGCAATAGGAGGATATAGTTACTTAAAGGGTATCTTTGACTGAATAGGGCACTTCAATAAATGCATAAGCTACCTACATACATAGGTAGGTACATAGGTATCTAGCCCAGGCACCAACATGCAGTCCACCTTAGGGAGAGCTAAGCTCAGGCGTGAGCGGGTACCTGTGTACTTACCTAGCGCACGCAGTCTTCCAGCTGCTTTTAGCTATCAATGACGCGGCGCAGAGCTGAGGGAGGATGCTGTTGCAACTTGTTCCTATTGTGCCAGATCCGTTGATTTATTTTTTATCTACATATTTGTCTCTTTCCTGACACGGGGGATTAATGCAACCTACATACCGTACGCATTGCTCCCCTTTGCACGACTTTGTCTTCATCCACACATTTGTACCATTATTAATGTACCTTACGTGCTGCTACTGATAAGAGCCGCCGGTCGAGAATTGTCGTTGATCGCCAACATCAACCACTTCATCAATATCGCCGTGTCCTCCCCGCCTCGTGTTTTGATCGTGTCCTTTCGCATATCGATTAGCCCTGCTATGGTTTCCGCATCTTTCCCGGTGAGAACTATAGCACCATGAGGTTGCCGCGATCTAAGGGCGCAACCACCTCGGTGTGGTGGACCGCTCTTTTTGTCTTGGCTACTTTTCTATCGACAGCCTCGACTGTACACGCAAAAGATGAGCCTACCATCATCGTCAACGAGTTCGACAGCCTGCCGAATATCCCCGAATACTTCCCAGGCTCCAATGTCCTCGTATTTCGAGAGATAGAAAAGCCTCATACCATTTGGCGATCCACCGACGGCGGTGCCACATGGGACAAAGCCAAAGGCATCGACCACGACAAGAGCAGCGCTCTCATCATGCACAAGTACGATCCAGATCGCGCATATGTTTTAACGTACGGCAACGTACACTGGAAAACGGCAGACAAAGGGAAAACATGGGAAAAGTTTTACACCGATGCCTACACCAGCGACTTTCCCGATACCTTCGGTAGATGGATGACCTTCCATGCCGACGATCCGGATAAGATATTGTTCACCGGTATGGAATGCGAGGGCTTCTGGTGCGACGAAGTTACCATGTACACTACCGATGGCTTCGCAGAGAAGGCGAGACTGCTCCGCCGGCAGACACAGGCTTGCCGTTGGGCCAAATCGTCTCCCATCTTCTCAACCGGTGATTCTGAGCTCGATGCCAATCGAATTATATGCATTGTGAGATCAGGCACGCTTTCGCCGAAAACCGAAAACCGACTCTATATGTCCGACAGCTACTTCAAGGCTCTTGATGATGGCGAGACCCTTGATGAGAAAGAGGTCAACCTGAACGGCATTGGACCAGTCCAGGGGGTTGTCAACATTCTCGAGGTGAAAAAGTACTTTTTGGCGGCTACAACCTCTCCCAGGAGTGCCGAAATGGCCCTTTTTGTGACAGACGACACCAAAGTTTGGCATCGCGCTATCTTTCCGCAAGATCACCCGCTCATTGAGACGGCATACACTGTTCTGGAAAGTACCAACTACAGCATTCAGATAGATATTCGCACAAGCAAGCACTTGTCCGATCCTATGGGGACATTGCTCACTAGCAACTCTAACGGTACCTACTTTACGAGGAATATCGAACACACCAACCGCAATCGCCAAGCACTCGTCGATTTCGAACAAGTCACCGGAATTCAAGGTGTCTACTTAGTCAATCAAGTTGATAATTGGGACGAGGTCGAAAAGGAGGAAGCTACTAAGAAAAGTAAAACAAAGATCACTTTTGACGATGGTAGAAAATTCGAGGCGATTAAAACGGAAGACGACAATATCCACCTCCACTCTATGACAGAACAAAACAATGTTGGCCCAATCTTTTCGAGTCCTGCACCCGGGCTGGTCATGGGTAATGGTAATCGCGGCAAATTTTTAAAAGATTACTGGGAGTCCAGTCTCTATGTCTCTGATGATGCTGGAAAGACCTGGATCAAAGGACCTAAGGGCCCGCATAAATATGAATTTGGCGACCAAGGTTCAATTCTTCTGGCTGTAGCGGACAGTAAAGAGGTCGACGTTCAAGAAATCAAGTACTCACTGGATCACGGTGTAAAATGGAAAACGACCAAGTTACCCGACGACCTCAAAATCCTTCCTTGGATTTTAACCACAACACAGGACTCGACAAGCCTAAAATTTGTCCTCACCGCTCAGAAGGGATCAAAAGAATCGCCCAGTTATTGTGTGATATCTATTGATTTTGAAGGTCTACATGAAGATAAGTGTAAGAAGGCTGACATGGAAGATTGGTACGCCCGAAAAGATGACGATGGCAACCCAGGTTGTGTGATGGGGCACACACAGAAGTTCAGCCGACGCAAGAAAGACGCGAAATGTTTCATTAAGCAAGAATTCAACAACGCCGCACCAGAGACATCTAAATGCCCCTGCACGGACGAGGACTTTGAGTGCGATTTCAATTTTGTACGAGACGGTGATGAATGCAAGCTAGAAGGCTCAGTACCTGCCCCTAAAGAGGCCTGTACAACCGGTGACCCTGAGGAGAAGTTTATGGGCTCATCCGGTTGGCGCCTTATCCCTGGAAACCAGTGCGAGCGCGGAAAGGGTGCTCAAAAGGACGACAAGAAGGAGTGGAAATGCTCTGATACAAAGTCACGCCCGAGTAATAGCAGTGGCGAGATTGATGTCACTCGCAAAATATTCGAGGGGGACTTGTTCGAAAAGCACTATCTCGAGCGCGGCGAGCTAAACGAATATGATGACGAGACAATCATCGCATGGCCTAAAAATAGCTTGGGTGGCACTGGCGACATCTTCATTACGCACGATCATGGCAAAAGCTGGGCTACAATAAAGGAACTCGAGGGCAAAGATATAAGGGCCATCGTTACCCATACTTACGTCAAAGATATGGCCTTTTTCCTGACCACGAAACGCGAAGTATACTATACGACTGACCGAGGCAAGAGTATTGATTCGTTCAAAGCACCAGTTCCATTAGATCGACAATCGGAAGAATCACCTCTGTCATTCCATCCGGATCGTCCGGACTACCTTATATGGCATGGACAAAAATGTCCTGGCGACAATTGCTATCTCGAAGCGTCTCTTTCAACCGATCGCGGCGATCATTGGAAGACTTTGAAGCGCTACGTTGACCGGTGTGAATTCACAGGCTCCAGCGCATATAACTTCCGTTCTAAGACGCAGATATTGTGTTCTGCCAGAGCACGCGAAAGTAGCGATATCGACGACAACCCGCTTGAGCTATCATATACCGATGAGCTTACGGATATTGAGTTTACTGTTCCGGAAGGTTTGGTAGACATTACAAGATTTGCGCTCATGGCTGAATTCATTGTGGTGGCAACTCAAAATAAAACCGAGGGTACGCTAAGTGCTCTAGCCAGTCTCGATGGAAAAACATATGCCCATGCACACTTTCCACCCAATTTTCAGGTCTCTCATCAAAATTCATATACGGTCCTGGACAGTTCCACACATGCTGTTAACCTTTTCGTTGCAACCGAAACAGAGGCGAGCCGCCGGTATGGCTCAATCCTCAAAAGTAACTCCAACGGCACGTCTTACGTGATGAGCATTTCTGGTGTTAACGCTGGTAACGGATGGTATGTTGATTTCGAAAAGATGCTTGGCTTAGAGGGAGTCGTGCTTGTCAATACCGTCGCAAACCAAGACAGTGACTCAGAGCCGAAGAACCTCCGGACTCGAATTAGTCACAACGACGGCGCTCAGTGGTCTTTTCTTCCTCCCCCGGAGAAAGACGTCGATGGCAAGCCGTACACTTGCTCCAGTCGAGAGGGCGATACGTTCTGTGCCCTTCATCTCCATGGTTATACTGAACGACCAGACCGTAGGGCGGCATACTCTTCGGAGTCCGCCATCGGACTGATGTTCGGCGTTGGAAACGTGGGGCCTATCCTCGGCAACGCTAAAGATGCTGATACCTTCATGACAGAGGATGCTGGTTTAAGTTGGAAGGAGGTGAAAAAAGGCACCTGGGCGTGGTCATTTGGTGACCAAGGCTCTATTATTGTTCTCGCCCAGCGAAACACAAAAACTAAATCAGTCTCATATTCGCTCGACCGTGGCGAAACTTGGCAAGACAAGGAATTTTATGATTCTGATGTCACTATCACTGACATTACTACCGTGCGATCTGGGTCTTCTCGAAACTTCCTTGTTTGGTGTCATACAGGCAAGGAACTAATCACTGTCAATCTCGATTTCTCTGGTTTGACGGACAGACCCTGTGTACACGATAAAGATGACGAAGAGAAGTCCGATTACGAACTGTGGTCTCCAGAGCATCCCTTGCAGCCCAATGGCTGTTTATTTGGTCATAAGAATCGGTATTTACGCAAAAAGAAGGACAGGAGCTGCTACAATGACCGAGACCTTCGACTTGCTGATGTATACGATTTCAAAACTTGCGAGTGTACAAGGCAAGATTATGAATGGTAAGCTAACTAAAACCCGGATTGACCAGCGAGCAACCATCAACTAACATCATTATCCCACAGCGATTATAATTATGAGCTAGACGCCCACAATTATTGCACTCTTGTAGAAGGCCTTCGACCTAAGGACCCAGAAGAAATATGTCGCAACGATCCGGATGCAATCGAGTACCAGGAGCGCACTGGCCTCCGTCGCATCCCTTTGTCAACTTGCAAGGGCGGTACTTTCGATCCGGAGAGGGTATTCAAGACCTACCCATGCCCCGGCCATGAGGAGGAATTTGAAAAGAAACATGGTGTATCAGGAGTAGCTCTCTTCTTTGCAGTGGTTATCCCTATCGCCTTTGCCGCTGCCGTGGGCTGGTGGGTTTACACCAATTGGCAAAGCAAATTCGGACAGATCCGCTTGGGCGAACAGAGTGGCTTAGATAATGACGCGCCGTGGGTGAAATATCCCGTCATCGCCGTGTCAGCTATCGTGGCTGTCATTGGTGCCTTGCCGTTGGTTGCCTCCAGTGTCTGGCGAACAGTAAGTTCGACAGTGACGAGACTAAGTGGTAGGGGAGATGGTGGCGGCCGCCACAGCTGGTTACGATCAAACGGGCTGCGCAGGTTTACTACAAGGGACAGTTTCTCCCGCGGGAGGGGTGACTACGCAGTTGTCGATGATGATGAGGGAGAACTTCTAGGTGACGACAGCGACGACGAGGCCTAAGGAAAACCGTGAGCGGTTGTGAAGGGAGACCGATACGGGTAGCGGGCTGGTCCAACGCTCCGCTGCTAAAGGTGCGATGGTCAGGTACACATGTATCACTGAGGCAAGAGACTCGCTTGTGTGAATTATAGCATTGGCGTCGATTGGGAAACTTGGGACAGATCTCTCTTTTTGGCTAGACGTACATTGAACAACATTAATTATACCTCCATTAGACCTACACTTCCCACATTTGCCATCACTTTCCTCTATCTAGGTTGTGATCATCAAGTAACGATAAACATGAAAGATCAAATTTATAGAAAGGTAGCACATAAGAGCGAAGATGAGTAGAAACTCGAGGTAAGAATGAAGAAATAAGGAAATAAATGTACTATCACCTCATTTCTTTCCATCTCGTTAGATAAGTAAAGTCACTATTTCGCTCCTTTGTTTTCGTCAAGTTTCC
This sequence comes from Xylaria sp. FL0043, assembly GCA_022578865.1. Classification (NCBI taxonomy): domain Eukaryota; kingdom Fungi; phylum Ascomycota; class Sordariomycetes; order Xylariales; family Xylariaceae; genus Xylaria; species Xylaria sp. FL0043. The sequence goes on from MU397272.1 coordinate 7,104, forward strand.
TTTCCCAACACCCTTTTCCCTCCAATACGTTTCTCGCTTCTTCGACCCGGAAGAGCAAAAGGCGCAGCATACCTTATGAAGCGCGGACACTATCACCACCGCACCCTCGAGTATTTCTCAGGACAGGCATAAACGAACTGGTGGATGAATAGATAGGTAGAGTGGTGTAGTGTAGAGCGAAAAGGACCTATCAGTTCGTCTATCCGTCTATCTTACTATAGGAGAAACTATAAAGCCGAAACAGAAACAGAGTCAACGCCCGCCCGCCCACATGCTTCCCGTCCCGTCCCGTCCCATCCCATCTTAAACGGGAGATGTGGTCCCGCAGCACATAGATGGGAAAAGACGGGATGGGGAAGGGGGGGAGAGTTAGAGATAAGGAGCTTGGGTAACTAGGTAACCTAACAAGTTTCGTTTCTTGTTTTGTTAGCGTATGTTGATTGGAATACCACACCTATGATTTGCCTGCCTACCCCGTCTACCTATCTACATACCTATCTACTTACTTACTTACTTACTACCATTAGCAAGCTAGCAAGGAAACGAACGAGGAAACAAGCGAGACAAATGCAAAAAATCAGGTAGCCGTACACGTGCATGTATGCATGTATGTTCTGTTTTCCGCCTACATTGAAGACAGGATCAGATAGGATAGATAATACAGGATACTGGTAGGCACCTAGGTAGGGTAAGATAGCACACTGCAGTGTAGCATTTATATAGGCAGCAGTATATTTAGATCACGATCCTAACCAGTCCAGAACAAATGCGACTTTTTCAGTTCCAGTCCGAGCGCTCGCTGCAGCGTCGCATCACGTAAAGTACCCAAAGTGCGTGCATGGACGGACATACATACCACGTTCCTGTAAGTGTGTACATGTCAGATATGTCACTTGCCTGCCTGCCTGCCTAGTGCCTGTCCGTCCGTCTGCCTACCTGTCTGGCTACCCATTGACCTATATCCATGCTGACATATACACCCCCAATATATATACATACTACTTACCCCTGAATTCAGCCTTCCGCCGTCCCTTGCGGTGCCTCTATCTCTAGCATCTCTCTCCATCCATTGCCTATCTTTGAATCTCGGGGCTGGCTGACAAGAGCTTATATCAGCAGCGGTAATGAGAATTCTGATGGGATGTGCTATGTTGGGGTCCTACTGTGCTGCACAAACACCCGAGCTTTCGTATCGAGATACGGCATGATTCCGCATCATAGACACCGCAATACTACTAAGCTCAGCCCCCCATATGTAGTTTCTAACGTAGGTACGTATTCATAGCTCACACATTGGGGGCAGGGCGGGGCAGGACCGCAGGTCAAGATCCAAATCGAGTTGAAGGATTCAGGAGTGAGATACTGAACTTGTAGCAAGCACGCAGACACATAGACAACAAATACGACAGTCAAATAAACAACTAGCCATGATCGAAGTAGAGTAAAAGTTGGGCTATGCTAATATTGCTTCGAAAAAGTAAATTACAGTCTGAAGCCACAAACCATCCCACGCCGCCTGGGATGGTTTTATTGGGGCTCAATTAATCTGTACAGATACAATATGTGTGTCATCAAGGTGAGCGTTACAAAATCATTGGCCAACAATGTGAGGGCATATCAAGGCCCCTCAAAGAAACCTCCACCCAGCTCCTAACTCCATGCCGTGGTCAAATCCGCTAAGATGTGAGATCGCCAAATGAAAAATGTGGTGCTGCTCATTCCCTTCGACCTGTTGTGCACGTATAGGACCATACTTTAACAGAGCAATATGTGAAGGGGAAGCTGAACGTGTTGCTCCTCGAATATTATACAGAAAACGAACGAGCAGTCGCTCTGTGGTGACTGTAGGCAAAAATTGGGTATTCTATTTACATGTCACAGATGGGTTCAACCCAAATGGACTATGTCTCACTGCAAAATTTCGAGCCCCTCGTGCGACTACGCGAGGCTTGTGCTGGGGTGTATGGCTAACCTCGACGCACCCGGTTCCAGAAACGCTTCACCATTCCTTCTGAGGATGAGCTCAGTTCCCGGTCGATATCGGCAAAGATCTGGTCCATGCTTTCCTTTGTTGCATCGTTGCTGTCCAAGTCTAACACGGGCGAATCAACTCGAAAAGGTCGTAACGGCGGTCGTGATTGAGAAGAACAACTTGAGACAAGCCCTCTTGACCAGTCATGCGATTCCTCTTGGTGAGATCGTAAATCGGGCCGCGTCAAGGTCATTCGTAACGTCATCTCACGAGAAGCAGCAGGACCAGCAGTTGGGCCCTGTGCATAAGTTTCGAGAAGTTTCGCCGAGAAATTGGATCCGTAGCTTTGAAGCGGAAACGGCTTGATGTTATGCAGGTTTTCGGGTGTGTGAGGCGTCCTGGGAGAATCGGAGTCCGGAATTGACGTTTCTTCGCTATAAATAGACGAGCTGTCGTCGGCGAGAAATGTCTTTAAATTCTCCGAGCTCGCCATGAAGAGCCCTCGTGAGAAGCTTCGACTCCTTCTTGGCACGCCCTCTTTTAAGACGGCGGTACAAGCCTGGTTCGCGGGGAATCCATATTCTAGCGCCTCATCGAATTTCTGGGGTGAAGCCAAATAAGCGCGGAGCTTGTGACGTGCTTCAGGGTCCTGGTAGTGAGCGGCAGCGGAGTCAATCGGCGCAGTGGAGGCCTGTGGATTGTGTTTCGGGGTGATGAGAGAGAGGGCTCGGGATTTTCGCCGCAAATGGGTTGTTATGGGCGCCTGGTCTGCGAAGGAGGAATCTTTAGTGCCCGGGCGACTAGAGGTGGATGAACGGCCAAACGACAACTTGTTGACAGACAGGCGACGACGGAACAACGACGGCGGACCGGTGGTGGTCGTGGGCCTGGACGGCTTCAAGTCGGCATGGTAATCGTCGAGGGTTAGGCGAAGATCGAGATCATCGGCCTCATCTAGCCAGCTGGAGCTATCAAAGAGAACTGGATGAGATGGTTCGTCAAAGGCAGACAACGGCTTGGCAGCAGTTGGCATGGATCCCATGTCCATTGTGGAAGCCAGCAATGAGTTGGCCATGAGCGGCTGCTGCTCAATTGCCTGATGGTGCGACGTCTATTGTCGTTTTAAGAGAGAGTCAACGACATCCAGGCCGAGGCGGGTTCCGTCGATGTTGACGGGATAGAAACAAGGTTGGCACGTTGTTGGTGTCGAGAAGCAGAACACAACCGACCAGACGGCCAACCTTAACAACAAACGTCAACAACAGCCAAGTGCAGTGGTGCGTTGGGCGATTTGATGTAACACGCTACGTGCCTGTCTTGGGTCTGTCTTGTGTTCTGAATATCCCGACGTCGAAATCCCTGGGTTCCAGCAAGAGGGCGCCGGGAATTTTGGCTGGAGAATGCCGGCCAAATATTGACAAGACAGGTATTTGCCTCAGCAAACAAGAATTGACAGACGTCGAGAAGGTAGAGAAAAGGGCGAACGTAAGGGATAAAGGAGGGGAAGAATTTTGCCAGCAACAAAGACAACTGAGCTAGTACCTGTATATACTGTACGAGATAGATAATGCAGGATAGTAAACAGCACGGCACAACAGGTACGCATGCATATGCTACATGTAGGCAAGTATACTTATCCTACCAGAAATGGGAAATGATAATGAAGATACTGAGTATCTAGTGCAGCGACGGTACCTGTCAATAGGCAAGGAGTATATATACCTCGTGGTTGCAGTAGCAGATGGCATGAGCCGTCGTATAATTGATACAGTACGTAGTCACGGGTATGTATGTCTACACTAGCGTAATATATACTATACATTGCAGTTCACTGTACACTACAGTGACGATGGTAGGGTGCGACGCCACTCCGTAGTTACAGTTGATAAATCGGAAAGAGCCACGCAGAGCCCTATGGTCGGGAGGTCCTGCTAAGGTACGAGAATGCAATGCAGCGGTGAGCTGTGCACCGGGTCCATGTGATAGGCTTGCCGAGCCGTATCCTTCAAGCGTAGTGTAGTATTATTTGGTCTACGTGCAGCCTGTATGTTGTGCTGGTGCTGCAGCCGATGCAGGAACAAGCACCATTGATTGGAAGAGCAACTGGACTGTTCAATCCAGTTGTGTTCCATGTTCTATGCATGCGAATATCTCTACTACAACCTGTCTATACAACCGCATACATTATACAATAAGATAGGTATTGATTTTATACTGCAACCCTTGCTACCGCCCACTAGCATCATACTAGGAGTGGCCTTGCCCCCTAAAACGGGCTACATCTGCACGCTAGTGCTTTTAGTGCAGGTCTGTTATTACACCTGAAAATAAGTTCGATCAAAATGTTGGCACCATGTTACCCTTGATTCTAGCTTCTACCGCGTATATATACTGGTGGTGTATGTGCTGTTAACTTGAAGTTCTGCTAGTATAACCCGCCGTTAGAGTTTTGCAAACCAGCCAGAAATACCGTAAATAGGGGTGCAGCCGGAGGAACACAGCTGGACCGTCCGATTCCTCGTTGTCTCTTGCACTTTATCCAGTAGAACTCATTAGACTGGTCTAGTACCTGGCTTGGTGCAGGGGTAGCGGAAAGAGGAATGCGCCCATGTGCTGTGACGAATTTGTGATGGCCAATTATGTCGTGCCGTTCGTGACGATGTCTTCCTGCAAAGCTACATCACCGGACGAGGTGGATCTTTGCGTAACTTCTCGAGTAGTCTGCCTTAACTGTATGTGTAAAGCATCGACGACCGCCTAACTGCTAATGGTAAATTCATTTCTGGGCAGAACAACTTACACCACGATAGTGCCCCTAGTTTTTGCTAGCATTACCCAAAGCGTCTAGCAACAGCTTTCTAGAAAGATTAGCACTACCCATCTAATTCCAGGCGGGCACGCCAACAGCTCATCAAGTCGTGTGTTACGTCCCTCAAGGAAAATAGCTCACTCGAGCGCATGTTTCTATCATTCCCACTCACTCTCTTAATTCATCTCGACCTCGTTGATTTTATTCTTATTTTTTCCCTCTATATTCAGGCCCTGTCCGGATCACTGGTCTCTCCAGGGGGTCTGCACTGACACTTATCGCTCCCATTGGCTGTCACGCTAGTCACTGTGAGGAGCATTGACCCACATATCTGCCATGCGCATTACGGATTACCCCAGACAGCAACCAGAGCTCTGTAGCCAACGGGCTTTTTTCAAGGGGCAAACTTCAATATCGCCAAGATAAGACCAAAGCATTCCTCTCCCCGCGTTATCAGCAGTCGACGCAGTCTCACCCTTTCCATATAGATAGGTACTTTGCACCAAAGGGATGGTGCGTTGATGGCGGCAACCAACTTGCGTGCTCTACGTTTAGTGCTCTAGTATAAAGACTCTAATCAAATGATTGCCAGCTAATCTAGCTTCCACCTCCATTCCGCACATCTGGTAAGCGCCTGTTAAGGGTCCCGATATGCGTAGTGGTCCACTTTCAACAATCCTTCGTGATTTTTAGCTCAATTCTAAGCTGCGCTAGTTAGCCGCCGTGGATAGAGCTTCCTCGGCTTAAGAGCTTTCCAGAGCATAGTGTGAGTGTTTTGTTTAATGGTGCTGATAGACAGGGATGGGACAATGGCCGGGTCTCAGAGAGCTGGGAATAACCTTGACCGGCGATACTACTGCCGCAGTCGGCACCGCTGCTCGGCCTGCACGATGTAGTATACGCGATATGGTGTGGCTTAAGTTACGTTCGGCTAAGCTTTTTTAATTTCTGGTAATGATCGTGACGATGATTCTGCTCGTTGGCCATCATATAAAGACTTATTATCTCCGTCGATCTTATGCAGGTCCGAGTCTATGTCGCCGTCTCACAATTTCGATTGCTGTGTATTAATATATGCTATCCATCGGTCGATTCTCCTGCATGTGCTGATAAAGCCAGCCTGGTATCATAGATATACGGGCCAGTGACTTGGAGTGCGCCGCCTAATCAATTCGTAGATATCATGTTCGAAGACACAATGTAAAACCGATTACCCACGCGGGAATAATACACAAAGTTCGACGTCAGCGAGCCGGACATCTATCAAACGGTTAAGTTGATCACACAAGTTGCGAAGTTGTGTACAGAACTGGCCTGATGACTCAGTCCAGGAATGAGGCTATGCGCAGAAATACCGGGCCTGTATCACCTCCAGAATAACAGGGTCGAGCCCTATTTAAGACGTGATTAGTACCCTACCTAAACATCGATCGCGTTCCCGAAAAATTAAATCCCGAGAAGAGCTGCATGTGACATTCTCCGCAGCAAAAGAATAGCTGGTGCTACCGTTGACCGTGCACCTGTTGCAGCTCTTGGTTATCGGAACAACAAGAAAACAAGGAAATATGTTCCTCTGTGCCTGTAACGTTCCATATTACTGATACAGGCTTTAGATTCAGTCATGGGGCGAAATCATTCGCCGGAACCTCTCCCTTTGCGCAACATATATCTCGTATGAAGGATGTTTCAGCGGGGTTTTAATTCGGAGCTACAAGCTGTTCGCTGGCCACTGCCACCTAGAGGTCAACAGTGAAGTTCAGCGTAGTGAATGATTTTCTCCTTCTCAAGGCTTGGGGAGCGAAAATCCGAGATACGATGTGTCATGACGTACTATAGTACCCAGCAATTAAGTCCGTGAGTTGTGACGCGACTTCAAGGCTTGTCTAGATGGGAGTCATAAGGTGTTCCATAGGGGCCGCGTTGAATTGATATACGTAATGCTAGTCTCGAGCAATCATGTGTGCAGATGATTCTTCGGGTAGTTTCTAACCGAGACGCCCTATATGCTGAACTATCATTCGAGCGAGCTTGGTGATCAGGAACCACATGGTGGTGTTATTGTCACTATATCCCAGAGCTAGCAGACTGGTTGCGAAGCGTAAACTCAGCTCGGCTTTACTTGCGACTAGCGTTTTCGGTTATCCATCATATCGTTGAGATGATTGAAGTGCCTGTGGGCGCTCGAATCTGCGATATCTTGCGTAGGTAGTTAGTGTATCAAGCGAAGCGTGAAGCTTAGCTTGTAGAATGGCATCAATCCCTCCCAGGTTAAATGTAAACCAGCATGGGGCGGCCTTACTCGAAGGTACGCGACACGCTCCAGAGACCGACAGTGAACCATAGGCGTTGCATACGTTGGCTAGGTCTCCTCACCTTATATCTGGGAATCAGGTTAGGATCTCTATCTAGGGACTGTTCCGATTGAAGCACTCAGCTGGAGTCAATCACGCCTCTTTCGCGAATCGAACCCGCTCGATGTTCGTCATGTTTATGAGGCGGCCCCCTTTTCGTTCGATTCAAGTATTAAAAACCACGGTACACAGCAAAAAGGTCAGCTGAGGTCTCGAAAGAAAAGATGTAATGAAATGTATACTCGCTAGAGAGGAACAAGAATATTTTCGTAATGCATACAGGGGAAAGGAGGATGGTATATATTGTCAGGGCGATAGTTTTGAGGTCGGCATGGGTTCCATGTGGGTGAGGGCGTTCTTCATACCTCGTGCGTTAGACCTTGAATGGCGCCTTGATGAGAACATTGATGATATCGCCCATGTCATCCAGTAGGGTATAGAAGATGCTGCCTTCTAGATAGTGAGAGATAGCTAGGAAATTCCAGTAACATCTGCAACAGACCAGCAATAGAAATTATGCTAATCTTATTATGGAAGAGTGCCTGATTGTGATATAAATGTACAACGCCGTCCAATAGCAAGTCCTCTCACTGGTGCAGAGAGCCAAGCCTAGCCTCTAGATGGTCTCCCATCGCGGTAGATCCTAAGGGGCTTGATTGGCGAAATGTGCTATATCCGCTCAGTATATTCTACACATTTCATCTAGTCCATATTGTTGGACACCAGATGCCATGTTTAAATTCCAGAAGTACGATTTATGTGAGGCGCACCAATATGGACGAATGTACGCATCAAATTGCAGTGGGCTCCCTGACACGATTGCTGACACCTGAAACAATTGCCTATATTCTACGTTATCCGCCATCAAGACTGTAACGTGTGGGTTGGAGTCTATGTATCTTTTTCACTCTATTTCGGTTACCCAAGGGCAGTATAGGAGAGAAATAAGGGCTATCGGGAACAGGGTCCCTGCGTGGAAGGGGATCGTGCTTTTGTCAAAGCGACTATACCATGCTCTATACAACATGAGTCCACTAGCATGTGTATAGGGTAAAAAAAGAAAATCAAGAGCTTCAAATGGCACCGCCTGGACTCGAACACCCCTCCTGAATGTACGCAAAAAGAATCGAGGGCTTAAGGCGAACCCTCGACCGGAAAACCTTGAAGGGTTTATCCTGCCGACTACTTTACCGCTGAGCCATCAACATGGTCCGTGATAGGGGAACGTCCGTTGGAAGATCTGCACACTTGTTATAATATATATGCTTGGTACTAAGGTGCATTTGTAGTCTATGACAGGGCTTCTAAGCTTTCCACTCTAGACGTTTTAATGAAAGTTGACGACGGTTCTATCCTGGCTTACCTACACCACCTGCAGAGGTCACGTAAATTACAGTTTCACCAGTCTAATCTCTATTGATATTGGCTTCCTTCGTTATACCAACCCCAAGAGGGCAAGTCCATGATAATGTAGATAGAGCACGCAGCTCGATGTGAGGCTGTACTTTATATCATCCAAAAAATGAGAATGCGATCAACACCAGGAATAATACGTCTTGTTTCTAGTGAACCATAGGTATTCTTGATTGCTGCCACCCCGAGCTACAGTCCCGATTGTTGGAACCATTACAAATAGGAGAGCAAAGAAGACTCGTACATAAGCCAGAATATTTTCCCAGCATATAGTAGGCTTACGGGTGTAGTTGAGGGTGTATCAGTTTCCTTACTTAGACTGACTACTACTTAACAGATGCTACACCTAGCCCTGAGCACGCTACATTAACCGCCGAGTTTACTTGCAGGTTGGAGAGTTCCTACTCACCTATACATTTGATCATTGGCACCTTGCTATTGGCTATGTGGCGTCCACGTTGATAGGCTCGTTTCTAGAGACAATAATAACTGATCTAGCCACCACATAGGCGCAATTCAACTGGTATGCTAGGGCTGCCTCAAGATGGCGTACGTAAAGTCGACATGAGGACTTAGTCGGATAAGCATGCCGACTCTTGGTGTCTCTTAAGTACCAAAATAAGCAACTCGGTGCTTGTTAAACATAACGCCGGTATGCAATCGCATGAACGCGGCCCAAATAGGACCTTATCTGCAGAATCCGATGAACATGATCCTCACTCCTATCGTAGTGAGATCCTAAATGACAAGATGATGGTCGTCCAAGTCGGCATGGAAGCTTTGGAACAGCTCAAAGGTTCGTTCTTCTCATTGGATACAGGACTGCAGACCCTTGTAGGGTTCCCAAACTGTCGGGCCCGGTGGCTTGAGCTATAAGTACAGAATGCTAGCTAGGCGATTCCCATGCCGAGTAAGGATGATTTACTTCTAGGGTTGAGCGCAGCCTAGCAGCATGTGCCTATTATACTCTACCTACGCGTTCATCTTTACTGTCTGTGCATCAAACAACAGAGGAATAAAAAAATTGAACAGACTCCGTTGATCTATTCGTTAGGTAGGCAGAGGTAGGCGAGGCAGTCTGAAAAAAACTTGAGAGACTTCGTGGTTGTATTAGTGGTGTAAAGTCTCTCAATTTTTTTTCAGACCCGCCTCGGTAGGTACGGTACAGATGGCTTTCAGGCTCCACTATTTCTCTCACCGCTTACCTCATTCAGTCCCTGTTGGCCCTTAATCAGCCTAGATTGGAAGGAATCCAGCAATATTTTGAGTAAGTACCAGGTACCGGCATAGTACCTTGCGGCTTGCTTTACACATATCTAAGTTTTCGTGATTGATGGGGTTTTATGAGCAGGCGAGGAAGACATTGGCGCTTTTCGCCTTCTCAAACTAATATTTTTTTCAAGAGTGTTCAGTTCACATAAAGGAAAGCTACTGTGCATGACGACATTTATTCGCGTTTTTACCCCGCGACCAAACCATGGCTAAGAACCCTGTCATCGGCCTGCTGGGAGGAGGTAAGGGGCTCTTTTATAGAACAATATTCCGTAGGAACAATTACTGACTTCCAACTTCAGGCCAGCTGGGCCGCATGCTCTGCCAGGCTGCCGCTCCATTGGGTATCACTGTGGCAGTACTAGACACAGAGGATTGCCCCGCCAAACAAATCAACCATAATAGTCTCCATGTCACTGGATCGTTCAAAGATCCCGAAAAGATCAAACTTTTAGCCTCTCGTTGCGATGTGCTGACAGTTGAGATTGAACATGTCGAGTGCGGTGTGCTCGAAGAGATTGCAACTAGAGGTGTCGAAGTGCCCTCTCCTGATGGACACGGCACCATCATGAAGCGGGTGCCAGTCCACCCCTCTTACAAGACCATACGCTTAATACAAGATAAATTCCAGCAAAAGGAATACTATGCCCAGATTGGACTCCCTGTTGCGCCTCAGATGGCCATTGAATCTGGGGAGGCCCGTATCGCATCTATCGAGCAAGCCGCTCAGCGCTTCGGGTTTCCGTTCATGCTGAAGGGTGCCAAGGGGTCTTATGATGGCCATGGCAATTTCCAAGTCCGCACTGCCGACGACTTCAAAACTGCCACTGAACAAATGGGCGACCAGCCGCTCTACGCCGAGAAGTTCGTGCCTTTTCAAATGGAATTAGCTGTTATGGTTATGCGGACTGAAGACGATGACGGGAATTTGAAGAAAGTCTACCCTTACCCTGTTGTTGAGACGATCCACGAAGACAGTATCTGCACCAAGGTAACTCATTTTACTTATTCGATATATCAGTCACGTCTAAACTTCACTAGGTCTTCTATCCACCTCGTAATGTCGCCGAGAATATCACGCAGAGGGCCCAAAAGGTCGCCTGCGACGTGGTTAGTCGGCTCTGGGGCAGAGGTGTATTTGCCGTCGAAATGTTCCTGGTCGGTGACGAGATACTCGTTAATGAGGTAGGCATATATTTCCATTACTTCTTTACGAAACATCGTGACCTATATACACGTGCATTAACCAGAGCACCAGGTTGCTCCTCGACCGCACAATTCTGGCCACTTAAGTATCGAGCTGGTACCGCAACGATCTCAGTTCCGTGCTCAGTTGGATTCCATATTGGACAGGGTCCCGTCGCCGGATTTCTCATTCGTTCCTCAATTTCCATCTGCCATTATGTTAAATATACTTGGTGGAGCTGAATCCCATTCGCACGATAAGCTCGTCGACTTAACTACCAGTTTCTATCATCCCCATGCTAACGCAGCATTGCATCTGTATGGTAAAGAGTCAAAGCCAGGGCGGAAAATTGGACATATAACTGCTTGGGGTCAATCCTCAGTTGAGCAACTGTCCGACCGAGTTAGTCATCTTATCCATTGTATGGATGAGATCAGAGCAGAGCGCATAGGATCGAAAGAGACAATCGGAAAGCCAGTATTACAGTCCGGGTCGACTCCACTGGTGGCAGTCACGATGGGATCCGACTCAGGTGAGCATTCTGCTCTATATGAAGCCCTAGCGCACGATCATTTCTATGTTCGCGTCGCCACGGAATATTTTACCCATCTTCAAAAGGAAAGGCCAAGTACTGACCTGTTAACCTTGGGTAGATCTTGGAACACTCACTGCTGGACTCAAAGTGCTGAAAGATTTTGATGTCCCCTTTGTGGTCCGAATCACATCAGCACATCGCACACCTCATCATATGATGCAATTTGCCGCCGAGATGAGTAAATCTGGTTGTAAGGCCATTATTGCAGCTGGTAAGTGGTCACCTCTGGAAGTCGCCTTCATTGATAATCGACCCTTGCGCCCGAGTACTCGGGCTTAGATGTACTGTCCTTTGAACATTTTTTCCATGAAGAGAATTGCGCTGACATGAATATTTGGAAATAGCTGGAGGCGCCGCACAGTGAGTATATCCTTTTGCTCGAAAATGGCTCTGTCTGAGATCGAGCCCCCCACCCCATGGGAGCGTGGATTGCCTGGGTCAATTTACCAAATCCCCCCCGTCGAGTTTCGAACATTATTCAAAAAGCATACCGCTAACCTCCATCCCACTAGTCTTCCTGGAATGGTGGCGAGCGAAGTTGCCCTGCCCGTGATCGGGGTTCCTGTAAAGGCTAGCGTACTAGATGGCATGGATAGTTTACTCTCCATTGTTCAAATGCCCCGTGGAATTCCCTGTGCAACCGTACGTATCTAATATCCTCTATCCTTTCCCTACCTAACATGTGGAGTTTTGGGATTCATCGATGCCCGTCTCCGCAGTGTTCGTTAGCGGGAGCTGACTCCTAACTATTCAACAGGTCGGGATCGGGAACTCGACAAATGCCGCACTCTTGGCTATCCGTATACTAGGTGTTGCGTTCCCCGAGTACGCGGAGAAGATGAAGGCATACCAAGAGAAAATGAAGAACGAAGTCCTCGCGAAAGATGAGACTATACTCTCCACAGGCTGGGAGAAATATCTGAGTCGGTAGGTTTAGGAAGCTATGGGAGTTACGAGGGTTGATACCATATGTATACAAATGCAATAGTTGCCGGCAGTGGTTACGGGAAGAAAACGTAAAGAAAAAGGTATGAGACCAAAGCATAGTAAATCAAATTACATTATCTATACTTATATAGCTGATGATCGCATAGCCGAAGTATTTTGTATAGGCACAATAAAAGATCAGAGAGCTCCATGAAGACAGACTTAATTCAACGCCCGTGTGGTTTCTTACGTTGATAGCTAAGATTTTTACTGCTTTTATATCTGGCCTGTTATCTCTGTGTGTTGGAGTATGTTTTTTTGTACAGATAGATAGAGACGATTTTACCTCCTCTCATTAGTAAGGCGTTTCGCCATGGAAGAAGATCACGGCACTAGCAACATCAGCTCGAGCCATTAATAACACCCTATTCCAACCAGTATCCTTGCCACGAACCCCACTGCCTTCGGTCAAAGTTGGCCGACAATGTTGGTCATGCCAGAACACGTGATATGGTGCTGTGGTGGCGGCGTCGGCTACCTATATTGACGGGCAATATGGCTGGTTGATGATAGGATTCGAGTAAGCAGTCAGACTTTACCTTGTATGAGTACTGATGAAACGCTGTTGCGAGATTACTGCATAGATGAGATCTCTATAAGATCTAGCTATGCCAACCCTCCATAGCTGTTCTTTTCATAACAGCCCATCAAGAGATCAGGAATCAACCGGCTCTGGGTCGATATCCACGAGTGAAGTAGGCCTGATTCACATCAAACCTGCAGAGTGCTGGATCTCGGAGTCAGCTAACAAGCATATGTGGGTATAAAGGCAGGAAGGCGCATACCCAAGGTAGTCTTCCTTGATACTGCCAATAGCCCATAGCTCACCGACCTCGGCACGGGTGCCCAGTATCTTGACGCGAACGTGGGTCCCTACCTCGATCGTGGTGTCTTCATTATTAGTGAACTGAGGAGGCGTGGCGTTCGGATCCCATTTGATATCTTGAGGTATCAACTTTGATGTGGACTTGTCAACTTCTCTCTCGCGCTGGGTCGCATGTGGACGGCGCGGTGATACTTACGTGGGTAGAAACGAAGATGCGCAGAGGACCAGCTTCAGCAAAGAAGCCGTGCTGATTCACAGACACAACCACAGCGTCCACCTAGACTCTCAGTAAGAATGAGACACCAGCCAACAGCAGCAGAAGCGGTAGGGAAGAGGCTTCCTCACCGTCTCGCCTTTGAAAGGTCTCCAGACCACAGCACGATAGCCGACAGTGAACTCGGCCAGCCCACTGCCCGGAAGAATACGCCCTTCGGAGATATCGAAGGTATCCATGATAGAGATGATGTAGTAGCTTCCGGTGCAGGTGCCCTCCACGTCCTTCAAGAGCTTGCCAGTAACCAGCTCATGCATGTTCTTGCCGAAGTACGAGGGATGCAGTGTTACCCTGCGCTCGAGATTATAGAGGAAGAACATGGTCGAATAAGCGAGACTGGGCTTGGATCAACTCTTCGCGATTCAGCAGCAGTCGCCTGTATCGTTGCCGTGGCAGAGGAGGCGCGCGTAAAATGCTTCGACGGTCCAGGCGATCTGGATGAAGGGAGGATAAGGCGAGGCGAGGCGAAGACACAGCCGTTGGTGAAGGGCCGGGCACGCGCGCGTAATGCGCCGAAGTGCGAAATGATCGTGACAGCACTCCTCAGGCTCGCAATTCCATAACACAGAAAGCCGAGAGGTAGATCGATGGGTCGGCGATTACTCGAGATGAGGCAGCAGGAGAAGAGTAGTAGCGACAGATGAATCTATTACGGGCTCAATCTGGCCAGGCACAACGAATAAACAAAGCTATCAAGACGAAAAAGGAAATACAAATTTTGGGTATCAGACAAAGAACCGTGAAAAAAAATGCAGACGTCAAAATAAGAGAAAACAAGAGAGTCGCGACGATGGCGCAGTGCTTTTCCCAGTCCGTTGTAGTTGGCGATGTTGGCGGTCGGCGCCTGGAAAATGTTGAAGGGTGAGAGAATGTGAACAATTTGGATGTGATTGACGGGAAAGGCTGGCGGTGTTACTTGATGCGCCAGCCTCACTTCAATGGCACGCCAATGTGCTTACCCGGGCAGGCACGGCCGCACATTGTAAGGCTGTACCTTAGCGCTGTAGATAAGTGGGCCAATCCTTTATCGAGGCTTTGATAGAGAGCTAATTTACCACCATTGACCTGAAAGCGGTAAACCGCTTCAGTAGATGGCGTAATAATGCACTAAAACAGATCGGTACGTGCATGCACTTGATCTGGGAGTGATTTGACTTGACGTGCAGGAGAGTTAGGTATGTAGCTTGAGCTTGAGCCTCACTAAATCCTTGGGGAGCTATTGAGGGTATGAATGGACTTGAGATAATACCTCAAACTACACAGGTACTTAGACAGAGGGTATGCTTGCGTCAGATTTAACGAGACTTAACGGTGGTCGTGGTCCAGTCCATATATAACCTACCTATGTACCTATCAGTGTAGCACTCTTCAATGCAACCGTCTGTCTTTAGTACAGTACTGGCAGGACAGTCACTTCAAAAGAGTCCTGTCCGCTTTCTGTCCACCCTTGCTCCAGAAAATTTTCGGGGCAACTACGTCTAAAGATAAATAAGTTACGAACAATGTATTTTGTTCTAACGGTTTACTATTGCAGACAGTATCTTGTTCTGAACTTTTAGTTGTTGATTGGGGCGTAGACAGTACCTTCTATAGCAAGGGCATTTTAGCTCATGTAATGTACCTAGGTACCTTGCTAAAGGGTCTATGCACGCACCAAGGTACTGCACTTAGATACATGTAACCCCTCCAAAGCTCGAAACAGCCTCTTCAATGCCCGACTACTTACCTATCTGGGTAAATTTAAAGTAAACTCCTAAGTTGTCTCATACACCCAGATATATCAGAGGCAACTCATCTACACATGTAGCTCCACGGCACAGACTTTCTTTTTTCGCGTTGCTTTACACTTTGTACTATAGGTCGGGCTACCTTAGTATCGTCTATCTAGTTCTAGACACCAGAAAGGGCGTGCGTAAAGGGGCACTTCGGAGCAATACCATACTCCACCATTACGCGACCTGATTGACTGACCGTCGACAATTCGTCACTGGGAATGGCTCTCAACCTCGAGAAACAGCTCACCTTTGTAAGTGTCGATAGCTATCCCGATCTGGCTTACTTTCTATCGAGAATGCCGTTCCCGCGGCCAAGCCGGCCCTTAACTAGGCTGATGCTGAATGCTGAATGCTGACATGTCTCAAGTACGGTGCGTATCATGACAACTCGGTCAATGTCGCCATTCACATGGTCTGTGTGCCATTGATTCTGTTCAGTGGTTTCACTCTTGTACGCTACCTCTTTCCCTTTGCTACGCCCCCGTCTTCAGCCTTTCTTTCTCGATCCAGTTCTAATCGGTTCATCTTCGCCCCGAGTAGGCAGCCAACACCGGCACGCTCATCCCGCTCCCCGATGCCATAACCATACCCAACCTCGATCTCAATCTTGGCACCCTCTGTGCACTGGCCTGGGGTGGCCTATACGTACTTCTAGAACCAGTAGCCGGCACAATATTAGCGGTCGTGTGCCTCGGTGCCACTGCATTGGGAAAGGCCGCTTTGACCCGCGATCCGACGCTGACCAACCAAGCCGCTATCGTCGTACACGTTGTCTGCTGGCTGCTTCAGTTCGTGGGTCATGGTGCTTTCGAAGGACGAGCGCCTGCTCTGCTGGACAACCTAGTCCAGGCTATCTTCCTTGCGCCTCTCTTTGTGTGGCTCGAGTTCCTATTCAAGTTTGGCTATAGGCGCGAACTCCAAGGCCGCGTAGAGAAGGCCGTCAAAGTTGAGATTGCTAAGTTCAGGAGCAAAAAGGCGGCTGCGGCTGCGGCGGCCAAGAATGGCAAGACTCAATGAGTATTTCTCGGCCATAACCAACGCCCGAAAAGAACTCGAGAAATGCCGCCAATGTCGAAGCGACGCACCATCTTCTGTCATGTCGCGATTCTTCGCAAAGAATCCCTAGAGAATCTCCTGGAATTCGACGGAGGGCATTCGGCCAATCCTCATCGCCATGCTGGCCAAATTTGATGGTCATTGTGAGCCAGCAATGAAGAAATGATGACTGGTGGTGCCCTCGCGGTGAGGATTTTCTGATTTCGTACCGCAATCAGCTGTTGATACCCCTTGGCGCATTGCCTATAAAGTATAGAGAGCGAGTAGTCGCTAATCGCTTATAAACAATATGAAAGATAGTCTATATTATATCATATATGAGTCAAACTACAATCTACATCAGCCCCTATTCGGACTTCAACCCCGGCCCCAAATAGCAAGAAGATCTGAAGGAAAGGAAATCAACTCACTGTTACACGATTCCACTTTGGCTCTAGCCTAGGCCCTAGATTGCTACGCTGATGGGATATTGCAAACTCGTATTCTATTAAACTCTAGTTATCGAGAAAACTTACCTTCTTTACCGTTCCTAGCGAGATTACTAATTATACTGGAAGAGGAGGAGGCTGAAGAGGACTAAGCGACTACCTATTGCTACTTACGAAGACGGCGCCTCTCGCCCTTAGACTGAGGGTGTTCGTCGCTAATTCTACGCGAAGTCTCACACATAAACGAGACGTCAGAGCCTTCGTCCCTTGGGGGGGCTTTCTCTTTGACCTTCTTGAACATGTTCGACATCCCAGCTTTATACTCTGGCTCCTGCCTCATGTCGGGAAATCCCGCGGCTGCCGCCCGGGCTGCGAACGAACGGTCACCGCGGTGCAAACACGGCGGGATACCGATTGCTGGAGGAAGATTCGTGCTGCCGCGGCTTGAGGAGTGGCCTGAGTATTTGTGTGTTGGTGCTGGCGGTAGTGGCTTCTTCATCGGCTGGCTACCTCCGTAAGCTGGCATCCACTCACCTCTGCGTTCAGGTTCTTTGATCATTCCTATACGAAGAAGTTCTTGTGCGGGTGGTCCCCTGGATCTCGCTTCTCCTGCTCGCGCTCGCGACTGGTCGCTTTTTTCCCGGCGATGACTAGAAACCGGCGGCGCGAGAGCCGCTTTTCGTGCATAAGCTTCGTCTTTCGCCAGTTTTTCCGGATGGTGATAGAGGTCGTTCAGCCAGACGCTGGTCTCAGCATAAATAACATCATGATTATGTTGATGACGCTGCTTCACTGCTTTGTACAAGGCATTTCTGGCTGCCCTCTTCTGGTCTTCTTGCAAGATTTCTTGAAAGCATTGCTTGCGCACTCTCATAGCGCCCTGGCCGACTCTCTGGGCCCGGAGACGGTCTTGCTTGACTGAGCAGGTTTGACAGAAGGCTTTGTTTTCGAGGTAATGTGGCACAACCTTACCGCAGTTCTTCATATTCTTGAGATTCTGCCGGAACAGACCTCCGAAGAACCCTTTCGTGGACTGCTGCTGCTTGTGGTACGTGGGACATGTAGTCATTGTTGTCAAGACATGACAACACTTGGTAAATTGTTGATAGGAGTTGACACACATTGTTCTTCCGGTTGGGAGCTCAACAGATACTGCTGAGCGTCTAATATGTGAGGTTAACTAAATTTACGAGTACGTCTTGTTTCTACAAACTAAATCGAGCTTCGTTTAGAGAGAGCCCACGTCTTAAATATGCGCGACATGTTTAGGACCTTTGTTGAAGGTCTTGCTAAAGAGTGCTATTGTCTATCGCCATAACTTCCAGAGGCTACGAGCCTATCATGGCGCATTTGAGTAGAACAATGCCTTTGTTAGTTATCTCATGGCCTTTGAACGCGAAACAACAAGCGAGTTGAAAGAAGGCCGGCTGGTTTGTGCGTTTTGCGAACAAAACCCTTGTTGCGACCTCACTGTGATGAACGTAACTAGCACAGCGGTTGAAGAGACAATGGCGCCTTGTTGCTTTGCTAATCGGCATTACTACGAGTACCTCATTCATTCATTCAACGGAATCATTGTCCGGACCGTCCCAGCAAGACTAATCCTCACTTCGGGAACTCGGCTCAACTAAACACACCGTGTAACACTTGATAAGTCATATCATAAACTTGCTCAAAATCATTGCACATGGACCAGGCTTGCAATAGGCAACGCCGATAGTTACGAACAAGACCAACTTATTTGTCACTTACTTACTTATTTGCCTCGTCTGTATTTTGATAACTCGTACTTCCTTGTCTTCGTGATCGCCCTTGTAAAGCACGCACGCAAGGGACTTTTTCCAAAATAGCATCGTGGCTCGGCGAATCCGCTGCTCTAAACCCAACTAACTAGCATCACCTGAAAAGAAAGGGGGAGAAATTGACAAAAAAACGAAGGTGACGAAACTCAATAATATCTTATGCCGAGGTACGAGGCAAGGTGTTGGGGTTGGTTTGAAGAAAAGTTCCAACGCCTGTCGAAACTGCGCTAGAGTCAACTTAAATCTTAGTTACATAAAACTAACTAGTTGTAAAGCCCAAATTCGCCGAGCTGTTCCCCTGTATCAGGTAAGTATTTCATCAAATCCATCGATACATGGGCAGGGCAGGGTCCGGTCCAATCCCAAGGGAGTCCGAGCGCAAGAGAGCAAGCAAGCAAGGCAAGCAAGTGCAGCACTGGCCAAGCAAAAGTCCCGGGATTACGGAATGAGGCGAAGAAAGCGAGATAGGTGAAAGGAAGGTACACGGGGCGGATGATAGATACACAGCAAGAAAAAATTAATATTTTTGTTGGGGTTGGCAATAAGAACACTATCGTGAGAAACCATCACCCATGTTAGTGTACGAGATGCCCGACCCAGGTTGTAGCCAGGATGGCCGTTAACCCCCCTGCCCGTTCTCGGCTACGCTAGTACAAGAGGAGTGAGTATGGAGAACGGGCCAGCAAGGTTCTCTAGTCCTCCGATAGACAAGCAGCCCAGTATACGGAAAAAGCAAAAAAAAAAAAGTTCCAAACGAAAGGAACTTCATATATCCGTCTCAACATGAGTGTTTTATTCTACGCATACGAAAACGAGAATAACTTGCTCGCTTGTTTCTACCCACACGAAAGCCACCAAAAAAGGAGAGCCCACTCGGAGCATTTCCTCTAAAGAACAATAGTGCTTCCATGAAGGGACGGATGTGACGAACACTTGGGTCCATCTCTCCTCCCCTTTCCCCGGGGGGCAAACGCCCACAGACCCCATACTGCTGCGGCCGCTTCATCTGGGCTCTTATCTTGCCCTTCGCTTTGTCTTACCTGAGCTGACGTTGTCGTGATAGATGACTAGCTGGATAGTTAGTAATACAAATGCGATTATCATGCCGGTTATTATGCTACTAATAAGATCAACACCGATATAGTGTAGTAGGCCTCACATGACTGGAAACATGGAACCGGTTGCTTGGACCGATGTTGGTAATTGGATGGTATGGTTAAGTCAGTGCCACTCTTTTCGACGATCTGGAGTGGCGTGGCAGACCCCTTCACTAGCATCACGAGAGGGACCAATGGAAAAACACGACAATGAAATAAATGGTGAAGAAATAATAGTCTGTGGTCCCTGTCGCTTGTTATATGTACTGCTGGTATAGAGTAGCAGTGCCCGATGTCACGATGCTCGACATACGTACGCAGTACGGAAAGGCACATGTAGCTTCAGACGCTGCCAAGATGTTTCTTCACTATTGGGCTGCAGCAGCGGAAACGATATCCCGTCCGTCAACCTTACCCCTAGGTAGCTCCTCAATCACTGCCGGTTGAGAAAGGATGAAAGGTCTCGAAGCTGAAGAGGGAAGATGACGATATACAGGGGTTCGAGATGGAGAGATCTGTGCATCGCCAAGAAGAGATAGAGGCCGAGGATGGAGGTGGCATGGATGGGAAGATCCCGGGCCGCCGGACGCAGGCGAGTACAAGCGTTGCTGCCGGATGACACCTTTCAAGGTTGATGGTGATGACACATTCACTTTTTCGTCCAGCAGCAGCAGCAGTAGCAACAGCAATGGCAGCAAGAGGAGTCGTAATGATGGTAGCAGCACTAGTAGTAGCAGCTATGACGGTGGCAAAGCGAGTCTCTGTGTCTGTGTCTGTGTCAGATTCAGAGAGAGCTCGCTGCTTGCATCCTGGCGTGCATCTGTTTCCCAGCATTCTTGGTACGTATTTTGTCAGATTCCCAAGAAATGATTGTCCACCCCCAGGACGGCACGGGAAATGTGCCGCACCAGTAGGCAGGTAGTAGATCCTGCTGCGGTTCTGCACTGCTGCGCTGCACCTTGGGTGTTTCTGCGTGGAATGACACGCGAATGATGCTGTCCAGCGCATGGCAGGTGTTTATTATTAGCATATCGCATCGATCTCTACCCACCCTGTCTACCTAGAGCCATCTTACGTGAGTGAGGTTAGGTAATTTCCCAGCGGTTCGTGCGCGGGACTAATCCAGTTAACCGTGCAGCGCTGCTGGCTCGGGAGACGTAGGCTGGGTCTGTGACGAATAATCGCCCGGAGCTACTCTTTTGCTCATTAGATTGGTGTACGTAATTGCAACATGCCATCAATAAGAGGCCGGCCAACAATGAATATCTTGGCATGGCCTCTACTACTATCGTGGTTGGGGCAGCAGAGAAGGAGAAGTGGTAGAGCTCAGTTATGCATGGCCGAGGAAATGAATTGCATCCGGAACTGGGAAAAGAGGGTTCCAGTTGTCTTGGATAGGAAAATCAACGTCGCCCAAGGTAGATGTTTGTTGCGTCTCATAGGCTGGGTAGCTATCGTAACCAAGCATGGGATGGATCGTTGGGTATCCAGACCAGACGGGAACACCAAGACTACTGCCTAGGGGGAAAAAAGCCGGCAAGCAATTCTATGTTGGCGGTGACGTGGTTCCGCGTCTGTGGTCATGCGGATGACAGAAAACGGGGTATAAAGACTCTTAGGCCTGCTTTATTCTGACAACCCCACTCGCAACTCTGAAGTGTGGCCTCAGTTGAAGCCGTTGTGGTTCCGTACAATAAGCGTATCTATCTCTCGTGGGGGTAACTGAGGCAGAAAACCAACAGAGCGAGATATGTGTAGTATAGAGTATATACTAAGTAGTATAGTAGACCCAGTTATGGTATACTGCACCATACCTAGGGTTACATTACCTAGGTTATAGCAAAGCTTGCTATAACCACTCTAGTCGTGGTTCAGAGGGGCCCTGTTAGACCTTCCGTCCAGCCCGGCCGGCCGGGGTGTTTGGTCAAAGGGAGCCAGACTCGCCTACAAAAAGTCGACCTCCGTCTATAGAGCGCATGGCCGCAATAATTGGGTAGATAGGTGATTCTTGAATGGGAAGCGGCCGCAGTCAGATGGCCTCCCCTCATCTAAACAACTAACTTTCCGTCATATAGGCAAAACTTAAAAGTAAACAACTGCTGACGCCTGTCCCAGACTTGCCTCGGTCATGGCTCACGACGTGTGCGGCGCAGCTGATTCGGCAAGGCTCGAGAATTATAGAGATGGTAGGACGTCTAAGTCATAGCGCGCAAACCATACCGTGCCATATCCACGTCAGAATAGATGAATAGAACAACGAAGGGAAGAGGTAGCGAAGTGTTTCTTGTTTCAATTGGCTCAGAACAGCCTCGACACGACCTATTCATGATCTACTCCCCTTCTTCGGTAGCCGTTAACCGTGTACTCCTTCTACCGTCTCTCGTAGTGATCTAATGCCCGAGTAGTAAATGGAAATTCGTATCTCATGTCCGCATCTACCAGCTTCCCACCCTACCGGAGAGGTCTGCTTGTGTTCCATTGATATGTCGTCAAAGGCGTGATAACGTGGAGGCGGGGTTTATAGATCTTGCTTGGCTCCCTGCTTATGCGGCCTGATCCACATGCATTCGCCCTTTCCCTATCTTACTCTCTCCCTGTCGTGCGGGCCGTGTTGGGATGCCATCCAAAGCTACGAAAAGCCGCCATCTACCCGACTAGCGACGGTCTGTTCCGGCGCGTGAACGCCAAGACCGCTTCACGATATTAGAATGATGCTGTGCGAAAGACTGCCCTTTCGTTTCCGGTCCAACGCCTTGTCCAAGAAATCCGTATAAACCCTAAAGAGAAGTGATAGGCAACTCTGTACAAGAGCGAACCTGGCTGCGCCGACATTGTAATTAAGAATTGAGAACTCTGTGCTGCATTGGTGTGCAACATGTCGAAACCTCCGAAGTTGGCTTCCTGATTTGAGACCAGTAGATCATTTATCAGTGAAAGACCTTCTTGCTTGTGATATGACAATGCTACTATCAGCCAACCGGACTTTGTGTCAGCCGCATAATGGGCATTGGCCGGGCTGAACAATGTAGCGCTCGTGCGGTCCCCTCGGGCAGGCGGTCTTACGACTTCCATCCATGGAGGTGCGAAAGAAATGCGTGCCAGGGTCTAGGCAAGATGTGTATATGTAGTAATTCTTGGTAAAGTCGCACATTGTGAGCAGCGTCGAAGATACAGTTTTTGATTGCGGAGCCAGTGACTGCAGCTGGTGAGCCTCATCTTCCATATAGAGATATGTAGCATGGGGAATACGGCGCACGTACCTCGAAGATGTGAAAACGCGGAGGTGGGCCTGGGAGGGTGATAGCTCGCGGTGTAGATAGTGTTATGTTAATAGTCGTCCGCCGTGAAAGAGAACATTAGGGTGAAGCTGAAGAGATAGGAGATGGCGATGGCGTGTCTTAGATCTTGCGTCGGTATATATATATATTTATACACATACACATACATATATCGGTTGAGATAGCTGCCGGAGTCCACTGGGCAGAGGTGAAGGGATGATACAGGGCTTCCCGGTCGTAGGCCTAGAAGTAAGAGTGGGCAAACTACGTATGGGAGTCATACTAGTGTATGTACAACCCAGCCGGAGTATAGCAGAATACATCATACGGTAGAAGCAGGACCCAATTTATCCATCGACAAGAAAAAACTGAGGACTGAAGCCCTTAGGGGGGATATCGTGCGTCCGTGTTAGTGTCGGTAGACCGCATAGCCTGAACGTCCTATAGCAAGCTTCGGATGGGGTGTTCGAAGCCTGGGCCAAGTGACAAGGATTTCCAGCCAGGCCTGTCCCTGTCGGCGATGAGCCATGACGGAGAACAGGCTGGGACGTATGATGTCGAGGCAAGACAGGACGGTAACCACGCCCTCGGCCACGCCCATGCCCATGGCGAGGACAACGCGGACAACGCGAACCAGGTCCAGGTGTGACAGACGGGCGAGGGGGGGCAAACTACTGTATGCTACGGTGCCTAGGGGCTTGAGCAACCAATATCGGGCTCTATAAGATCATCGTCGAGGGAGAATTGCCGTGGGTTCGCCCGTGACTGGGGTCTGCCGTCGCGGTTTTGATAGTGAGAAGTCGGGTGGAACACCGTCGACCTGCTCAGGAGATGTGTTATAAGGCGATACGATGGAACTTTTGCACTGTAGACCGGGTCGCACGCTAGTGTACCTAGGTCCATGTAAGTCTGCGTAGGTATGTATGTAGGTACATAAGGTGGTTACTGGCAATCCCGTGCACTAAGCCGACAGCAGGTCGATCAGTCGGTAGGTTAACCCCCTACTTACAGCTCACGGCGGCATGGCAACATGGCACTACGGAAGGTGAGCAGAAAGGGACCGAAAGGGGACAGGGGACACGAGAGTGATAGGTACATGTATGTAGGTAAAAGACAGAGAGGAGGGGTCGATTCCTATGTAGTGAAGCCGCCATCCCTACCGCATGCATGGCGTACTGTAAGAGTATAGGTATACATGTAGCTCAGCCAGCCTAACATATACGTATACTGATGGCCTACTTCGGGGAGTGTAGTGTAGCACATCTTTCCCACGCAAGAATTGCAACGCGGTGTGCCAAACGCAAGGTACTAGCCGCAAAGCCGTAGGGGTGCGCTACGGGAAGGTACTAGGTATCTTTAGTATCATGTAAGATGTAGGGAGCTTCTACATCAGGTAAGGTACATTTAAGGACCATCAGAGGCACAAACACCCGCTCAAGTCACTTAGATGGAGCATCAAGTTTGTAGCCGCGTCAAGCCGAGGACAATGGTGTTGCTACATAGTGAGAACAAAACACCGCAGGTTCATTCATAATGCTTCGAAATTATAGATACACCCAGGTATGTTTATGCATTTTTGGTGTGCTGGTCAGCTCTTATAAAACATAATAATAGCATGTGAAAAGAAGAGAAGACTACTGCAAGTGACCAGGATTAACTGACAAGATACATAATGCAACTCTCAACACCTATTTAAGGCAGTACTGGTGACGGTTAGTCGGCTACTGATATATCATGGTACCTACTTACCCACAGGGTACACACAAGTACCCACCTTTGAGATATAAAATTTATTAAGCGGTAGATTCTAAGCAGCATATGTTGATAGGTTAATAAGATCTCTACTACATGTAAGTAACTCATTGTACACGTAGCCTGCCTGGGGAGGTAACTAGAGAAACTAATTATTAGTCAGGTCATGTGTCTTAACCTTTTTATGCCCGGACAACTGGTACGGGCTAGCATTGGTAGCATGCCTGTTAGCGTGCGTGCGCACTGACCATTTTACTTTTAGGCATAGGTACCTACCTACCCTACATCATAAGTAGCCTAATAAAAATATGTAAGCGTACCAGCAACAACACCAAACCTTAGACAAACACGCTACCTAGTACACATCAATCTACGGCTACCTACACCGTCTAAGCCCGCCGCATAGTATATCAATTACCAAGCAAATCTCGAACGTGCACCATGTTTCTGCATCATCCTCAGCTAGAGAATGAAAATCAGGAGACCGGAGCTCTTGCTCCACACTCATCTCGTTCGAGATACCGCACCGAGCAGGGGAAGAGAGCAAAGGGCGCTGGCAGGACAAGGTGCCAAGTTGCCAATTTGCGGACGGCGACCTGGGCAGTCCCCTGTCAAAAAAAAAAAAAAAAAAAAAAAAAAAAAAAAAATAACCACACACTTCCCACCCAACAGCCATAGAAAGTGTGTGGTTATTTTTTTGACAGGGACTGCCTGGGTCTGGCAGGTAAGTGAACGCGAGTTCCCGTCATGGCTCCCCATCGACTCTCAGACCTCGTTCCATCGCATGGCCTGTAAGGCATAGATGCCTGTCGTAGGTACAATCAGGGTCGCAGCATGCAAGCCTGGCACCTGTCCGTCCCACCGCCTTGGTCACTTACAAAGTTACGTAAGAAACGAGAAACGCCGAGCCCAGGTCTAAGCTTGATGTCGGAAATTCACAGCGACAAGCCCTGGACGCCACCGTTTGAGAGTTCTAGAAAAAAAAAAAGCCCCGGGGGGTTCCCTACGAGCAATGTTACGCCTCGTGAGCTTCAAGTCATCTATATCAAACCATGGCTCTCCAAAAAGCCTGGGCTTGCGATTCACCGGTATGGGTACGGCACACGGTGCAAGTGGAGGTTGACAGTAGACCCCGACGTTGTCGTTCCAAGCTGACAAGGAACACAAGTAGGTGATAATGCGGCTCTTCTATAATGCAACTACGCGCCCAACCTCCATCCTCGCCCCGTCGCCAAACCCAGCTTCCCACGAACTGGCGGCAGAACTACATCATCACGCCTCATATGTAATGCCAAGTTATCTGCTTTGGTCTATACAATGCTACGTATACTCTTTATGTTATCACTTCCCCTCCCCCCTCCTCAACTCATGTAGTGTAGCCGCCCGAGTGGGACCTGCTCATGAAGGCAGCTGTACATGTATGCAGCAAATCTGCCTAGACGCATACAGATGTATCGGTAGCTCACCACTTAGTCACTCGCTTCCAAGGCGGTTTTCAAGTGGTACGCTTCTCGTCATGTCTCTCGATCGTAGACACGGCTATTGCGTCAGCGTTACTTGGGACACTTTAATCACGGTCGCCTACATATCTATAGTGGAACACAGCAAAACGACTTGTAAGAAAGCTGTTTATTTTTAACTATATCTTGGCTAGCCGCAGTAAGCGCCACACACGCGATAATTCAAAGTTTGGATGCTACCAGGGCCGCATGGTATATACGTGTGTTGCAGGGATACATATAAGTACCTACACTAGGTAGGTTGCCAAGGTCCCTAATAGTAGATTCCGCTGTCACGATCTAGGACTCGGTAAGGCACATCCCGGTCGAATCTTGGAAAACAGATGCCTGCAGATACAGGAAATTTGTGACGAGACCTCTGCGCCAGCTCATTTCCCTTCCATCATCAGCGCCACGGTCATCATCTTCGTCGAGGGATATGCGAAACTGCATGAGCGGCTACTCCACCACAAACATGATACCATACATCACATCCCCCTGGTACGAATCGCTCGAAAGTGAGGACCAGGCTATCATTGAGGGTGGTGGTGTGTTTCTTGGGCCACATGCTCTCGCTTATCTTGATCGCGGGACTGCATGTTTACCCTATGCATGTAAGAGACTTAGGGCCTGCATGTTGCATAGGTGAGGACGATCAGCTAGTTCTTGATGCAGTCACAGTTGCTTTGTTCTAGAAACTTTCTAGTCTCATCATGGCAAGACGCTGATAGGCCCTCCGACTATTCGGTGAGCACCTAAGCTGCCCTATGGGAGTATCTAACGAGCTAGAAGCATTGTCATAGGAGGTTTTCTGGTGGGATGCGCTGTACCTGCTGATTGGATTGGACCGTGAGAGTCCTACAAGGGGCAGTTCTCGCGTATAACTCGCTAAACTAGGTCTTGACATATACCTGGTTATAATACCAGGACACACTTTAGGACGCGTTCCTCCGAACGTGGTTGACTTCGGGCCGTCTGCGCACGGCCGCCTGTGACGGCAGATCTCAACAAGGGCATTTTGACTTTGTGATCGGATAAACCCATGCTCGCAGTGGCAAGATCCTAGGTTAGGGCATGCGGCCGCCCTGGTCGAGATATACGAAGACTCTCACATTGCATTCTCAGGTAGAACATCGCTACAGGAACCCCCCACGCGATATAGGAAGCCGGCATATCAGGTCGTTGTCGGTGGGTGCAGCAGTTAACCTTGTTAGCGCAGCCTCTCGGCTCATTCCCCGAGCACACAGACACCTCTTCACCCCAGACAGGGCCTTGGGTGTCAGTCAGATAACCACCAAAATACGAAGAATAGCTGACATAGAAATCTTCTGGGGTTTTCCCGCATACTATCAACCCGGTAACGTTGGTATGCTAAGGTGATTTCCTGTTCAGTCTGATAAGAAGTGACATCGGATATACGGCACTACGATTGTAGAAATCGAGTGTCACAGTTACGCGCCATCACCGCTTGGAAGAAAATTCGAGCCTGGGAAAGCGTAAGCGCTCTAACATGAAGAACCCAAGAGATACCTGACAATATGCTACCCATACTTCGAATAGAAGTGGTGATCACTGCCAAATTGCCCTATGTGCTGTCTGTCCCGCCCTTACCGTTCCTTACAACCCTTTTTTTTTTTTTTTTTCCCCCGCAATCACAAACTCTCCAGGCACCCCTTGAACAATTATTACAAATCCTAGTGGTCCTGTTCCCCCCACCCCCCCCAGTCAGCCTATATGTGGCCATAGCTCTTCACAATATCGCCAACGCGGCGAGCAAAGCGCCGCAAACCCCAATACTATCGGCAACCCCTGGACCAGCCGCGTTCGGCGTAACCGTGGCAGCCGTTGGAGTGCTTGTCGAACTCGAACCCCCCTGCGTCGTCGGGGCCGGCGTGATGCTGGCTCCCGATGCGGTGGCGCAGGTTACAGACTGCGGGAGGTCTGTCACGCCGACGGTGCCGCAGAAGCTGCGGGCGAAGTTGACGGCGGCCTGTTGGTCCGCGGCGTCGCAGACGCCCGCAAGACAGCACGCGATGCCACTGATGAAGGTGTCGCTCGCACAGATGCACTTGGCGTCCAGCCGCTCGCAGTCCCCGATCTGGTTGCCTGTCGTATACTGTGCCAGGCAGTTTTTCTGTTTGATTCGGTTAACCTAGCTGAGGATAGAGACAATATCCGTTGAAAGGAGAGGATTTGGAATGAGATGTTTGATTTCATTGTGAGGTGAGGGATAGTGACTTACTGCACAGTCGGGCAGCGCGCCGAGGTCCTATTTGTTTATACCAGCTTGTGTCAGTAATTGCCTTTAATGGGTAGGTAACGCTTTCTGAAAGGCTTCGGGATTGGTAGGAGGCGCAGCAACAGCAGCGACCTTGGTGGGTAGTGTAGAAAACTCTCCGTCAAGTCGGCCAAGTCATGTCTGCTCGTTCAAGGAGGCTATGGAGTACGTGGGTATTACTAACCTGGGCGACGACGGCGCTAGCAAGGGCAAGAGTAATAGTAACGAACTTCATGATATACAGTTCTGCCTAGCAGGAGGGCGTAGTCCTAAACCGATATGGCGAGGTAAGATGTCGGTATATACCGTATCGTATCTACTTGACAAAGGCCAGTGAGAGAGCGGAGCGGAGGAGTTCGAAGCCTGGATATCTCATGGAAAGAGAAGAGACCTTAACGCACCGGCTGCTAAGACCAATGGCTAAAACACTACTAGTAGACTAGCCACACAGATAGCCCAGATTTCCCCAGGATCCTCTTACCCCATGATTCTTACTTAGATACCTCGGGGAACTGCGATAGCTCCCCCAAATCGGGAATGCCAAGCCTCATCCTTCGATGGTGGCTTGGGATTACTTGCCGGATCGGGAAGCATCACATATCAAAGGATTTAAGGTTTGCAGGCAGTCCTCTGGAACTGAAGAAGTGGATGTCTAAAAGTAGCTTACCTACATATGTAGGTGAGTAGACGTTTTGCTTATGTTTCAGTTGGCTTTGAGCTGATACTCTCTATTACCAGCCATGTCATGTCCAAAGAAACAGGAGCTACGCAGGTCTAAGTCCGTACCTAAGTAAATACTACTAACTACTTAAAACATCAATGATGTTGTGCAATCTCCACACTGCACTGCATCCAAGACACATGCAAGGGCTGTGCGGGGAACTTGGAATCATACTACTGAGTGCTTGGTATTAGCTGATCACCCAGCTCGGATTCGCTCGGATGAGTAGGTAGCTTCGTTTACCTAAGTCATGATCAGACATGTCGCATGATCCCCCTCACTGTCTCATCACCATGGTATTGCGAGTCTTAATGAAGAAGGCTCCTTGGTAGAGATGTTGTGGTTCATTGCGTTATATAATATTTTCTGGCTATAATTATACCCAGGTCAGGTGCCTACTTAAGAGCTGTTGATATCGGAGGGGTATAGAATCGACTCATCATGCATGCTGGGGTCAAATCGGTTCTATTGCCGTGGGCTGTTATATCACCTACAGTACTCCATAAGCCGGGAAGCTGCCCATGTTGAAAGAATATTACCCAGGGGGGTTAGATTAGGTACACATGCATGGCGTCCTTTCGAAGAATGCATAATGCATGATAAATCGAGGGATGACATGTCTCTACATATGTACCCTTTGGCTAAGGTAGTAGAACTCGCACAGACATGTCGATTGTTCCTACTATTTCTGTACATCACCTGCATAGACCTGGCTAACGGCTGCCGATCAGAAATGTTGCAACTGAGCAAGTAAGTTACACGGACTTGCCACGATCCTCAGCGTTGCTCTGTTGATCAAGTAAACTAGATGTTGGTTATGAAACAGCGCCGTGCAACCTAACTCGAGTATCTACTGTAACCCTAGACTTCGCCACTCGGATTTCAACCGATCCCGAGATCGGTGCCCATATTAAAGAAATGCCTGCCTTTCTTCTCACTTCATATTGAGCTATAATATGTGGGAGATGCGGAATAAGATCCAAGGTCCCCTTTATGGGCTGTTTATAGACCGGATACCTACCGAGCTAAGGATGACCCTGTAGGGCATTCATTATAAGACAACAACATAGGTAAATCACATATACTCCAAGGGCCCTGAATGATTCACCAAGGTCAACACAAGCGCCGCTAGATTACCACTTAGGGGTTTCCGATTCAGTTCCGAGACCGAGTAGGTACGGCCCATCTCGGTCTCGTTCATGCACCCCGCAGAGAGCTCGAGGGCACTAAGTGCTAGTTGGTATACTTGAGGGGAACCCTCCAATACCTCGACAAAACACCACCGATCCAAATCCTGGGAGACATCAATCTGTGCGATTCAGAACCGCAAACCATGCCATGAACACCCATTGATTTATTTCAATATGGGACTGGGAATCCTAGAAGTTTCAGGCCATGTACCAGGTGAGAATACGTATACGGGGAAACGCCTCCCCACCATTTACCCCTGGAGGAGCGATAACACCTGTACACTCCGTACAGCCTTGGTATATCCTATCGTCTATTGACATGGGGCAATTCAACCAGGAACGACGCGATACTTCGACGATCCGGATCGACCCCAAACCGCCGGCGCCGGCGATGCGCGAGGTCTCAAATGCGATTATAGCGGGCCCGTTCCGATTATACTGGTAAGAGAAGAGCGAACAGTCTCCTTAAGACCCATAGTAGATAGCACCAGGAAAAGGAGGAGACCGCGTAAAGTATAACAAAGAAAGAAATGACGTACTTGATCTCGAGCTCGCTGTTACTGAGAAAGTCATGATGATAGGTTCCCCAGCCCTCCGATGATCCCAACGACCCGCTGAACTGGCCGCTCTGGCGACGGGATGTCATCACCTTCATCCTCTCGCTGACGGCCATCTTCGCGACCGCCCTGGGGCCCATCCTCGCCGCCAACACGCTGACGCTGTCCGTGTGGTTCGAGCTGAACTTCACGTACATCGCCCTGCTGACCGGCTACTTCCTCCTCGGCGTGGGCGTCGCCGGCTTCTTCTTCGTGCCCTCGGGCCGGATCTGGGGCAAGCGACACCTGTTCGTCGTCGGGCTGGTCATCTTGATCGCCACGAGCGCATGGGCGGGTTCCGTCGGGCACGACTATACGAGCCTGCTATGGGCTCGCATCATCCAGGGCGTCGGCACGGCGCCCTTTGAAGGTCTCGTGAATGCTGCTGTTGGAGACTTGTACTTTGTTCATGTTAGTATTGCGCACATATGTTCATACTTACATACACCATCCCTGATCTCCCTTCAAATGCGAATAAATGACATGTCCGCTCACCTTGGGTTGACACTCATAACAGCAACGAGGCAAGCGCATGGCCTTGACCAACCTGGCCGTCTTCGGCGGCGCATTCTTCACCCCGATCCTCGTCGGAAAGATCACGCACACAATCAAATGGTGGTGGACCTTCTATCTGGTCTCTATCTTCTGCGCCGTGTCGCTGGTCGCTGTCTTCTTGTTCGTTCCTGAAACCGCCTATCGGCGCGATGCGTCGTTAAATACAGATATTGGCAGTTTCAGAACCTCTGAGGATACTCATAGGAATGGCGAGGCAAAGATGGCCCCTGGACAGCAACAGGGGATGCCGAGCGCCACCACCGCGCCCCAACCTCTCCCACAGAAGAAGACTTACGCGCAGTCGCTGGCGCTCTTCGATGGCCGCAAGACAGATGACAGCTTTTTTAAACTGCTATTTCGTCCGCTGCCATTATTCGCACAACCAGCATTCCTGTGGTGCGTAGTAAAACCCTCCTTGTCTGATCACTAAGTCCTTTACTTGCATGTGTCTGCCAGGTTCTATAAGACTGAACTCAGAGACGTCGACTAACACGCTCCTATAAACGTAGGGCCGCCCTGATACAGGGGACCATGATTGGGTGGACAGTCTTCATCGGCGTGATCCTCGCCGCTATCTTCCTCGGTCCGCCCCTTTTCTGGGGTGAAGTCCAAACCGGATACGCGTACGTAGGGCCCTTCGTCGGGGCCCTGCTGGGTTTCTTCGCTGCGGGCATCTTCGCCGACTGGTCGGCCAAGGCCCTCACGCGCCTGAACGGCGGAATATATGAACCCGAATTTCGCCTCGTGCTCGTCATTCCGCAGCTCGTATTTGGTGTCACGGGCCTCTTTGGCTTCGCTGTTACGGCCCAGGGGACTCTAGAGGGCCAGTATCATGTAAGCTGTGCTCATGATTCCCCGTCTTGTTCATTATTAGCAGCTCTTGGGCGCTGGTCTGTCGAGATATAATAACATGCCTCAAATACATCCAATTCTAGTCAACCAGTTAAACTAATTAAACCGACAGTGGATCGCCCCAATCATATTCTTCGGCTTCGAAGTAGCCGGCACTGTAGTCGGCGCTGTGGCGAGCTCTCTGTACATCGTGGACGCTTACCGTAAGTTAATCTGTCTCCTTGCACTCGTCAGTTGCAAGCCAGAATAGATCATCTGACATGCAGTACTTATCGCGCAGGGGACCTCGCTATCGAAGGCTTCACGTGCCTCATCATCTTCAAGAATTTTTTCAGCTTCGGCCTGACGTTCAAGGCATACGAATGGCTCGTCCATAGCGGTATTAGGGAGGTCTTCTTCGCCCTTGGCGCTGTGCAAATTGTTGTCTGTTTCTTGACTGTGCCTATGTGTAAGTCCAACCTCATACCTCCTCTGGGTCTATTTGCTCCTTTGCCCCCTTTATTGTTCTTTTCTCTTGGTTACGATTGTTCGAACTTTAGCTTATGGAAATATTGCGTGACAGATATCTTTGGGAAGCGAAACAGGGATTTCTTCCATCGTCATGATTTACTGAGGATGTTTGGGTTGAGGTAATTGGAAAGGATTAATGATTAATGATTACCTGAGTATTTACGACGGCTTATATGCACCCCTCTCTAGAGGTGACACCATTAGCCACTAGGGAATATAATGAATATGTTGAGACTTCGTGCTGTATAATAGCTTGTTTACATGAACGACTTAGCACGTCGTCACATAGTATCAGAATGATTAATTGTATCCCCTTGTTGAGAAGTTTGCTTTGTTTTAAGGAGTCGCTCGTCACTTGAGTTGCCAACTGAATTATTTTGGTCCGAATAATCATCTTAACACAAGTTTATACAGCTTAATTATCACACCTAACTATGTCTTCTATATACCTCCTGCCCTTTTATAGCCAAAAAAGGGATAAGAAGAAGCCTCAAGCAAGGCACTACTATCTCTTCGGCTATCCTGAGGAAGAGCCTGGCACTAGCAAAGCCCGCAAATACTATCGGTCACTGAACTAGTTTCTTCCTCACCTCCACTGGCTAAGAAAGGAGTCACAAAATAGGGATGACTTGATAAGCTATTAATTATATCTGATATCAAGAGACTCGGAAGCATGCGGTAGGACGACGGACGCGCCTTACCCAGCTTCTAGACGCACCGATGCTTCGGCGTCCTCACGACACGATCCACCTGGGCCTACTCGCGAAAGGGATTCATGTCATTAAGTCTTCTGTAACCTGGGAGACGCTTAACTTGTTTGTTCAACAACTACCTTAAGGAACACGGGCGTACCAGGGGATGAATTGGTCATGGCGGCCAATGGAGGTGCAGTACGCCGGAGCGTCGAGACACCAGAACCAGGGGCATGGCATGCCTGCCAACACGGAGGTCCGGATGGTCAAGCGGTCAAGCAGCTGAGCTCGCACATATTCTAAATTCCTCTCTTCCTCAACCCTCATTTTCCCATCGACCTCACCAACCTCACCATCACCACCACAACACTTCACCATCACGCATCACCACTTCGTTTGTCTCAATCTGTGCCTTACTGCCTAAATCAACTACATCTGATTTGTTGATTTTATTTTTAGTTTGGCTTGAGCTATTGCTGGTTCAAATTCTTCTTACTTGTAGGCGCTTGTGCGCGTTTTTCTCTCCTATTCACCTTTGGGCCGAGTCTTTTCGAAGAGTTGCGTACATTAACTCAGACTTCGTGCCTATCACATTATCCTCTGGCTAAGCCTGCTCATCATTACTTGAACCTGTTGTCCTCGTCTTCTGGTGCTTGTGCACGTTTATCGTCATCATGTCTGCTGCCTACCGTGTCCCGCGCATAGTCCATCCTGGGATGGCCCGTATTGACGAGATTGAAAACCCTGATGCTGTTGAAGAAAGCTCAAATCCTCGCTGGAATGAAATCCGAATTCAGTATCATGGAGAGGCTGAACAGTTGGCTGGGCCGGTTGAGCTTGTTTGGGCGCGAACAGCTGTCTCTTCACCGTTGGCTTAGCGATACCAGCCTCCTTCTTGAATAATGTATTCTTTCTGGGTGTCTGTTTGGGCTTAGACATTTTATTCTTAAGTGAGGTTACCTCGGCATATGGGATGCTATGTGTTGAAGCATATTGTTCCCAGCACCTTTGGATCTTCCTATATTTGGGTTCAGCGAGGAACCATCCGGAACACATGGCGAAGCGTATGCCATCAAAAGCTAAGTGATACTGGTACTGGTAACAGAGTCTCTCGTCGCCAGCTCGAAAGCCGACGGAGGCGGCTGACAATTATATATAGAGAGAAGGAGAGGAGGCTACGCAGTTGCATATGCTGTTATCCCACCTGTTTGCATCTGAACACACGAATTTTTGTGTATCCTTTCCTTTTTCTTTCCATCTTCAGGACTTGCGCAAGCTCACCTGGCATTACGTGATCATCTGCCCGCTTTTGAACGATATTTCACCATCACCACCATCACCACCATCACCATACTTCTAGCCTTAGATCACGGCTAGTTTACGCCTCGCAGGTATCTACCGAATACGCAGGGCCTACACCTACAGGCCATGGCGGAAGCCAGATCGTTACGAGGAGAATGAAGTCTCCTGTGGGAACTGTCCGAACCGTGTCACGTCGGTGAGTGAGGACAGAGCAAAGAAGTCATTTAACAGTTTGCTCCATTGTGTCACCCCTAGCTGGGATTTATTCTTTGACTATTCGGATATTATTACTACCTTTAAAAAAAAGATCGGATGCCCCTGTTTGTGAGTGATAGCTAGGGGAGATAGCCGGGAAATCAACAATGTCATTCAAGACAGACGATGACTCCCCTTAACACTGACAGGCGGTGTTTTATATGCATTGAGTATAGTGGTCAATTTTTATTCATCTTTATTGCGCTTACAAATGGTGCTATACATTACATACGTGATATCATGACTCGTGGCTACCGTAGATAGGAACGATCCAAAACGATTTAGTCGGCTCAAGAGAACTTCGTATTCAAATTATTTTCTTCTTTCCGTCTTTTTATTTGTTTCTTTCCCACTTTCTCCTTAAAAGAAATTTCTTTCTTAAGCCTTGCTTGCAACACCAGCACCACCACCATTGGCCTGAGCAGCGGCGAGAGTAGACTTCTTAGTCAACGTGAGGCCTGCAATGAGATAAATAAGAGCCTCAGCGCCGAGAACAACGGCAAGTGTGACGAGAGCACCGATGACACCTGCGACGGGCAGCGAGATATTGTTGCCGGACTTATGCGAAGAAGTAGACGAAGAAGATCCGTCATCGCCGCCGCTCGTGGCATTACTCGCGCACTGGCCCGTCGTGACGCCGCAGACGCGGCACCAGTCGGGGGTAGTGGACACGGCGAACTTGTTCATCTCAGATGCAAATGTCGACCAGGGCAGCAGGGTCTCGTCCTGACCGAAGAGCGGGTACGCGGCGGGCGTTAATGTCGCAGCCGAGCCGTTCGAGAACCGGAAGCGCACCGAGATGTCGTCTGCGCTTGGGTACGAGTCGCTCACGCTGGCGTTGGTCACGAGCTCGAAGGACATCGACGCAGCGTAGTCCACGACGCCCGTGAAGTCGTCCGACACGGCGGGCAGCTGGGCCAGTCCGAAGAAAGACAGGAACACGCCGTAGGCGCCGAACTGGATGTTCACGACAGGCTGCTTCCCCGCGGCGGCAATAGTTGCGTTCAGCGCCTCCACAATCTGCCCCGCGAGCGTGGCGCCCGCGATGGCGCGGACCTGGTCGCTACTGTTGTAGGCGAGCCCCCACTCGTGCTGGTTAGCGAGCAGCTTGAGCTCGCGCAGGGTGTCGTTGGTCAGGAGGTCCGAGGCCGGGATGGTCTGGTTGTGAATGGTAGCGACGTTGACGTAGTCGAAAATGGTGTAGGCGTTCTTGAAGGTGGCAGCGTCGGCGGTGAAGGTGGTGTTGATGACGGGCAGCAGACCCTGGTAAAAGTCCTTGCTCTGGTTGAAGGTCGTCACGTAGTCGTCTGACGAGAGGTAGTTGTTGGACGACACGACGGCGGCGTCGCAGCCGCTGCTGCCCTGCAGCCAGGCGCTGTTCTCCGAGTTCGTGCCCGAGGCCGCGCTCGACACGGCGTTGACGGGGATGTACTGGTACCCGCCGAGCGGCGCCGTCACCTTGGAGTCGTTGCGGAGCTCCTGGGTAGAGATGTCGCCCGCCGGAGGGTATAGGCCCTGGAGGAAGGCTTGGGCGGAGTTCTGCAGGACGTTGTCGATGGGCGCGGTGACGGCCAATTGAGGTAGGGCGGCGATGTCACGGCTCAAGCCGAGAATGGGGAAACTGGCGTCGGAAGCAACATAGTGGTCGCGATACCAACCACCCGAGGCGAACACCTGTTCGGCTCCCAGCGCGGTCAGGTTCGCCGGCGCAAGGGCCTTGGGTGTGCGGTCACCGTGGCGAGAGAAGATATAGACACCGAGGACAGTCTCGGTCTTGGCGAGCGGTAGGGCTGCCAATGCTAGCAGCATAGCCTTGGACGCCATTGTGCTGCAGGTATATATATGTATTATGCGTCTCGGTTTATATTTCCTAGCTTGTCAATGATGAGGACTGGAAGAAGAAGCCCTTAGATGACAGACGACAAGACAAAGAACGCAATTGTCGACACAGAGCGACGAGGAGGCCGGGTCGCTGGGAGGTGTGAGTCCGTAAACTTTCTCAAGGTCCCGAGAAACCTGAATTCGGAAAACCTTACTGTTATTTAAGACCAAAAGCGAAAGGCACGCCAAGACAAAGCTCAAAGCTCGAAGCTCATAACCCCTCAACTCCTCCCCCCACCCGCACTCACGATAACCACTTACAAATTGGGCATGTTACATGGCACAACCATCGCGGTACTGCTGTGCTGAAAAATTCGGAGGCTAGGTACGAAGATCGGCCCACCAATCGGTTCACTGTCCAATCTGCTCTTCGCGTGCGGCAGCATATGAGTCTTACTCCATCAGTTTACCGCAGTAGGTAGTTAGTTACACATGCCCATGTTGTCGCTTCATGCGAAGCAGACACAGACAAGGTTCAAGGGTAGCTATGGTACGCTGATACCTCGGTGATAAGGCTAGTAAACCAAGGGTAAGCGGGCTGGTCCGGTCGGGTTATTCCAAACAATTCGTTCTTGTTGAAAGACCGGAGAGCGAACGACCTACCGGCCAGCGTATATGTCAAATGTGGTGTCATTGACGAACCAGAGTAGAAAGCCTCTTGGTGTTCAGCTCGGTGCCAAGCCAGCTGGAACTCTGCTAGAACTTTTCCTATTCAAATACTTATTTCCCTCTTTCTCGGTTCCAGCTATGGTTCGCTTAGGCGGTGGTGAGTGCTTCGCTACCAGCTTTTTATCTCCGAACTAGCAACCGAATCCCAGACCGAGTCGGCGTCAATTTTGCTCATGACTAACCCGATGCCGGTTGCCGATTGTGATTCCCAGCAGCTGATACTCGAATTTGACCCGGTCTCCTACATTTGAAATTGAATCGTGGGTTGCAGTGTGGAAAGAAGTCCTATACGCTCTCGGCCGTTTTCACTCCTACAGTACTGAAGCCGACGCTATTGTTGTTATGCCGACAGGGCTAGAGATATTCTCGAATGAAACATCTCCGGAAGTCAGTTGCGGAAAACGGATAGTATCGAGACTATCACATAAGAGTGGAGATGTCGCGGGGTCGGGCGTGCTACTGTATCCAAGTATACACTATTCCCGATGGTAATAAGTGGATTCTAGCAGCTCTGTGAAGAGAGCATAGATAAGCTGGTGTATAGACTCCGCGGACAAACTATTCAAGTTTAAATTATTTTGACAGGGCGGTTGGCTTTGGCAGATACGGTATGAGTGTTCATCTTCTAGCTGCTCAGGTTGGCTACTCGCCTTGTGTTTTGGTTAACATGATGGGTGACGTTTCCCTTCGAGAATAAGCAAAGGTTATTCCCAAGAGGAATCTATAGCTAAGTATAACGAAACGATTTGTAAGAATCATGCAAAACTATACGATAATGGAACTTCTTAGGTCTCGCCTACCTTGGATTTCTCTCAACGCAGGTAGACAACCTAGGTAGGTATAAGCTTCTTATGGAAAAGACAAGCTTTGAAGGCACGGCATGCTTGGGCTGAGCCTGCAAAGCTCAATGAGGTTAAAAGCGTAAGATTGTGATGTTCCCATCATTATCCTCTCCCACCACCCATCGCTCGTCGCCCACAATCTTGCCTTTCCCAAGCAGTTCTCTCCACATGTCATCTGCGAAGCGAACCTCATGGCGGTAATCGGATTCATCTCTGAGGCTGATCTTCGGAAGCACGAACGCCGATAATGCTTCAAGAATAAAGCATTGGCGTGCCACGATGCGTACTCCGGCGGCTGAGTCTACCACGTCGCTGACCGTCAGATACGGGAATTCCTCGTGTCGCCAACAGGGAGCCCTACCGGGCCAAGTCCCATCAGAGCGTTCCGTAATGTTGTCACCGAAGCGCGCTGCGGACCCGGCCCGTGGACAAAAGCTCATGTGGATGTCCCCGTCGGCACAGCACTCGTCGAACCAGGGCGGCCCGATGCCCGATAGCGGAATACCTGTGGCGCGGACATAGTGATTGCGTGGCGGCAAGGGCCAAGAATGCTGTCCTGCAAGCCAGCGATGTGCCTCTTCATGCACGTAGATATTCGCCTCGTCGAGTAAGATCTCCCTGAGTACGGGCGTGTCCCCCTGGCGGATGCCGAGAAACTCCAGAGCATCACCAGTGAACCTCTTAATAACCCTAGGCTGTGGCTGTGTAGGGTCTGGTATCCTAGCACCAGTAGGGTCTTCAGAGGGACGGTAAGATGAAGCGCCCTCAATATTCCAGACAATGAGCTGCTCCACAGGCCCTTCATTTCCAGAAAGGTCGTAGTACTGCCAGAGATAGAGCGCGTAATGCGTCGACGTATGAGCTGAGAAGAACCGATCGCGAACAGGAACAGAGAGGCCGCGACCGTGTATCTTCCACTCGGATCTGAATCGGATCTCCCATGAGCCCGGGGTTTCGGTAGGGCCGGTTTCTGTTGATCGTTGCACATCAAATGCCGTAGCGAAATGCCGATGAATGTCTTCTCGATCGTACAGTGTGGTATATGGCTCCCGCTCACACCACTCGATTACCAGTATGTTGTGCGCCAGTCGTATGCGCCGGACTGTCTTACCGACTCTATCAAAAGGAACCGAAAAGCGGCGGCCTGTTTCTAGGTCGTAAGCACCGTAGCCGCTGAGCGCAGAATCCCGGTATATGAGAAGCCCGTCTTCTAGACACCAGCTCAGGTCTCTATGCTGGAAGCTAGCGATATTGTCGTTCCACCGCAGCCAGCGATGCCAGGGCTCAACCTCCTGAAACGCACTGCCGTGCCGCTGCGAGCCGGTGTTAATCTTCTCGATCAACCTGGGTCGGGCGGAGCGTAGGTAGAAATAGCGACGGGCGACCTTGGGGAATACGTGAGCCCAAGCTGGGGGGTGTACAGCTCCAGCTGCATTTCTCATCTCTCGTACATGGGGGAAATGCCATCTCATAAGATTCCACGACACGTCATCACTCGTAAAGGCTGTGTTCCAAGCCCGGCTTACACGGCGGCAGAGCACGCTTTCGGTGGGCGAAAGGTAGGATATAATAAGAAGGAAGACATCGTGGGGTAAGTCAGTGATGTCGGAGATAGTACTCTTTTTGAAATAGGTATCTGGACTTTCTATGTGAGCTGTATTGCTTGTACGACTGGCGACTGAATGCATGCTTAGGTGGCAATTATAGAGGTAATGGTTGGTATTAGAAATGGGGGAGGATGTGGAGTAATAAGTACCGGTAGGTAGCACATGCTTAGGTGGGCTCCTTCTTTGGCATAGGCCATGATGCCGACCAAGAATAAGAAGGTACGCCTTGCCCTACCTGAAACTTGAGATTCCATATGCATAGACCAAGGCAGAACGTTCATGCTATTCACATTATAATTAAACATTGATTAAAATTTAGCAGTGTTGCCGGAGGTTGAGCGCGCATAATATAATGCTTGTCTCAGTACCAGGGATTCATATTGTTATCTAGTTCGCTGGTATAAGTTGCTCCGTGCTGCCTGCAAATAGTGCCACCGCTTTTACCTAACATAACTAGGCGTTTGCTTATAAGGTTCAGTTTCAAGGAGAAACTGAAGTCATTGAATTATTGAATCGAAATTGACCCATCTCACCTACATCTAAGTCTAAATCCGGGAGATGGTGGGCCATCAGAACATTGATATTTGTGATCATCCAAGTTCGACCGAAACTGTGAAGAGACCGCATAAGCAGGTTGTGGGAGCCACTTCAAGATGTAGGGGGCGATAACATCATAGAAGTAAGGAGCTGTCTAGGCAACTATTGTATACCTACTTTAGATACTCTAAGCAGCTTGCTGTCGAGGCTGTGACTCCCGACGCTGTCCCAAGTATATAAGTTACCACTTGTTGCCTACCTCTATTGATCTTTCTTTATCCTTCAAGATGTCCATTGCACCGCCAGATCTCAGGAGCGCTCCCCTCCCGCCAATTCCATGCGCGATTCCCCAACTATAGGTCCTTCCGCCAGCCTTGAGCTTAATAAATAACCGACGTATAATAAACATATAAACAACACGTCATAGCGGGATATACTCTATATAATTTGGTATAAACATCTATAGATATCTCTCTGTCTCATAAATAGTCCTTAGTCAACACAGAGCAGCACCGCCTTCCTCTCTCCTTATCATCATCAAGCAATATCAACAACACCAACGGACAAGCCGGCCATCAATAGAAAACTTCCGCAGTAACAACCTGCTCTGAAGTAGAGAAGGCCGTGAGTTTACTGGCTGTCTAAGCGCATCAGCGTATTGTTTTGCTAATTCTGTTTAGGATAAGCGATTAAAATCACCGATATTCAGTAAGTCAAGATCCAAAGACCAACATACCCATCAAATGTTAACGCACTCTTCGCTCAGAGAAGCGTGGCCTGTGTGTCATCCAACAACAAGTACGCCACAACCGGCAGACGGCTATAACATTGGATC
The DNA here is from genome assembly GCA_022578865.1 of Xylaria sp. FL0043. Taxonomy (NCBI): domain Eukaryota; kingdom Fungi; phylum Ascomycota; class Sordariomycetes; order Xylariales; family Xylariaceae; genus Xylaria; species Xylaria sp. FL0043. The sequence continues at coordinate 48,798 of MU397272.1, forward strand.
GGAAATAGATTTTGACACGGATATAGGCTCTGTCGGTTGGAACAAGTTGTGCCTCACTTACTCAAGTGTTGCCAGCACACCGTCGCTCGCGTGTTTTTATACACTTTTACTCACGCCAATGACATCAATAGTCGAGATAAAGTTGTCCGCAACACACTCGCTGGGCTTCTATCGTGTCAACATCATGTTGAGTATGAGCTATGTTTTGAGTAGGAGACATCTCGAGGCTACCTGTCTCCGGTTCAATCCACAGGTAATCATTGTTTCCCTACCGACATAATCGGGGTCAAGACCTATCTCAGGTACCGGATGTTGACATAGGGTTGGCGTGATGAGGCTCAACCCTTGCTAGTCATTACCTATGATCGGCTACATGGAAGATATTCTCCTTGTTGGTGCGTGTGCCTTGTGCAACTTAGAGCTACTACCGCTAACTTCTACTTCCATCAGCCAGCATTCACTTACGCACATATTTTCTATAACGGTCTCTCGCTCGATCAGACCCACAGCGGTTCGCGGAGAGGGATGAGGCCACGGCTCCTACAGGCTCGGTATTTAGCCTGGGCCACTCCATGGAAGACTGGAGCAGGGCGCTCTACCTCTGGCATCAGTTCACCCGCAGCCGACGAAGTGAAGCCAATAAGTACAAGTTCGGCAAACAGGTAACAGCGTCGACTGCGCCCTACGGGTTAACCCTTACGTACCTGACCTCAGCTGCTCACGTACGCGCCTATCGCGAGGCGAACGCGTTGCAAGACCCTATACTCCTGCTGTCGCGCACGTAGAGTAGCGCTCCTCGAAGGCTCGGCATTAACGCCGATGTGCACATGGAAACGTATTGCAGTACGAATTAGAATGATCTAGATTTGCTCGAGCAGTTTGCCACCGTCGTAGAGACTATTCTTAAAGCCTACAGTCTACGATGTGTGCTGCCCGCAGCGCCCGATAACCCCGGGTTTACGGAACTAACGAGCCAGGAGTCTTAAACGCTCGTCGACGTATGCATGGCGCGACAGGCGGCAACGCTGAAGGAACACGGTGTGGTACCACAGGAGAGCGCTACCGACGCAGTCGCTTTGTATCCGCTACTGACCGGTCGCTACTCCAAGATTGGTTGCCTGCGAGTAGCATGGCCTGTCCTGGCAAGCAGATACTACTAATCACAAGATACAACATCAATCATTAAAATCACTATAATGTTATCTACGATGGAAGACCAAACCATTATCGCCATTGTTAAAGCCGGCAGCAACGTTATACTAGCGTATCTTGTCGCTAGAACACTGATATAACAGTCATCAATTAATACAAGGTACCACCACCACCACCATTATCATCATCGTTATCACTTCCACCTTCATCTCAAAGTGTTCGTTTAGCTAGCATTGCTGATTCGGTATACAGGCCTTACTCGATATCAGCCATCCGATACCCGACATGCTATATGGATACCAGCAGTCAAAAGTATTTTTCTTGAGAGTTCCCACCACTCGTATTCATGGGACGAGAGCCATATGCCAACAGGCACAACCTTGTCTACCCATTCGTTCTTGGTCGTTGAGATCAAGGGTGATGGTGGTTCTATGTAGGAGGCAGCGAACCAGTGCCTTAGTGATGCTGCGGAGCTGATGGATCGATCGCCTTGACGATCGGAGAGGAATTACTCTCTATGATCAACAGGCGACCGGTTTCTCGATGACTCTGGCTCTCACATCAGACGTGAGGACAACACCAGGTCGCCTTAAGACCTGCACCTAGATCTTTATTGGAACAGAAGGGACCAGAAAAGAAGCATCGAGGGAGGTTGGAGTTATACTCAACGATTTTACTCAATGTCGGTCCACGGACAAAAGGTCTATAAGTGTCAGGTGGCTTGGTAACACCCAGGTATATACCTAGCAGGCTTCGGCTATATATACAGGCTATCCCTCCCAACGACCAGCTGAAAGGCTAGGGGCCAGTTAATTAATATACCCTTCATGGCTACTGACCCCGTACCTATTGGCCATGTGACTGCGTAGGCTATTCCATTCACTCTGGGACCAATACCACTGATAATAAGCTATAGGACTGCTTGTGGACGTTTATACCACTTATTATACCGAGTTTATCCTGTGATAGTTGGTTATTTATAGCTTGATTATACGTCGGTTATATATTACCATTTAATTGGTTCTATAGAGCACCAAACACTATAAGGCGAAGGCGAAGGCGCAGGCGATGGTGACTTTTCTGATGATGATGGTGGTGGTGGTGATGGTACTGGTCTTAGGCACGCACCAATAAGCAGGCCACTCGCTTCATATGATTTCTCCCTACTGTTGTTACGAGCGACCAGGGCAAGGCGATGCAGTGTCCAGTATGCCTCAAGCTCTTTGCAGTGGATGGAGAGAGCGATGAGATGCTCAATCAGCGCCGTATTTACGATCGAATATATACCTAGGTACCCCAGTCATGTTTTGCCTCCCCAAGCCCCGGCCGCTATTGTCTCGGGGATTCTGCGATTCTGTGATGCCTGGGCTTGTCAATTCTCATGTGGCTGATTATAGGTAATAATAATTTACATCAAGAAATCCAGGAACAACCAGATTACTAGATATTTGGATTATACTACATAACCATAACTTATGTACAATTTAATAACCCGAGAAAACTCTACCTAACTATGCGTAGGCATGGCAACATCCGCCTTCTTAGAGATGGCATCAGCACTGGACCACAAAGCGGTGACAGTCTTCAGCTGCGTGTAGAAGTTGACCCCCGGCCTTCCATAGAAAGTACTAGCACCACCACCGGCGACACTCTTCTTGTTGCCCGTGAACGAGAACATAGGCAGCGGCACCGGGATAGGTACATTAACACCGACCTGTCCTGCCTCGATGTTTCTCCTGAACGTCTCTGCCGTAGGGCCTGATCTCGTGAAGATGGCCGTGCCGTTACCGTACTCGTTCTTGTTGATCAGTTCGATGGCTTCGTCAAGGGTGTCCACGCTGAGGCAGACTAATACGGGGCCGAATATCTCCTCCTTGTAGCATTTCATATCTGGCGTCACGTTGCTGATGATTGTTGGCGCGACCCAGTTGCCATTGGGGTACTTTTCAGGTTTGTAGCCGCGGCCATCTAGTAATATGGTGGCGCCCTCCTTCTCAGCACTTGCAATCAGGGACTCAATCCTCTCCTTGCTCTGGGGGGAGATAACTGGTCCAAGATCAGCCCCCTCTTCAAAGCCTCCATTGACCTGGAGCTTCTTGGCGCTCTCCGCCAGCTCGGGCAGCCACTCCTTTGTTTCGCCAACCATCACCAGGGTGCTCAAAGCCATGCATCGCTGACCAGCAGCGCCGAAAGCAGCACCGACGACCGAGTTGATGAATTGGTTCTTATTGCAGTCCGGGAGAACAGCAGCGTGGTTCTTGGCACCGAGATTGGCCTGCACTCGCTTGCCGTTTGCCGAGCCTCTGGTGAAGATGTACTCGCCGGCCTTGTTGCCACCAACGAAGCTAATGGCCTTGATTTCCGGTGCATCGAGAAGGAAGTTTACCGTACGGTGGGCGCCGTGGACGACATTGACGACGCCATCGGGAAAGCCAGCCTTCTTTGCTAATTCAACGAGGATCATGGCAGCGCCCGGGTCTCGTTCAGAGGGCTTCAGGACAAGGGTGTTGCCGGTTACTGTAGCTATCGGAATACACCAAAGAGGGATCATGGCGGGGAAGTCTATAGAATTGTTAGTCACTTGGCTAAGTTTTAAGACACGATGGGAGACCGTGAATCCACATACTAAAAGGGCAAATTGCAGCAACAACACCTAATGGCTCCCTATACGTCCGAGTCTCCATGTCCTTGGCAACCTCGAGTAACTCCCCTTTCATGAATTCCGGTGCGCCGCAAGCCGCCTCAGCGACCTGTAGGCCACGAAGAACGTCACCCTTAGCATCGGCAAATGTCTTGCCTTGCTCGAGCGTAATGCTCGCTGCTAATCGGTCCCAATTCTCCCGGATAAGATTAACAAACTTAAACATGATCTGCTGGCGAGCCATGATGCTAGTGTTTCGCCATGCAGGAAATGCCTTCTGAGCGCTCTGGACCGCGGCTTCCAGTTCAGCATCCGTCATCTGAGGCACGCGGGTAACAAGGTTGTTGGTGGCCGGGTCATACAGATCGATGAACTGATCAGCCTTGCTGGGCACAAATTGGTTATCTATAAAGTAAGGTGTGTCTTCGGGTTTCGAGATCTTCTCATGAGTAGTGGGATAGCTAGTGGCGGTCGACGCCATTGCACTCATAGGACGGATGTGCTGAGCAGTAGCAGCTAGCCGCCTCGAAGCAGTACTTGTGGAAGCCATTCTTGCTGTGGTAGATATAGAGGCTGTCCGTAGAGATGAAGATGCAGAGTATGAGGGCGAGTACAAGGATGAGGAGTAGAGGCGGGTCGTGGTTCGACCAACTCTTGCAACGTTTCTCGTTCTGGCAAGACGATGCATTATTGAGGATCTCGCAACCTAGCCAGCCAACCACAGCAAGCAATTTGCTGGGAATTAATATGTGTAAAAGGTGAACTGGAATGAAGCAGGATGCTGCTCTTATCTAGGTCCGGTCACCGCCGTCGGCGCCCTGGGACGCTTTTGAATTACCTGGGTAGCACTAATTGGGGACTTGTACCGGGGTATTGATGTGGGGTAGCGGGGGGCGAATGGGGCTGCCATCGCCGCTGCAAGCCGAGCCCGCCTATTTATCTCCTATAATCGGCAAATATTTACCTAAGTCATGCTCCTCTTTACTGCGGGCCAAACTTGTCTGAGCTTGGTAGAGAGAGCTCAAGTTCAGCAATGTACCCGTTCCTTCGACGTGGAAACGGTAACAGATACTTTGATTTGGCTACCTACAATAATTAGGCAGTTAACTAAAAAGCTATTAGGTATATTGCTGATCCATAGCACCGGGGATTCTGAAAGACACCTGAACGTTGAACATAGGTGCTACCGTTGGAAGCCTCGGCGTGTACTTACCTTCCTTGCACGTTGAGGATAACCGCTCTCCATCATAGAGCTATCCCTTCCCCCCCGCCTGCCTCAAGTTCAATAGCACTTACAGCCTTAGAAAGCGCGGATCGCTTCTATTCTGTCTTATATCCCTATCCTTCTCAGCTGTCAATGACATGCTTACAGTCCCTTTGGGGCTGCTAGCGCGGCCGTGAAGGAACGCACCTAAGCCCACTGGCTATTACCAGCATCGCCAGCTACTCAGTTATTCTCGAAGCTGTATTTTAGCCAGCCGCCGAGCGCCCGTAGACTTTCCCATCGCACATTTTCATCGGAGTCTTGCATGAGCTCCATGATACGCGTTTTCAGCCCAAGTTTCTCCAATTGGTGCCTCTTTTCAGGAACCTCCTTAACAAGACAACCGATATCGTTACAGGCTATGGCCAGCACGGCCTTGTCGTTCTCCCAAGGCTTCTTCATGATGTCTGCTATTTTTCTTGGGATTTGACCGTTCTCATACTCGAGAATCTTGCGCGCATTTTCAGTCCAGAATACCTGGTGGCGATGAGGCGGTGACCATCTTAGGTGTCCCGACTGTACCTCAGCCACATACTCGTCAAATGTCGTCTTTGTTTTCTGGTATTCCTCTAGCATCTCTTTGAGCTTGTCGAGATCCTCCTGTAGATCTGGGTCTGTCAAATGACGTCCACCAACGTTCTGAAGCAAGGCCGGCAGTCTCGCAAGCACAGCTGTGGGAAGTAGCGTAGAAGGGTTAGCTTCGAGGAGGTTGTATAGCGTCGACAGGATCAGGCGCGTGGTCTTCTCTTTGGGTGAGAGCCGTAACAACTGCGTGTAGAGAAGAATGACGTCGTATTCACTATTCACGGATTAGCGAAAGGAAATAACCAATCTAGATCCCTACGTACTCATCCATCTCATCGCCGATGTCCGCTGATTCAAAACTCAGTTGCCATAAGACTAATAGGACGTGGTAGAGAAGTTGAATCCCAATTCCGCCACTCAGGCCCTCGGACGCACCACTCCTCGGCACAGAATTTCCACTCCATAGACTAGCAGATGACTCGGCGCCGAACCCCGCAGCTTTTCGTAGGATATCGATTAAAGGGGCAACAGTCTCACTTCGCTGTTTCCAGAAGAGTTGTCTGTTGGTTTTGCTGTATAACAAGGCCGAATATTCCATGACGGCAATATCTTGCAAGCCCGCATCGTTTGAGTTCTTGGTGAGACCACACAAGTAGCTCAGTATCAGGGGCAGGAATCGTTCTGTGGCGGGGGAGACGTCCTGCGCGGTCGTCATAAGGGTTGCCAATACGGTAGACGTAAGTAGAGGGATCGGATCTTCGAGGTTATTAGAGTGCGCCAGCAGTGGCGTAAAGTATCGATAAAGGTCCGAATCTTGGTAAAGTGCTTTGGCAAGAGCTGGGACACCTTTTGAATGATAAACGGGTTAGTACAAGGAGAAAAGTCACCAGAATCAAGGGAGAAGAGAGCGCAATAGGGTACACACCTTGTAGGAGATCGCTCAGCAGGACGAGGATGTACTGCACGACATCGGAGCGTCTACTTGCAGACTCTAGGACGCCCGGGTTGCCTGGCTCGCCGACGAAAAGTATCCGATAGCCATCCAAATCACTCTCAACGATCTGCTTTCTTTGTTCTTTCCTGACTTTATCGACGGCTCTGATCTTGGCCAGCTGACTCTCCGTGATGGTGCCTGCTCTCGCTGCACCGTCCCAGGGAATAGGTCGCTGGCGGATGTTGTTCTGCAGCGAACCGAGATAGGGGGGAGGGTCGAGGGACATGGTATACCGTGTCAGGATAGACGAGAATAACACGATAGATACTCGACAGTAGGGAAGGCCTGGCACCGAGCATGCGATGTTGCAGATGGCCAAAGATGGGGGGCCTTGTGCTATGCCTCTACTATGTAAGTGTTATTGGATGGATGACATGAGCTTTCGTAGTAGTCGCCAATCAGGTGGAGAGGATGGGGAGGCTTGGGGTGAGAGCTCAGCTTCTAGATCCCACCAACCCAATGACATAGTGCATAGTACGGTGATTGGTTCACTGTAAAGTGCTCTTGGTTTTGCCTAGTTAGGCGCTTAAAGTCCAAGTTATAGTGGGTCGTTAGGTAGGCAAGCAACTTGTATATCTGGCACTTCTTGGGTTCGTCATTGGCCCTTGGAGACTGCATTTCGCGTGGTTATTTAAACGAACATATTCTGTACTGTCTTTGGTAACATATTGTACATTGTCCTGTTTTACAGGTCAAGAGATCCAGAATTCCGACTCAGTAGCTAGAATGACAGCTGTACAGGTAGGAGGATGTACCTTATAATTTGTAAACCTGTTTTGTCACACAGGGATGAACGACCAAGCTACTGTAGATTGACTTTGCTAGGTAGAAATACTCCAAGTTACTGGGACAATTTATCTTTGAACTCACATTTAACGACCTGGGGTGAATGTTGCCTACCTAAGTAGAATGCTTCGTAATGTCTTGAATCCCGTGTTTAGGGTAGGCCCACAAGAGATAGCGAAGGTTGTTTAGTATACCAATCGTAGGTTGTTATCAACATGCCTCTCATAAACTTTACCCTCTCAGAGTCAAAGTCCCACGAGTTTGGACTCGACAATTCTGAAATTATTTTGTGACTCGTGTCAGAAGACAATAATAATGTTCAGCAATGACAACGTTATTTGCATCATTCATCGCGCCTTCTCGGAAAGGTGACGCCTGGTTCTTTGCCGGGCTTGAATCGAGTTTCCCTAACCTCACCGGTTCAGGGACCGATGTTCTAGATGAACCTCAGCTCTGCGGGAATGGGGAATCCGTTCCAGGCTGCAAGATCTATCATGTTCCCTCGAACGACAGTGCCCAGGCCAAGCAGGTTGAAGGGGACGCGATGTCCTGCCACGACGACTCTGCTTTTCAAGACCAAGTTCTCATATTTCGATATCGGGGCAAGGTCCATGCCGTTGACAATGTGAGCTGTGTTGGTCGTCTCGTATACGTTTCAGTACTAACTTGCCACGCAGAGATGCCCGCACTCGGCTTTCCCGTTGGCCAGTATGATACCCGAGCCCTTCATCTTGCCAGTCTCAAAACTGGGCGAGGCTTGAACTGTACACGCTATATACTAATACCTCATTTCGCATAGAGGGCACTCCCTTTGACATCGAAGACTTTGGCGTAGTATTGAGCGCCGGTATTCATTGTCCAAAGCATGGCTGGTCATTCGATCTGTTCACTGGAAGAGCAGATCATAGTAACTATATGCTTCGTAGGGTATGTCACGTTACTTTTTTTCTAGTCACCCCTCGTCGTTCCACCCAGAACAACATCAAGGCACTAATTTGACCGTAGTGGGAGGTTGAATTGCGACCTGCGAAGAAACCCGAAACAGATGCTAGCAGTGACGATAGCCAGAAAGTGAATGAAGACGCCGAGGTCTGGGTTAGAAGGAAACGGCGTATAGGTTAACTTATAAGCAAGCCGAAGGGTGTGACGATTCTTATCTCCTATTACACACATGCATACTTCATTCAGGGGTTGAATGCTGTGTAATCCAGAGTCGACAAGCAACAAATCTCTAAACGACTAACCGTTGGTACTTTCTAACCAGTACACGACATGAACCAGCTGCCACCGGATAAGGACGAGCGCTGATCATAATGATGATGGCAATACGGAGGTTGAGGCCAAAAGTCTACATGATGCATGACATTTATATACAGTGCAGCCTCAGAGGACCTACCGTGAGTATACTTCGATACCACTATACTTAGCTACTATAATATAGCGGCCGTAGTGAATGAGTACGCTATAAATATAGGGGCTAGACCTGCTAGCACCACTATAAATATACTGGCTGTAGATAGCTAGATGCGCTAAAAGTTATAGCAGTGTAGAAGTATATTTACGGTAGGCCTCTATGAGGCTGCACTGTATATAAATGTCATGCATCATGTAGACTTTTGGCCTTGACCTCCGTATATTCGTTTTCAGTGTAGTAGCAAGTGTGGAGAGATTATATTCCTCTCAACAACGTCATGGAATACCAGTTCGTGACAAGCCAAGGCAGAGCATAGCATGCCACCTTTTAAAGCACCCCTTGTCCACCTACACTAGAATCCAGACTAGAACACCGGTGCCTGGCGGCGTGCTCGCAGGAGTGGAACGAACCCCTGGTCGCGAGGATCTTAGTTACCCGTTAGGTAGATCCGTGTTCATTTCATTCGGACCTATCGATAATCACTTAGCACGACGGCGCAGGGGAAGCAAGGTAAACATCCTACCCTACTCAGCTAGGCGGATTGGACTGTATAAAGTGCGACGTCCAACGCTACAGCTACCTGGGTACACTAATCGCCGCGCTGCCAACTCATCAACCCTTCCCATGCGTTGTTGCGCTCGTGATCTCACTGCCTCATGAATCGATAGCCAACAAACCCATCCGAGAGAAGATTTCGACGATTGAAAAAGAGAAGTCTACCACCTCTTGAAACTGTCATCAGTCCAGCAGCTGATTCAATTGCTCTTTTTTTTTTTAGCTGTCAATACCCGATCGACAAAATCAGGTACCGTACGTCACTAGCCAATCAGCGGGCGCAAAGCCACCCCTGCCAGTGCCCAGCCAACCTCCTCTGTTTTTCCCGCTATCGCTCCGTAAGTGACGAAGTACACCAACCCCGCGGTTTTTTGCAGTGAGAGAGCTTGTCAATGCAGAAAAGAGAGGGCTGGGAATTTGACGTCTGCAGCCCATGTAAAAGACGATGCATTAAGGGTCTCGCGTTAATTTGCATGTTCCTGAGTTCTGCCACATTCCTCTCTCAATTTTCTCTTTTTTTTAAACCTCTATTCTTTTTGCTCAGGTATTGAGTGAGTGAGACTTGGCGAGTTGACAACAAGCCAGGTACCTAACCTAACCCAGGTACTTCCGACCGCACCCAACAGCGCAGCCGACTGGAAGTACCTTCAACCTTACTGTTCCACCGCACCCGGCGATAAGAGAACCCAGGCCAGTCGGGCGGAACAGGACGACGACCAGCTCACTCAGTCGAGAGCTGCATGCAACCACCACCACTGGTCGGCAACCCAACAATTTCCAATTGTCAAGCCCAGGATCGGTTGGAGCGGCAGCGACCATCATAAAAGGTCGAGCGAGTTCCCCTCGCGCCGTCGCTGCGTTCAATCGCACTGAACACACTCAAGTCGTAGACAAACCGAGACATAGCTCAGACTTATACGACTACGGCACTCCAACAAAATGCGACTCACTCACACCCCACCCGCGCTTCTTACCCTGCTTTTCACCGCCCTCACCGCTGCTGTCCCGTATCCGCGCGACTCACTGAGAGACCATGGCTTCGGCTATCTGATGCCGCAGGAATGCTCCGAGTACTGCGGTGGTGCAAACGAACTGTGCTGCTCAGCCGATGAGGCCTGCTACACATCCGCTGGCACACCGACATGTACCGGGCGGACACATCTTCTCGCCGAGCGGGATTATACGACAACCTGGACCGAGACACTCACTTTCACCAGCACGGTTAGCTCCTGGTATGTTCCGACAACCACCGCTGGTGTAGGCGCCGATGGCCAAGACTGTCAGCCTCCGGCGGGCTCAGGTCAAATTCAGTGCGGTCCCATCTGCTGCGCAGAGTGGCAGTACTGCGCCTACAAGGGCCAGTGCTTGGCCAATCCGGGCTACAGTACGTGGACCGAGGTCCTCACCACCGGCACCTATGTCACCACCCAGTTCTCGGCTCCGTACCGGCCCACGAGCGGCCCGTCGGCGACCCAAACCACGCCCACCGGCACTTTCGCGAGCGCGACCGAGACAGCCTCTACCACGAGTCCAGCGGCCGTCTCCACTTCCAGCAGCTCGCTGAGCGGCGGTGCCATCGCCGGAATTGTCATTGGCACCATCGCCGGTGTCATCCTACTCCTGCTACTCTGCTTCTGCTGCATTGCCAGAGGACTGTGGCATGCGTTTGTCGGCATCTTCGGCGGCGGCGGCAAGAAGAAGAGAAGTTCGGAGCGCATCGACATCGTCGAGGAGCGGTATTCGCGACACGGTAGCGCCGCGGCTGCCGCCAGACCCACACACCGCACCTGGTTCGGAGGTGGCGGCGGTCGACCAGCGGGAGCTTCCTCTCGGAAGGAGAAGAAGTCGTCGGGCGGCGGTGGTCTGGGCTGGTTGATTGCGGGCGTCGGCGCACTCGCGATCCTGCTCGGCCTGAGGAGAGGCGACAAGCGCAAGTCGGGCGGTAACCGTCGTTCTCGAAGTGAATGGAGCAGCTCGTACTACTCCGACTCCTATACTGCGACTAGTCCTAGTGAGTTCCATCCATTCCCCCACCCTTTAAACTTTCGGTTAAAGAGGGCCCTTTATACTGACTTAGTTTGTGTCTGCAGGTAGTTTTAGTTCAGATAGGAGGACGCGTAGATCGAGACAATCCAGAGGTACTCGCACTTCGAGACAATCAAGAGGCACAAGGGCTTCGACACGCCCCTCGCGAATCTGATGCGGCTGAAATCTGCATCATCGCTTTACGACAACTGCGTGGCTTGATATCAAGCTGTCGCAGTTTTTCTCTCTCATCCATCTCCCGCACCTTGTTTATACTCCCGCCCTAGATTACCACCAGTACCTACCTACATTGCACAACCCCGGCGTTATAGGATGAATCGGCACATATTTTCCGCTTTTTTCTCTCTATTTCCGGTATATTGATTGGACGAACGAATTATGCCTCCGCACAAAGAGCGGGTGCTTTTTGTGAGAGGGAACGACACGAATGAGAGACCGGTAAAGGAGGGGTAGGCATGTTTGAACAAAGCCCCATGAATGGAAATATCACGATGGAGGATGGGACCGGGGCTTGGAAATGAAAGGGGGCAGAAGGCAAGGCCTCACCACCCATTTCTTGCAAAACTCCTGTATATGGAGATGTACGTACGATATTTTAATGTTGAAATGGATATGAAATGTTCCTCCTTCATGTGTATTGGGAGGGATGCGAGATCTGAGACGAGATGGAGAGTTGATCTCAGGGGAAAACGTACAAAGGCAGATAAACCGACCAACCAACCAATTTATCAATGAAAGGCCCGTCATCTTTATGGCTGCATATTCTCCAACATCTTGCTTTAGTTAGTGACTGAATCGCGTATAATATTTTCAACCAAATCAGAGTCACTGCCCACTCCAAAGCAGTCTCCCGGTATCGTGGCAGTAGTGCTCAAGGGTCCTATTTATGCTCTAAGTGATTGGCGATCTGCAGTAATAACGGCAAAATCTAAGCTCTACTGGTCAACCCAGCTAAGCCTGTATTTCAACAGGCACATTGCCCGTTAAGATAACTCGGAAATTGCAAGGAACCTGCCCGCACCTTCCCGACCTAACGCCTTTAGTGTTCAGGTTCCGCTTTGCCTCGCATAGGGTACCGTTGAGGCCGTTCGAGCGAGACATCTTCATGGCGCAGAAACTCCGCGCTGATCTACCTGAAGAAGGGGTTGGGGCTCTTTGGCAGGGTGCCTATTACGTCTACGGGGTAGATGCATGCGATTGCTAGGAGAAAAGTGACGGCTACAGGCATTTGCAGAATCCTGTCCTTTAGGTGCTCTATCTAGCTATGCCTCAAGCTCATAAGCGCCTATTAAGTAGGTCTCGCCAAGTTTAGTCGCATAGATAGGTAGTATAAACAATAGATGGCCGAGACCACGATCTTGTTGACGAAGACGATAGAGCCATTGAAGCCCTTCCAAGCGTCAATATGCTGCCATCTCGACGACTTTGTTGACCCGGTGTCAAAATCCTCATCCTCATCCTCATCCTCATCGAACACCTTTATTCTCGACTGGCTTAAGTCGGTCGACAGATCAGACCAAAGGAGGAAACGCTGCTGCCGGCCGGATAGTCATCCTAATTACCAGCTTCATCGCTAGCACCATTCCTATCTCGAGGATGCTCATAAGACATGGTTTATGTTTGCTGCCAGTTGGGTACAACAGATCCGTCTTGACATTAACTTTGCGATGGCGGTCTTTAGCCGTGACGACTGGGATTCTTACATCCTGGAAGACTTTATGAACGTCATTTCCACCACCATTGGACTACTCCGTGAGGACGGCCCACGTGTTGGTATCAATGCGGCTCAATACACGGAATGAAGGTGGCTCTTTTATGCCGCCGTCCTCGTGGTATAATCAATTAATTAAATCGATGGAATTGTAGATCGGGATCATCTATCTCCCTTAGCAACTAACGACAAAACTCTTTTTCGCTTTATATAGAAAAGAGCTGAGCAACATTCAACATGCATATCGCTGCTGGGTTGACTGCGTCTTCTTCGGGAATTCCTTTCTGTTTTGAAACCTCTTCGCCTACGTTAATAATTTCTGCTTCAACCTATGAAGATGTAAATATATGATCGGGTACGGCAACATAGCAGATAGGTAGGAGGATCCCCCGTGACGAGTTCGTGAAACCGCAAAACAGGCGTCGATCAATGTGCAAAACGTCTCAGCTTACACCAAAATGAGGCGCACCAAGTATCACGGACATGTACGATGAATGAGTAGATTGGATCTAGCATTTCTCGAAGAAGCCCCCGGAACACCGTGAGATGCCCGCTCAGGTCGTTGCATTTTGGTATTTCAACCCATATGTGGAACCCAGTATTTTCGTAAACCGCGAGGCTCGTAAAAGTGGCCATGTCGAGGACGCATTAGGTCGTTTCCCGAAAATCCCGTTCATTTAGTTATTTTTTTTGGTTCCATTTTCGTAGCTATTCTTTCGCTACGTCACATGCAAATGAACCCCGACGACTCCTGATAGGGACCCAGAAAGCAATAAAGAAACCCCCCAATTGACCGTTTATAGATCCTCAACAATGTTACCCTTTTCTGATACGTAGATACCGTCCAAGAACTGGGATTAATGTTAGTCCGTCTTGCCCAAGCGAGACACATGACAAAGGGTCCGAGAGCTCCTCACCTTTCGGATATCCTTGTTGCGAACACGGCAAATCTGTTGGATATCGGCTGCGCTTTGTGAAACAGCCTCCAGGGAGTTGCCCAGGATCAGAAGCTCATCCTTCTGGGACTTGGAGACCTCGACGTCGACACCGGGTTGCATAACGACTCGGCGAACTAGCTTCTCTCCAACGAAGTTTCTGAAACCCACTAAGTTAGAATGTGTCGTTCATTATAACTCCATATTCCGTCATCCCAAGCAAACGGTGACGCGGCAACCTACCGGATCTCGACCTCCCACAGGCCGGTCTCGCCGTTCTTCTCTAAGTTGACGTTGATGGGAAAGTGAGCGTAGACGTATCGCATCTTGTACTTGTAGCCCTTGGTGACGCCGACGATTAGGTTGTTGATGAGGGTGCGGACAGTTCGGAGAGTGGCGACGTTCTTTCTTGAGCCGTGGTGGATTTCAATACCGATCACATTCTTCTGGGGGTGGGAGAAGTTGACGGCCAGGTGGCTCAGGTCCTTGGAGAGCTTGCCTATGGTGAACCATTAGATCCCCACGTGCCCTGATATTGCCCATGGTGTGCGTGGGGGATTTCTCAAAGCCATACCTCTGGGACCCTCGACGTTGACCTTCCTAGACTTGATGGCAACGGAGACTGTTCGTAAAGCGCGTCAGCAATCGCCCGGGCTTATAAACCGCGTTTTCGTAATCTCGTGAATCGCCCGAATCGTCCTCTTCCCTCTTCGCTGCACCCTCCCCTCCCTTTATTTCCAAGTCCAACTCTTATTGGGGTATCAATCGAGGTCCAGTCGCTGTCACGTACCTCCCTCGGGAATCTCCAGGGTCTCCTGACTGTGGATGTAACGCATCTTGACGGGTGTTCTTCAGGTGTGGGGAGAATCGAAGGCGGAGTCGACCTGGGAAAAAGCGAGTTAGGAAGGAAGCACTTGGAATTGAAGGAGTCAAAGAGGTTGGTTTATGTCGAAAAGTCTCGGGTTGTCTCTTGGTGTATGACAGTCATCGGAATGCGAGCACTACATACCTGAAGAATTGGCGATGCGACGGTTTGCTGTGAAACTTTTGTCGAGTGCTGCACCAAGTACCAATGTCGAAGAATTTCGTCTAGGGTGGGAAATTCCTGTGTAGTCGCTAAATTCAAGGTACCTAGGTACCTCCCGCGCCCTCCCACTCAATTTAGGGTTCGTAAGAGGAGCGGGAAAAACTCGGCCGCCGAATAGTGGATACCTAGCTCGGACCCGTGGACCCTTGGAGCTGGAGGTCTGGCTAAGTCGCACCGCCACGCAAGCCCCAGAGGGCCGCCCTAGCCACAGCCATATCACGATGGAAGCTGCGACGCGTGGGGTTGATCTGTGACGCCACTTCACTTTTGCAGCTGCAACAAATCAGGCTTAGCGCATATACTGAGACCGAAGCTATATGCACTAGTTCTTCGCCGTGTAAGTGGTGAATGAGTATGGACAAAACAAAGCGTACGGCTTCAGAAGAACCGGAGATCGCTTCTGATGCCAAAAGGAATAAGACATGTCATAATGGGCTTGTGGAACGGGATTTACGCCGTCCACTGAGGATTCCATTCCCAAATAAGGCATGCTGATGCTTCCTAGAGTGCGGGAAACGCTCTAACAATTTGACAGCCTGCAGTACTCGAAGAACTGAATGGCGAGATCGAATACCGAGTTGTCAACAATGATGGCAGCAGAGAGAGCATGATGATACTTACAGGCCTCAAGTGCCTATTCCAGAAGCAACTTCCCAAGATGCCCAAGGACTATATCGCGCGTCTCGTTTACGATCAGACTCATCTATCCCTGGCTATTGTTAAGAAGCCTCTTGAAATTATTGGTGGGATAGCATACCGAGAATTTCGAGCCCGCAAATTTGCTGAGATTGTCTTCTGCGCGGTTGCATCTGATCAACAAAGGGGTATGGAGCCCATATGATGGCCCATCTAAAAGACTACGTCAGAGCTACTTCACCAGTGATACATTTCTTAACGTACGCCGACAACTATGCTACCGGGTACTTTCAGAAACAAGGATTTTCTAAAGAGATCGCTCTTGGCAAGTCTATTTGGATGGGATATATCAAGGACTACGAAGGGGGGACTCCAATGCTATGCTCAATGGTAAGCTCTAAGGTTGTTATTTGCCTGCTGTAAGCGACGGTTCTACTTTTGACGTACAATTTACTCATGCGTACTTTGAAATTATCCTGGGTAATGAGACAAATATGTACATTGTAGAGTTATATCTAATTCGTACCTCAGATTCCGCGGATACGGTACCTCGAATCCGGCCGTATGCTTCTCAAGCAGAAGGAAACCGTACTCGTCAAGATCCGTCACTTCAGCAAAAACCATGTCGTCCACCCACCACCTCCACAATGGGCCAATGGTGTTGTTCCCATCAATCCACTCTCTATTCCCGCTATTCGGGCAACTGGGTGGTCTCCAGACATGGACATACTAGCACGAGTACCGCGGCGCGGACCCCATTTCAACGAACTTCGCCGTTTCTTGTCGCAAATCCAATTCCACAAACAAGCATGGCCATTCCTTCATCCGGTCAACAGAGACGAAGTCGCGGACTATTACAATGTCATTACCTCGCCGATGGACTTATCGACCGTTGAGGAGAAATTAGAGCATGATCGCTATAGTGCTCCGATAGATCTCGTTAGCGATTTGAAGTTGATTTTCAGCAACTGTCGGCAAAATATATTGACGCATCAACGGTATACTCGAAATGCGCGACCAAGCTGGAGAAGTACATGTGGACTCTTATCAGGGAGATTCCGGAATGGCGTGATTTACATGACAATGAATAAAGGTTGTTAATACGCCTGGAGTTAGCCCTATTTTCTGAGGAAATAGGTATTTTATTCAGATACCAGGAAATCGGCGTTAGGCGACCAATCTTGGGTATGGACGAGTAGTGCACTGCTGTTCCATTTTCAAGCCGCGGAGTTGAATCGGAGTACAGAGGAATACCACATTTGCTTAGAATCAATTATGATGGTGTTTTCATTTACAGTATCTTGTAATTCTAACATATCTAATTTGCGATTCCTTTGTATGTTTTCATATCATTCTTAGTATATCTGAAAGAAGTGCTCAGAACGGTAGCGAACACCAGCAAAACTCCATCCGGTCAACATAGATTTAGAGTTCCATCTGCGGCACTAGATTTTTGGGTATTCTCCCCAATAACAACTGACCTAGGGCTATATACCCATGTCCAAGCCTAGGATGATAGGTCTCCTCCTATACAAGTTCGAATATCTATTCTAGCACCCTTCTCGTGAAGTGTGTAAGATGACGTTCAATAGAGGTGTAACTCCATCATATTGGCTTGGGACTCACCTAACAAAAGCGACGTACGCGCTAGGCCTAATCCGTGCATGTGCCGCAGAAAGTGGTAAACTCCGCCTACAGCATCCCACCGATAGTAACAAACACCCCCTATGATGCACCCCTATGATCGTCAAACTGCCTTCAGCCCCACAGCTGCCAGGCAAGGCTCCAGCTACCCTAACTTGTACCTATTATCTCGACTAACATCTGCATCCCGCCAGCAACAACAAGCTCGAGATCTTCTTCGACACCGCTACCCCAATTTTGGCTCAATTGACCTTCGAAGCGGTGGCCCAAGATGTCCTACTTCTTCTCGACTCCGGTCGACATCGACATCGTCCTCGATGATACCGATTCGAGACAGATGGTCGACATCAAGACCGACAAGAACAGGCGCGAGAAAGCGCCCCTTTACATGGATGGAGAGAGTGTACGAGGTTCGTTGTTCTCGGACGATGCAAGCTAGAATGCGTCGCTAATAAGGAGGTGCTGTTCAGGACAAGCTACAATCCGACCCAAAGACTCCAAGAAGCTAGAACATATGGGCATCAAGGTCCAGTTCATTGGCACGATAGGTTAGCATAGCACAAAGACAGGCACGAGAGAACGAGCGAACTCTCCGTCACTCTAAGAGCTTTACAACTAATGCGCCTTGACTACCGCTATACAGAGATGTTCTTCGACCGAGGCAACCACTACGAATTCCTCTGCCTGAACCAAGAGCTCGCGGCCCCGGGCGAGCTGCAGCACCCGCAGACCTTCGACTTCAACTTCAAGAACGTCGAGAAGCAGTACGAGTCGTACAACGGCATCAACGTGAAGCTGCGGTACTTCGTGCGCGTGACGGTGGCGCGGCGCATGGCCGACGTCATCCGCGAGAAGGACATGTGGGTGTACAGCTACCGCATCCCGCCCGAGATGAACAGTAGTATCAAGATGGAC
Source organism: Xylaria sp. FL0043 (assembly GCA_022578865.1). Taxonomy (NCBI): domain Eukaryota; kingdom Fungi; phylum Ascomycota; class Sordariomycetes; order Xylariales; family Xylariaceae; genus Xylaria; species Xylaria sp. FL0043. The sequence goes on from MU397272.1 coordinate 67,103, forward strand.
GTCGGCATCGAGGACTGCCTGCACATCGAGTTCGAGTACAGCAAGAGCAAGTACCACCTCAAGGACGTCATCGTCGGCCGCATCTACTTCCTCCTCGTCCGCCTCAAGATCAAGCACATGGAGCTGAGCATCATCCGGAGGGAGACGACGGGCGCCACGCCCAACCAGTACAACGAGAGCGAGACCTTGGTCCGTTTCGAGGTATGACCCGACCCTTCTCTTTATCAGGGCCCGTTTGGGTACCTGGGCCTTTTCTGGCGTAATCTAAATTAACGAATGATTCATATCACAGATAATGGACGGTTCTCCATCTCGTGGCGAGACAATTCCAATCCGACTCTTCCTAGGTGGATTTGACCTGACGCCAACATTCCGCGATGTTAACAAGAAATTCTCGACGCGGTATTACTTAAGTCTGGTGCTGATAGACGAGGATGCCAGACGGTACTTCAAACAGTCCGAGATCGTCTTGTACAGGCAGGCTCCCGATGCCATAGGTAGTGGTGACCCGCAAGGAGTCGTGACGGTGCCGGAGAGCAATAGGCCCATGCCATTACCGGCGGCAGCATGAAGTTCAAACAAGTAATTTGTATTGTTGACTGGGACGTCAGCATGATTGACATACTATGTACATAATTAATTAGCGACCTACGAAATTTTCCTCGGGAGCATGGCCGGATGGCGTTCGGATGTAGAGGCACGAATCAGAACCTAAACAACTGGTGTTTCTGAATTCTCAGAAGGTTCGCTACCTTGCCATAACCTATTTTTCCTAACTCAAGGTATCATTCATCCAGCGCGACTTTCCCCGTATTGTACATGATAATTAGTGTTTTATCTACAAAGTGCGAGTCTTAAAGAATTTCCATCTCATCGTCTGCGGCAAACCCGAATTGGTTGTTTTGTATCGCAGCAATGCGATCAAGCTCATCTTGATACTCTTTGCGAACATCAGCCAGCGTCACTACCCTGCGCTTCCCGTTCATGGGGGCGGCTCCTCTACCAGTCGCAGCTTGCTGGTCTGAAGACTCTTCCGCGATGACCCATGCCTGCTTCTGCTCAATGCAGCTCAAGACATTGATTAACATCAAGTATTGTCGTGTGATTGGAGTATCAAGAACATCTTCGCTAGTGAACTGATCCCCTTCGCCTAGTTGCCTAAGCTTTTGTATGCGATCGAGTAGAATAGCCGCCGCGCCACGATAATCGTTCCGTTTAATCCGCCAAGAGTAGAGAATCTGGTGATACGGGATGCCGGTTATGACATCCAGCGTGTCCTGGCACTTCTGTGCTAATATTTCATCTACTGCGCCTTGAAGACCAGGGAAGGGCAGCTGCACCAGTTCAACATTGTGAAGATTATCACACATCTTCTGAATTAAGATGCGCAAGAATGAGTGTTGTAATGCACGGTCCTTCATCGCGATTAGAGTCGAATGAGCGAGCTCAAACCGCGATATGGCCGTCGCTCCGCTAAAGAGACGGCCTTGTATCTCTGTCCGGAGCAAGTCTGCACCTTCAGTCTTTGTGTTGATGAATTGCAGAGCTAGACGCGCAAAGTCTACAACGTAGCTGTAGGCCTTATGTCTTTCATATAACGCAACGATGTGTGCGTAGTACCGTGGCATGCCTTTGAATAACAAATTCCATTCATCGTCATCAAGCAAGCCGCAACTATGTCTTCCGGGGTCGGCTTGCGGGATGCCTGTACATAGGGTCAGTGCGGATCCAAATCAATTCTAGGATGATAGACCTACTCATGCCATAAGCCGCCTTCTTGAAGTGCATGGCAGCACTCGAGTAATCACGAAGAGCCAAGGACACGCGACCCTGGATATAGATAGAAAAGGGATCGTCGTCGGAGAAAGGAGTTAATTCAGTGGCCAGATCGGCTCTGTCTCTAACCAGCAATGCGCACTGAATATAGTGAGGCTGCACTTCAATATCGCTGTTAGGGGCGCAAAGATCAGTAGCAATCTTAGTGATAATGGACGTCATTGTCAGCGAATGGCCTGACCCTATGTTGTCTGGTATGCCAAGGAGATGCCCTATACTTTCTTCCAAGGCTGTATTTAATTTGTATTCTTCACTTTGTCGCTTATTCAGAACTGGAGAAGAGCCAGGCATGGAATTTGACCTGTCCGTTCTAGACAAAGGGGTGGGCAAGCGCACATTCACCAACCATCGTACCAATTGTAGCCGGCTCAAGGCGTCAAGTAAATTCCTGTATACTTCGCCTATGTTGCCGATTCTAGTGTGCAGAGCATCTTCTGGGCGATCGAATTCGAATTCCATGTGGACAAGGAGGATAAGTTGACTGAAACAGACGTTCCATTGTAGTTCTGCAACGTCTTCCGTCGCCTTCACAATGAGCCTTCGTCCAAATTCCGTCGAGGGGTATTCCGTAGGGCGCTTGGCATTCGAGCGCTCATCATACGCCATACGTAACTCATCGTAGACTTCAGAAGTAACAACGTTAAAATTGGGGCCTAGGATATCTGTTACTTGAGCGCAATCTTCGTCTGATATTTGACGCCAGAAACCAGCTTTGTCTGAAAAGAACTGGATACGTTCCATATCCGTTTTCGATGTCCTTTCAAAAAGTTCGGCGCGAAGAACAGACTGACAGATCTGCAACATGCTGTCTGAGAAGCCCTCGACGAAATTCTGGCCTGTTATTATCAAGGAAGACAGCGCACTTAGATCGCTATGCCGAGCCTTTGGATTATGGCAAATCCGTTCCAGTTTGCTGCACTCTCTAACAATCGAAATACTGTCGGCACAAACGACCGAAGGCATTTCCGACAGGGGTTCATACGCTAGGGCTAGTGCTTCACCCCTTGCTTTGTCTATCTCGAGTAAAATTCGATAGAATTTCCGCCATTGTGCCTCACTAGAAATGCGAAATTGTTCATACTCCAATACGCCTGATGAGGTCTTACCTAAAGACGAAGTTGAAGCAATCGCAGAGCAGATGGATTCAGCTATGCTGTGATTTGAGTGATGCGTCTTGTCCTCCGGGAAACCTATTGCCCGCTTATACGCACTCAATGCCGCATCCAGGGTCGACTGGGGAAACCTGCCGTGTGATAAGATAAGCTGGAGCCATCTCTCGCTGACATCCACTGAATCGGATGGGCCAGAGACTGGAGCTGCGGGTGTGGTTCTATCGGAGTAAACGGATCGCCAGTGATTCTGCCAGGCCTGCGGGAGTTCATCCGTCAGAAATGACAGCTCCTGGACGCGATAAGCAATATTGTTCTTCCAAAGAATCCATATCTGGTAACCGCGACTGCCGTAACGTTCCACCACACAAAAGTCAGCCAGAGTCCAAACATCGGATCCAAGCGGCGGTATTGGAACCAGGTGGGCTTCCGGGCACATATCCATTATGTCAATGGAGCTACCGTCATCGGATCTGAGGCTCCAAAACTTGAATTCTCCTGAGCCGACAGGTGAATAAGTCACACACGTCCGTTCGCCTTCAATTCGGCCTACTATGCGAATCAAGTTGGTTTGCATAGGGTCAATCCGCCATTTACCAATCTCATGAGGCTCTCTGGTATCATTTTTCAACATGTCCATTGTCTTTATGACATGGCCACTGTTGATATTCCAAATTCGTAATCGATGGTCAAGGCAGGCTGTGAACAGAAATGAGGCGTTATCCAAGCCGAGATTAGTCTCGACGGCGGCAGCAGCAGCAGCGGCGTCATAGTCACCCCTGCTGGAAAGAATACTTTTAAATTCTTGTACCCATCCTTTGGCGTTGAAGATAGTCTCTTTCCAATGCGCTTGAGGCCCTGGCTGACTGTTAATATCGCCATTAACATGAAGAGAAGAGAGTGGCTAACCTGTTTGAGGCTTATTTTTGTCAAATCGAATGTGCCCACCATCGGTGAGTGCCAAGATGAGCTGATCATTATTGACGGCTATAAGCCTATACGGAGTTTTATAGTTCTGGAGAGCGTTGACAGTGGATATTTTGCATGCGTCGCCCAGTCCGGTTTCAACAAAAGATCGTTTGCGAAAGGAATCGGGTCTCAAAAGAAGACTATATAGCTGGCCGGCCTCATCAAGGACAAAGACTGTCAGCGCATCGTGGTCTGGCGGATCGGAGACGGCAACGCAGGATGGTCGTATGGAGTTCGGGAAGTGGAAGTTCAGTATCAAGTTGGCATCGAGAGCCCTCTCCGGTTTGCAGACGTCGACGACTCGCAGGCTTAGAACGCTGTTGTCTTCAAGCACCCTCCACAGGAAGCTCTTCGGATAAGAGTGGTGCTTGCGGTGGTAGACGGCCGACGCAGTTGCGCAATTTTGCGCCTGAAGAGCGCTGGTTCCGTCATTTAACCGGGCCGAGCCATTGGTCTGTCGCCTGCTCCTGGACGCGTTCGGTATCGAAGGGAGTGATACATCGACGACATAGGTGAGCGAAGATGGCTCGAAATTCAGCCTCGTTTCCTTGAAACAAATCGGGGGGTCGCGAGTAGCCATGGCGCCCAGTCCATCAACGCCCAGCCAAGGGCCGCAGTAGATAAGAAGATCTAGCTTTGTGCTGTGCTGACAAGTGGCCGCGCGATAGTTGTGTTGAGCATCACCCAGTATCCAAGTTGGAGTTCGGGTCCAGCCGCAGAGGACCGAGTTCAGGTCTAAGAACTTTAAGGTAGGGGGTTCAGTCCGGCTACCATACGCGACTGAGACAGCTAAGCTCTTGCAAGGGAGCTCAATACCAGACCCTACCTCTATTGGGATAAGTGGGGATTTAGTCTCTTATCAGCCTTATCTTCACTCTCAATGGCAATTAAAGCTCGGTATTAGTCACGTGCTTCCGTGATTTCCAAGCAGGAGCAGATTTGTTTTCTCCCCACCACCACTTGCCACTCCTAGCGCGTTCGACGCGTTTAGGCAGGTACCGATAAAGGTACCTTAAAGTAGGTCGCTGTGTCATTCTGCCTAACCCTACACACTCGAGTCTTCAGTTCAATCTCTCTCATACTTAAGTGAGCCATCTCTTGTTCGTAGCCTCATCTCTGATTCTCGTTGCCCCTCTTTGGCCTCTCTCGATTTCCGTCTCAAACAATTAGATTGAACTCGCCCACAATGGCAGAAGAATACGAAGAGGAGATGAATGGCGAGGAGGATTCCGGCATGACTGGTCCTGGTGCTCCAACGCCGATCAGTGCATTAGAGGTGCGCAGTCTTCCTCTTCCCTATTAGGCATATATACTAGGTATATTGTATTTACCGGAAGTGTGCGCACAGGGACTCGCTGGCCTCACCAAGCGTGACTGTCAGCTCTTGATGGATGGCGGTTATCAGACGGTTGAATCGGTGGCCTACGCTCCCAAGCGCATGTTGGAACAGGTCAAGGGGATATCCGAGCAGAAAGCCGCCAAAGTGCTTGCCGAAGGTATTAACATCTGACAATTTACGCACGATCTTGGTCTCTGACTTGCCCCAGCTTCTAAGATTGTACCCCTGGGCTTTACCACGGCAACTGAGATGCACTTACGGAGAAGTGAACTCATTTCGATCACAACAGGCTCGAAGAACCTGGACACAATGTTGGCTGGTGGTATCGAGACCGGCTCAGTAACAGAGCTCTTTGGCGAGTTTCGGACAGGAAAGAGTCAGATCTGCCACACCCTCGCTGTGACTTGCCAGTTGCCCTTCGATATGGGAGGTGGAGAAGGCAAGTGTCTCTATATCGATACTGAAGGCACTTTTCGGCCTGTACGGCTACTAGCCGTCGCCAACCGCTACGGCTTAAATGGCGAGGAAGTACTTGACAATGTCGCATATGCGCGGGCATACAACTCCGATCATCAGCTGCAGCTCCTCACCCAGGCGGCAACCATGATGTGTGAGACCAGATTCTCCCTTCTGATTGTTGACAGCGCTACGTCTCTCTACCGAACCGACTTCCTGGGCCGAGGCGAGTTATCATCCAGACAGACCCACCTGGCTAAGTTCATGCGCAGCCTGCAGAGGCTCGCCGATGAATTCGGAATTGCTGTGGTTATTACCAACCAAGTTGTGGCCCAAGTTGATGGTGGTCCCAGCTCCATGTTCAACCCAGACCCTAAAAAGCCCATTGGTGGCAACATCATAGCACACGCTAGCACAACAAGAATTAGCTTGAAGAAGGGCCGCGCCGAAACACGTATTGCCAAAATCTACGACAGTCCATGTCTTCCTGAAAGCGATTGCCTTTTCGCCATCAATGAGGATGGTATTGGCGATCCTCCTCCAAAATATGAAAAAGATGAATAGAGCAAGCGGCATTGAGATTATGACTTTCACTATGCGAAACTTCCAACGAGCTTTTACTAGGCGACATGGGATGGAGAAACGAAGAACGAGATGGACACGCTGTATAACCAAATCTGCATGCGAGGCGTTATCGAGGGCTTTGATTTTCTTTGCATGGCTTGCTTTCTTATATATATAAGGTGTAGATTATATGGCGTTTTTATCCATTTCAATTTGTACTCTCCCTGGTTCGAAGCTGTTGCTATGGGATAATATGGGGCCGACTCACTCAAATCTCATACATTTGAGTCAGGTACCGTTAATACTCAAGCTATGACAGTCTCGCGGTACGACCTATCCTTTGCTCTCTAGTCCACACAATGCGTGTAAATAGATAGCTTAATAAGATTAAGCTAGAATGACCTACCTAGGTAGTATGGTAGCCCTCTCTCTATGGCGAAGTAACGTGAGTGGGAAAAGGAGAAGGGAACTAACCATTAACGGCATAAAACCAGTGAAAAATGGAAAGGGGTTGTTAGGCAGTTGACAGATACATATAAATAGAACTAGGAAAGATTATTATGGATTAGAAAAGTGAGTTGCGCTCCTTTCAGACACTGAGTCCTCGTCGATTAGTTATCTGGATGCCTTAGGGGGTGTAGGTTCTGCCTATGCCCTAGAAGCTTGCGTCTCTGAGAGGATGGATGCGCGCCCGATGAGCTCGCTTCGATAGTCAAAATATAATGTTCTGTTCTTTTGTGTGTATAGAAGATCTCTGCTATTCTTCACGGTTGGCCACTACATCATATCTCGGGGCATGGAAAGACCATGACCGCCTCGAGTTTTAGTTGCAGAGCATGATTATGATCAATATTCTGTACCTATGCACCACCTAACAGGACCATTCATCATCAACTGAGACCTGGATTCTACAGCTAAACAATGCAACATATGGTACTTACATGATGTTGCACTGAGACAGAGCTAACAGCGATGGTGTTATAATCACACGAGGGGAGATCATCTACTAGGCAATTGTATAGGAGTGCTGTCTAAAGAACAAAAGAGGTACTTTTGAGCTCGACTGTTGCAACAATAGCCTATATAAGAGCTTCAACCGGCCAAGAAAAAGGAATATGATAGCTCACCTACCATCAAGCTCCAAGCACGCGCTGTAACTAGTCAAGATGGCATCACAGACAGAAGAGATCGAGACCCTCAAGACCATTGCTGACAACTATCCCCGAGATTGGCTTGAGCAGCGGAATTTGCACAAGTGCAAACATGCCACAGCTCACGACGCATGGTCTATCTTTACCCTGGTGACGACTAACAGCCGTGCAGTTCTGGAGCCGGAGTCTAAGAAGGTCAAAAACTTCATCTCGAAATGTGTCGAGTACAACACCTACGACCTGGAGGCCGTTGGGCATTCCAAGGTTGAACGCATGCTCCTAGAGTGTTTCTGGCGCCTCGACGAACTGTTCTTCTTCGGTCTCTTCACCAGAAAAATACACGACCCGGTCACTAATTTTCCCAGCCATCTAGTGACCCTCACCTGCATCAAAAGCCCTGCAAAGGAGTGTAACGGGTTATTCCTCTGGGGCAGGTTCAAGGCAGAAGGTAACATCACGATCTGGCCGAGTTGTGCCAGAGGGATACGAAAGTTCAATTTCCTTCTCAGCACTCTCATCCATGAGATGATTCATGCCTGGTTCGGGATCTTCTCGGACAACAGCCACCCGTATCATGGGGAGTGGGTTGCGAAAAACGGTAAGCATGGCGAGCTTTTCGAGAGTATGTTGAAGTTTTGCCTCCAGTACCTCATTGACATGTCACCTCCAGACAGCTGCTTTGCCCGGGACATGTATGCGAGGCTTGAGCTTCAGGAATTCTCGACAGATGACGACGACTTGTAGAAGCGTTTCAACTGAGGCGCTATTCTCTGGTCAGCATGCTAATCCATTTTGTACATACCTAGGTACTCAATGCGTGGGAATAAGTACATAGTGAAGTGGTGTGACTGGTATGGTGTTTGGTGTTTAGTGTTTTTAGGGGAAACAACCTCTTAGGTAACCAAGCTGAGTTCTACGCGGAGATAGAGTGATAATTAGCACAAAGAACAAAGAAAACAAGGAAAAACAGAGAAAAGGAGCAAAACACAACAAGACAAAGAGGATGATAGAACTTACATAGAGTTTCATAGAATTGATTTACTTTGTCATTGGTCAATAAGTTTCCTCCTCAATTAACTGAATTAGCTATCTGAATGGCCCAGAAAGTGTACCTAGGTAGCTGAGCATATCTCGAGGCCTAAAAGGTCTGATTGATGCATGTCCGCAAGGGTTCACTTCAGTAGTTTAACCTAAATTGCTGACGCTGTAGTAACAACGATAGCTGACTAGTTCAAGGTGCCTCAACCTGAGGTGTTAAGCCGTGATGAATAATATGGCTTTCTTCAGAACCATAGTTCATCAACCTCTAAGTATGTAACCCCTGCATTCGACTTCCGAGACCCTAACAGATAATTCCCCATAACATCCCACTTAGACGATGTTGTACGGAAGTCTCCGCGCTGACGGGAGGTCACCTATGTGAGGCCCCGCGAACCACATGACGTTTCGTATTTATATCCATTATATCATAGGCATGAAGCCGAATTGCAGAATCTCTCGGATAGTAGGTAAATAAGGCTATCCAGAGACTGACACACGCGGCTACACCTTACGAAGGAGGTTTAGGTCCGTAGGACTCTTATACATAGAGACTAGTTAGCCCTCCAAGGGACGGAGGGTCCTTTGGATGGCTAAGGGTCATTATGCGCTCATAAAAGATTATTCTCATATTGAGTTATTCTCCAAGCCCTGTATTCAGCCCTTGTGATAGACGATGGAAACATGAATGACTCTTACCAGACAAAGAAATCTAATTAAATAAGCAGCAATGGCCACACCTATGATAGCCCCTGTCCAGCATATGCCTGCAACACTCTCACCAGCTAACTCGAATTTGAATCTGGTAGTACTGAGAGAATGACCTCTAACTCTCCTAAAGCACTATGTTGGCTATATCCTTGTCTTATGTAAAGGGAAGCCGTACCCTGTGTCGAATCGGGTCCTAAAGTCCAGGAGCAAACGAAAATAGGACAAGACAGTATACGAGCCAAGGGTAGGTGGATGATGAACATCTTCGCTCTAAGTGGTAATTAAGTCAAGTCATTGTTGTGAATATAAGAAAATTGTCTGTAGGAAGAACGCGCCGAGTCGGTACTCTTATGACAAAAGAGTATGCCTGTCCATATTCCATCTGGGGCAGGAATCTCGCCACAAAGAGAACCTAGACGTGGGATATAAGACAAATCTCAAACGACATACATGTCCGGTGATATGTACTTTGTAGAGGAGCGGGGGAGCACAATAGTAGGAACTCATTAGCTCATGTAATATCAGGGCACTCATAACGGAGTACCCAATTGTATTCGTATCTACCGCCTCGACTATTGTATTGATGTCAAGGTCTGTTCTCATCTAAGCATTATCATTAATTCCACGACAAACTCTTCCATCGTGATATTCTTATGCCCCGACCCTGGTCCTTAAAAAGCCTACCAAGATAATGTAACGAGCGCCAATGATGATGATGGTATAAAAGGGGGTATAGCGATCGATCTATGTCATGGGTGCTTCAACCCATGCAAACCCGTAACCCGCGAAAAGATGCATTGGAAAATAACGATGCGGAGAGACAAATGGACAAGCAGTTACTGCACTTCCTGAACCAGAATCGATTGCGATGATTTTGGTCGTTCCATGGGGCCCAATTCTGCCCCTTGGCCGCTCTGTGCTCGCTTACGACCGGGAATGAACCGCGACAGCCCTTCTCCGTGAGTGCTGGGTTCCTGAGTCTCGGAGAATTTGGCGAAAAAGCTCTTCTTCTTTGGCTGTTGTTGGTTTAGCTTCTGGTCATCTAATCCGACGTCCTCAAACCCCTCCTCAGCCGTAGGGAGCTCTCGCTCAAAGGACCGATGCCTCATTGAAGACCTAGGGACGCGGGCAAGGCCGGCGGAGTCGAGGCTCTGCCGAGGGAAATCGTGTACAATAACAGGAGATTTCGCGCAAATGTCCTTTAAAGGAAATATGGTTAGCATGATCAAATACTAATAGCTAAGACTAGAGGCAGTGCATACGAAGGATCGACGGTAGGAATCGAAGGACTCGCGAGAAATAGAGAAATGCTCGATGTCGCCAATGCTGCTGCGCGTGTCCATAGAAGTGCGAGAGTTGGCAGGCCGCCTCGGCCAGAGACCCTTCTCATCTGTGGGCGAAGGCTATAGATAACAATGATTGGTTAGCGAATACGGCATTTCGCTGCCAGGGCAAGTGTGATGTGCTTACGGGTAGATATACGCCACTGTCGTTGACGACTAATAGCGAGACTAGTTAGCCATGTTGAATTGAATTTTCTGACGTGCAGGCACGGTGCGCTGTGGCAGCCTTACCACTCATTTTGTAGTCGCCGGTGTCGCGGCTCTTGCTAGAATGGATGCTCCATGCCGACGAGGTCCTCGACCCGACAGTGTCTACTCTTTCAAAGCCGGCGTGGGAATCTCTGGGGATGTTGGCGGCCGGAGGGACATTTTCGTCGTTGACGACATCAACGCCGGTGTTTAAGAAAGGTCGCCGAGCGAAGGGATTGCGAATCGGCATGGTCGGATAGCCGGATAGACGGAGGAGGGGTCGGAGAATGGGAAATGGAAGCGGATATTAACAAGAAGGGGTATAAGGACGTATTGTAGCGATGCGACCTGTATTGAGTATAGGTGGATGGATAGTATAAGAGCGACCAATTTCCGATCGATCTATCTCTCTATGTCTTGAAAGACTATTGATTCTTTGCGTGATATTGGGGCAATGGGATGATATGGGTCTGGGGAAGTATATACCTCGACAGAAGCGGACAATGAAGAAACTTGAACAATCGCACAACGGCACATGGACATTAAAAGTTCCCGGAACGGCGGGAGCTACCAAAGCGGGAATTGGAATACCTGACATGTGCAGACCCTACTTACAGCGCCTAGATGCTGGGGTAAGCCCACCGAAAGGGACTCTGTGGGAAGTCGGGTTGGTCTACCACCGTACACTAGGCCATCCCCGGCAGTGTACGTAGCAGCGTTAAGGTATGTAAGTGCCGTAAATAGCTGTATTCAGTTGGATGGCTGGTGGGGGCAGGGCCTCTTGAGTCGCCAGTTCCTGCCCGTTAGTAGTAATCCACTGCGGCGGTGTCTGGCGAAGGAGGGAACTGACGATCCTGGGCTGACGATCTGGGCGGACGATGGAACCGTGCTCTCCCGGTATGGTCGAGTCGGACTTTCGGCTGCTGGCGAACCTTCGCGCGAACTAGCGTAGTCAAATTTTTTCTACCAATCGCATATGCACAACAATACCCCATGATCGATACATACCAAGCAACATGAAGTTCATTCAGTACCATTGTCTATACATATATGTTAGTAGTTAGTTGTTCTTTAGGGGGCTTCTTTTCTGTCATCGAACAGACTATATCTGCAACCCCATCAAACGGCGCCGCGACATGTCGGGTTTTGAAGCCCGGGTTTTAGTAAGTTGGTACCTACAGTAGTAGTTGACCGACACACTAACAGTCGGTGGTGCAAGTCCCTGCATCCCATGCAGCAGTGCTACCCAATTCAACGACGCCACCTGCTGTACTGTACCTAGGCATCTGCAAGCTGCTCGGGATTCGTCGACTGACTTACCGATGCACAATTGGTCGTTGCCGTCACCAGCTCAGCGCGGATTTTGAGATCTCCCGCACTAGGAAGACTAGGAATGCCCTCCTTAGTCCGTTTTCTGCCCGCTCTGCGCCGGACTGGTATAGCCTTGCCGTGACTAGCGTCATCATTATGTCATTTTCTCATGTTCAAACGATTGTGTCTTCACCATTGTTGGTTTGAACATACCACCTATTAAAATCTTGATCTCAGGATTTGTAGCTGTAATGCCCCGATCGAACTGCTTGAGGTGACAGTACTCCTATTACTTTCCAAGTAACCACCTCAGAGGTTCGTTGTCAGACAGACCCAACTGTGCCTGCATGTCTGCGTGTCAATAGGATGGGGAGATCGCCCAACACTGCCCAATCATAACAAAGGTCCTGCAGAAAGCCTGCTTACTTATATGTGATGTATACGATTCTTTACTATGATGTACAGTAGTCGAAGGGGGCTGCCAACACTTTGATGGTCTGGCAATTCCAGTTTCAATTGGGACTTGTGGGGGCAATCCTTCGAATGACCCAAAATGGCACTGAAAGTAATTATGATTGGCCCGTTGCCCTGCCATCATCTCTATACCCTCTAAGAAGTGAAGACAAAGGGCTTTTTCTTGCCTTTCTGTCTGACCAAATATATACAGGTTGTCTCTCATCTGTCAGATTGAGTATTACAAAATACCTATCAAGTTGGTTGATAAGAATAAGATATGTTGTCTTACATTGGCTTCAATCGACTAATTTTGCCTTTCTATTCAACACGAAATTGCCTCAGGTGACTAACACAGAATTGCCGTGCGTGCTGTGGGTAACCGATGCGCTGGGCTGCCGTTTATTTTGTCCCTGACTTCAACCTAGAAGTCTCATCTCACTAAGCTCTTTCTTTGTTGCTGGTGGTACCCCGACGATGATGATGAGGTCGACCGAGTCGGTGAGAATTGGTCTTAGTTGAACACAACCGTCTTGTGGCCGTTGAGAAAGACTCTTTTCTCGCTCCACCACTTAACTGCGGCCGCCAGCACCTGGCTCTCGACGTTACTGCCTTCTTCAACCAGCTCCTTGGGACTCATCGCGTGGTCCACCCGTGTCACCCTCTGCTCAATGATGGGACCTTCGTCGAGGTCGGCAGTGACAAAGTGCGCCGTCGCACCGATGATCTTGACGCCTCTTTCGAAGGCCTGGTGATACGGCTTGGCACCCTTGAACGACGGCAAGAAGCTATGGTGGATATTGATGATCTTCCCGCTCATCGCCTCGCACAGGCCCGGGCTGAGCACCTGCATGTACCGAGCCAAGACCACGAGCTCGATGTTGTTCTTCCTGATGAGATCGAGGATCTGCTTCTCCTGTTCCAGCTTCGTGTCTTTGGTGACTGGAAGGTGGTGAAATTCAATACCGTAGCTCTCGGCGAGAGCGCGGTAATCAGGGTGATTGGACACGATGATTGGGATGTCAATGCCGAGTTGGTTAGTTTTGGTCCTGAAGAGAAGGTCATTCAGACAATGTCCGATCTTAGAGACCATGATCAGCACCCTGGGCTTTTGGCTGGCCGGCCTTAAGTCATAATAGTCCATCTGCAGTTCCGCTGACAACTGTTCAATAGGCTCCCTGAGATTATCCGTAGACTCGGCATGTGCGAAATGCACTCTCATAAAGAACTTTTGGGACGTCCTATCTGAGAACTGCTGGAGGTCCAAGATATTTAATCCGTGACTAGCTAGCAGCCCGGTAACAGCGTGGACAATGCCAGGCTTATCTGGGCACGACAATGTAAGGATATGATCATCATTGGCAGACATCTTGGCGATTTAATTTCGAAAATAGAGGTATTTGAGCAAATCTTGAGGCTTTCTGCTATGACTAACTGGCCTTAACATGGATGAGAAATCCATAGCCAGTTTTCACCTACCATCGGCGGTCTTTCGGCATCGGGATTAGTGCATGAACCTAGGAATTTTATTCCATTAACGAAGTGTGCGGGCAAGAAACACATTTAGACCTCTCTGGCCATCAATTGGTGGCAATTAACTTTCCTCTAGTGTCCGTCCGAACCTTAGCTTAACTTCCCAGGTAGAGTCAGGGAAACCATCGTTGCACTTCCGCCTGATGAATGTATAAGGGTTGAGCGAACGTGGAAGTGAGCGACAACTTCAGTTAAATCCATCAGAATTCCCTTTCAAACTTAGGATAGTCTGGGTGACTCTGAGCTAATACTACCAGATCTGGCCGCAATCTGGATATTCACCATAAAACCTGGCACGTTATTATTGTCTTGTTCTAAGCTGTGCCGTTGTATAGTGGAGTTGCCGCGTAATCTGGTATTATGATAGCACTCGACAATCTTTCTTTAGAACTTCGACAACCAGAAAATATCCCGATGGAATGAGCGGCTGGACCGACGGCGGCCCTTTAGCGGCCATCTCTCTGCATTCTATCTGTACTATAGCCGACAGGAACGGCGCTTCTAGCGACGCGGAAGAGAATGCGGGGAGTAAAAGAATGACGCACGTCTCGCTAGTTACTTCGGATAGCGTAGGATGAAGAGAGCGCAAAGGGAAAAAAATTATGTCTGCTAATTACCGTACCAGGCCTCGCTACATGCCTAGTATGGCCGGGTGACTATTCAGCCGGCAACCGTATGAACCCACAAAGGATCTGGGGTATGCGCTCGCTTTATTGTCACATCTCTAACCTTCTCCAAAAATAAGCATACGCAATACTCATATAAATCCTATATTCATAGGGGGTCTAGATGTACGCTTCAAATCACACAGAAATCCAATTATAGCAAAATGCAATTAGGCGGCGGATCCAGCGCGAAGTCCACGTAAGCGATCATCGGTACAGCTAGGTAGCCCGCTCAAATGTCGTGGTCGATTTACAGTCCTCAAACGGGAAACCAGAAGCAAATACGGACGTTGCCGTCAGGTGTACCCAGGCACAAGACATACATATCGTATCTCGGGAGCGAGCGAGAAGTCAAAGACCACAAATCAGTGTGGCTTGCATGGGGCGAGTAAACGGCCACAGCGTTGGGAAACGTTAAACAGTGATGGCGAGAAGTGTTCCACGGAATCTCGCAAAGGGCCAGCTGCTTAAGTACCTCTCACACTGCAAAGGCCAATGGGGTGTTTCCAGGAACGCCAGCTCTGCCATCGCGCTCGGCGACCTGCAGCGCTCGTGTTCGTGCGGATGCAGCTAATTGGTGTAACACTGTGAAGGGGCTGCATCATTGCTACAGTACAGCAGCTGTTCGCAGGGATGCAGCTACTTTGGCCACAGGCAGTTGGCTGTTGACCGCTGGCTGCGACTAGCGAAATCAAATAATGTGTATGTGAGAGTAACTATTTGGTCCCGCGCTGGCTGTTGCCAAGTGTCTGGAACAGAACACAGCGTCGCAGTCGGATCCTCATCTGGTCTCGTTGCTGTCGCGAAAGGCGTCGGCCACGTTGGAGAGGATCAGCTCACCGCACACCATTTAATAAGGCACAGTGGACGAGACCACTCCTTGCAAGCGACCTGCCGTTGTTGTTATTTGAAGCGCAGGAGACCACCGATGACACTTGTTGCTGCATGTGGTAGGGAAGTAGACCGACAGGATGATGTTGGTGAGAGTACAGTATCCCATTATATGCACGCTGCTGGTATCCGTGATCCCATGCCGCCGCCTATATTGTCACTTCACCAAAGTTTGTGTTTTAGATAGGCTGTCGTTTAATAGGGTCGAGAGTGTGGGTGAGCACGGTTGCTAAGTACTTTGAATTCAATTTCCATCCCGTCGGCCGTTGTTTGCCTGTCTTGCATTGTTTCCTCAGCTCTGCGGCGGATTGGAGAGAGGGGAGTCTTCGGCCCAGGAGACCTGACGCACACTTCCGGCTATTTCCCAACGTTCATTGTAACCCCTTCGCATTCTAGGTCTTGAACCTGGCGCGTCTTGGCAATTAATATATTTCCTCACCCTCGCAGCTCAGGCACACCGTATGCACCGGTAGACCCGTGGCGTGGGAGATTTGGGTCCAGGTTCCCGATCCCCAAGACCCAAGACAAAGAGAGCCATGGCGTGCTCGTGCAGCAGGTCGCCTGGTGAGATATACATATATGACTGCCCTTGCACCGCAACTGTTTGTGTGCAAAGCTGATTGTTGATCCCATCAGTGTCCCGTCAAATCGGATCCTTTTCTCGTGGGCAAAACTGCATTGCCCCCGGGACCTGATCGACGCTTGGAGATCGCCATTCGCTTTCAGCTCCCAGCCTTACTTCAACCAGCTGTTGAGCGTTTACATCATCAGGGCTTTGACGTTTGACCTGTATACAAGCAGCGGTGTTGAGCGCGTTGCACACCAAGGAAGCTCGTATTGCAGCAGGAACATATCATCCTTACCTGGCTTGGCGTGCGAACCTGTGCGACCTTCAGCTTCGTAAAGCAGTCTTATTGTCTCTCTCTCGAATTCGAGCTAAAGGACAGGCAGCACTAGACTTTGTACCTGCTCTATCCACTGCTGCTACAGGTCGTGCTTGCTGCTTTGCGTCCACAAGGATATAAGACTCGACCGGCAGTGGCGACCATCCTGTTGGGCCTAAAACCTGTACGAAAGCACTTTCCACTCTGGTTATCGGCTCAGTCCCTCTTTGCAGCTATTTCCTGTAAGGAGCCGCTCCTATTTCGATCTTTTGCCCGTCTCCAGTACACAACACCAGAATACAGCATTCGTTCTTTACGTTGGATACCTACTACCGCATCAACTAGCCCAAACATTCACCATGGGGGTTCAATTCTTCGTTAACTGGGAGCTATGGGAGCAGTTGACTTTTGTGAGTTGTTGCTCCTTCGTCGCTGTACAACTTCCCACCTCGAGCTAACAGAGACAAAGGTGTTAGCCGGTGGAATTGTGCTTGTGTTCTTTATAGGGTGGATCAAGCTGTGGTGGATGCAGAGGCTGCTTAAGAAACATACCTTGCTTGATGAGGAAAAAAGAGCCCGGCAGATGGAACTGCGGAAGAGTGGCATTCCTGCCGGGAGACGAGCGGATATTCCCTTCGGCGTGCGCGCCATCCAGAGCGGCATAGAAGTCGAGGGCATCTGGATTTCTCGCCCCGCCACACCCATGGAGACACGTAGCTCCAGCAAGGCCTCCTCCACGACCCTTGATATCAACAGCGAGTTGACGTCTCAAGATAAGGGGAAAGCAGTCCTTGGTCTAAGGCCGACCGCGACCGTTATTGAAGTCGAGCCCACCCCAAAACCAAGTCCACGCATTAGTCCAACAGGTAGTTACTTCAACCAAAGCATTCGTCAAGAGATGAGCACAACACCGTCACCGGGGCCGCAGGTGGCATACATACAACAATACACTTCACAACGTCCGACGAACGAACGCGCACACGTCGCCCGACAACTCCGCACAACGGCTCAACCAGAGAGCCTAGCGGCTCGACATAATGTCGAGATTTATATCCCCAAATCTTCATCTTCTAGTGTAAACTCTTCTCTATCACCACGCACCAGGCCTGCAGTAGATGGCATGTCGATGTCATCTGAGGAAGGTTCTGGGGTTTCCAGCCCGCGTTTTCCAGCAGACACTCGCAGTAAGCCCTCGAGCTACCATCGGAGCCCCTTCGATGATTCCGAGTCGACACCTTCGGCCGCGCCGTCTAGAACCCAGAGCAGATACTGCTCGAGAGTCAGGGCAGAGACGAGGGGTGACCCGTTCGAAAACCCAGCAACAGAGAGGACGTCGAGTTCTCCTCCCCAGTCGGTCTCTCGACCCTCTCTAGCGTCCACACGGCCGACACCCGTCCGCACGTACACTGACCAGCGCGAAAACACATCAACCAGGGTGGTGAATGGCGGCTTCGAAGTATTGCCAGCGGGGACCTTCGGCCGCTTCAACGGTGACGCTCAGGCATTGGATGATAATTCCCCGGGGCTCGCTCGCTAAGTAAGACAATACTTGGACTGCGCGATTGGCAGGCTGCCAGGAGAGTCTTCATGTGGGCCGGTCATATGGGTAAGACCTCTTCAATGTAATGGGAAAACACGAACAATGGTGCGACTGACCAATTGGTCGATGCTTTCGTCCATAAGCCTAATAGCTAAACACTCAGAGAGAAAGACGCGGATGTACATAGGGTGAGGGCGAGAGAGCAAAATCTAATACGGACGTAAATACTCGGAAAGCTATTTATTACTGCATCGGGAAGGATAGCGTAGGATTAGAGGCGCTGAATAATGATAATGACGGAAACAAGTATTAAAAATGTATTGAAATTAGAAAGAAAAGAAGGTGGAAAGAGGGATACTAATGATACGACTTACTCAACTAATGATCCATCAATTGCTTGTACATATTTGATTTCCCGACTCATTCTCTGAATGCCTATCGCTGGCATGCGATAAAAGACTGACCGACTAAGGGGCTATCGCATAGTTCTCTAGCGAACTCACGACGGCCAGAGAAAATTTATAGCAACTTTGGAAATCAAAAGACGTCTCGATAGACTTGCTGCCATGGTTGGTCAGTGAAAATGCCTCAATACCGTAAGGGCGGATTGTGCATTGCGACGCGCAAGTTCGACAAGGACACACTATCGTCTTATATAAAGGCGTACGCGCATCGGAAAGAGGGCAAGCGGTCATATCTAAACCACCTGCTCGATGCCCTCCTGCACGAAACGTTTCATATCTGAAGATCTTCGCTGGAAGAATACGTCTGGGCATCAGTATTGGGCGATGGACTATGCATCTCGTAGGAGAATGTCCCGGGTATTATTGCGCTTCTCAATCGAAGTCTTGGGTCCAAGAGTCACAATAAGGTGAGAAGCAAGGCTTCCCGTTAGATCAAGACGAATCATACTATCTGAAAAGCCCGGGCATTAAGTTTTTAGAATTCTTTTCCGGATCGATTCATCATCAATGCAAAGCAGTTTCAGTACGCAGCTGGTTGAAGTGATTCGGAGTTGTAGTTCACCTGTTACTTAAGTGCAGTTCTATCTGGACTAAAAGGGGGCTAAACGTGCCGTCACTCCAGCACATGTCCCGCTACCTACCCCACGACCCTGTACCAATCCCTTATCGATAACAAGTTTTCTGTCGACTTGAGGGAAGCCCACCTAGAAGAGAGTCGCTCAACTGATTGCCACGACACTCATTTATACCCGGCGTCTTCGTCTGCGACAAGCCTCTTTGCCATGGCACCTCGGCGCCCAGATAAGAAATCGAAGAAGTCGGGCAAAGGCGCCATTTCGCGCGCCGCGGGAGGCGGCCCCAGCAAGCCCGTGTCCCCGCAAGTTCTCGTCAAGGCCGCCGAGTTCCAGCTACAGGAAGGCAATGTGCAGGACGCCGCCACGCTCGCCGAGAAGGCGCTCGAAGGGTCGGCTCCCGGCAGCGACGACGCCCTCTCCGCATTAAATTTCCTCGGACAGATCAACCTCGAGCTCGGAGACTTTGAGACAGCGCGGGCGTACCTCCTGCGCGCCGTCGCGATCGACGAAGATGGAGCCAAGGACGAGAGCGTAGGCGGCGGCCCTGAGAAATTCCTTTCTCTGGCGCAGCTGAGTGAGGAGGGTGGCCAGGATAGCGTTGGTTGGTTTGAGAAGGGCGCTGCGGCGCTGAAGGCGCGGATTCAGGCCCTTGAGAATAAGAAAGGACAAGGCAAGCAGGGAGACGAGCAGGCGATATTATTAGACGAGCTGCGGAAGAAGCTGGCCATGACGCTGTGCTCTGTCGCCGAGGTCTTCATGACGGATCTATCGTGGGAAGAGGACGCCGAACAGCGCTGCGAGTCCCTCACTACAGAAGCGACCATGGTCGCGCCCGATTTCGCCGAGACATGGCAGACCTTAGCCAATGTTCGCATATCACAGTCCAGATTCGACGATGCCAGAGCGGCGTTAAATCGGAGTTTAGAATTATGGAAAGACCTACCACCCGACGACCCGTTAGTGCCTGACTTCCCTAGCCGAGTCGGTCTTTCTAGGCTACTCATGGAGGTTGAAATGGAACAAGAGGCTCTTGAAGTCCTCGAGAGACTCGTGGGTGAGGACGACCAGAGCGTGGAGGTATGGTACCTGGGCGGTTGGAGCCTCTACGTCATGGGTGAGAAACAAAAGGAAAACAAAGCTGAGGAAGACTGGAAAGCATCATGGATATCCAGCCGAGTGTGGCTGAACCAGTGTCTTCACCTCTACAAATTACAAGACTACGAAGACGACCGGTTAGGGGAGCACGCCAGAGAACTCCTGGCTGCGATTGCCAAGGAACTTGGGGAAGCGCCAGCTGGGAAAGAAGACGACGATGACGACGACGGCTGGGAGGACGAAGAAAGTGACGAAGAGATGAAGGAATAGGGCATCTCTACCATAGTAATTCAATGGAGAATTCGGCGAGTGGGAACCATAAACACCTGGGGTATTGACAATTCTGGCATGATACCGGAGTCTGGAGTCTAAAATAGGCGGTTTATTCCATTGTAAGGAAAGCTAGATAGACGTCTCAAAGCGCTTCAAGATATGATGATCCTTTTTCATTCTCCCCAATGCGCCACAACTCCGTGTAAATGCCAATGAGTCGTCAGAGTCTCTTTCAACAGGCTAATCATTAGAGAGCCAGCATTCCCTCCCCCTATTCTCAAACCCTTATGCCGCGACCTGCAGTTTCTCGACCTGTTCCGTGGGTAGATCTTCCTCTTCTTCTTCAGCCTTGCCAGCAAGACCACGCTCCCAGAGCTGTTTGCCCGTAAGCCTGGGAGCCTCCTTGACCTTGGCCTTTTTGAGCTCGGCCAGCCGCTCCTCCTCTTCCCGCTGTCGCTGCTCCTCCATTTCGCGCCTGAACTCTTCGCGCCATTTCATGAAAGTCTCAGGCGTCACGGGCGTGCCGTGGAACTTCGCATTCTCCTCGCGCTCGGCCGCCAATGCGGCCTCTTCCCTCACGCGCTCCGCGGCCTCCTTACGCTCCGTCATGATTTGCTCGGCAAGCTCCGTCAGCGTCGTCACCAGCGTGAACACCATGGCCATGCCGAGGTTCTCCTGAATGGTCTCCTCCAGCCCCTTGAGAAGCCGCTCCTTGTCGGCAGACACTGAGAATCGTGGATGCGGCGGCGCATTCGGGACCGGGGAAATGTCTAATATCGGCGCCTCGTCCGGGTACGCGTCGGGATATCGCACGTGCAGGATCAGCGTCGGCGGCTCTGCTTCCTCTTCGCCATTGTCTTCTTCTGGGGGGTTCAGCTTCACGGCGATGCGATACTCGGTATCTGAAATATCTGTTTCGCAGCCGGACGAAGAAGGCACCTGTTAATACGGCGCGCGCGCATTTGGCGGGGTTACTCGCTGGGCAAAAACGGACCTGTGATTTCGTCGGGAAATATGGAGTCGAGAACTTCCCGTTCTTCTATTTGTTCTTCTCTGCCCATCTTTTAAAATCGCAAACTTTGTGCTTTATACGAATTGTAAAAATTGCGCTCTAAATAAGACTAGACATCTAACTTGGGTATCCAGGGAATCGAACGTAGAATACCTAACAGTTCGAATTGGGGCACTTCTAGCTTGGAGGCATCGCGGGGAGCATGCTTCCAATCACCGCCTATCAGCATTATCGATAGCGGGGTGAGGGTCCTTAGCGCCTCGGAGCGGACTTCACCGCCTAAAACTTAAGCCCATTATTTTTTAATTCTGCCGGGGCCGCCTGGGAAATTTCCAGCTTGCGCTGTAAGTCTGGCGCGCAAGAGTCTTAGTCGATTTCAGATTTCGCGAGTCTGCCGTTTCGGCCAAATCAGCAATTATGGCGCCCAAGAATGATCAGGGGAATAAGAGAAAACTTCCAAGTCGCAGCAAGGACTCGACAAGCAAGAAGCCAAAATTCGAGAAACGCCCTCCGCCGCCTGCCGCAGACGAGGACGACAGCATAAGCGACGGCGACGACATTGACGGTATTTCTGACCAGGACGATGAGGGCGGCGCACCATTGAACGGGAAGAAGTCTCAGAGAAATGTAGATAGCGCCGGTCGCTCTAAAAATGGAACCGACCAAGCTGGAAAGACATTTGAAAGAGGTGAGTTTGCTATGCGCGCTGACACTTGCGCATCTCCATTAACTCTGTCAAGGCCAAAACTCGAGAGAATCCCATCTAAAGCAGAAACAACTCGCCCAAGATCGAAAGGCGAACAAGCCTTTAGCCGACGAATTGAGCAGAGCCAAGAAACTATGGGAGAGACTGCGCAGGAAGTCCCATGTACCCAAGGAGGAGAGAGATAAGCTTGTCGAAGAGCTCTTCGCCATTACCACCGGTCGAATGAAAGATTTCGTGCTTAAGCACGATGCGGTCCGTGTTGTTCAAACAGCCATCAAATATTCCACGCCAGAGAGGCGAAGGATGATTGCGAGAGAACTTCAGGGTACCTATGCGCTGTTAGCAGAAAGCAGGTACGCCAAGTTCTTGATAGGCAAGCTCATTGTCGAAGGCGATAATGAAGTCCGTGATTTGATCGTTCCCGAGTTCTACGGCCGGGTACGGAAAATGATCAACCACCCCGAGGCCTCGTGGATCCTCGACGATATATATCGAGGCGTTGCGTCCAAAGAACAAAAGGCTATCTTACTTCGGGAATGGTATGGACCAGAAACCTTTCTCTTTAAGGGAGCTGGAGAAGACGAGGGTGCACCGACCGCCGAACTTTCGGTAATCTTGGAGAAAGACCCAGGAAAACGGGTCCCTATAATGAAATACCTGCTGGATTTGACCAACCAGCTGATTCAGAAGAAGATGACCGGCTTCACCATGCTCCACGACGCCATGTACCAATACTACACTAATGTGAAGCCAGGCTCCGAGGAAGCCAAAGAGTACATGGAGATGATCAAAGAAGACGAGAACGGTGATCTGCTGAAAAACATGGCTTTCACCAAATACGGGGCTCGCCTCGTATGCTTACTTCTAGCGTATGGCACGGCGAAAGATCGAAAGCAGATCTTAAAAACGTACAAAGACACATTTCAGCTCATGTCGGCTGATCCCCACGGTCATCTCGTCATTCTCACCGCTTATGACACGGTCGACGACACTGTTTTAACTTCAAAATCAATCATCCTCGAGTTGCTTGGCAAATCGGAACAAAATGAGCTTACGAACATTGTTACGTTGGCCAACGATCCTAATGCCAGGTTAACGATACGGTACCTGCTTGAAGGTGCGAGCAAAGCGGTTTTCGATGGAAGCCATGCCGGTGACCTCCAACTACTAGAGCAGATCTGGGAGATTAGGAAAACAACCAGCAAAAAGAATCCGGAGACCCGTCGGAAGGAATTAGTTGCGGCCTTGTCGCCGTCGTTACTGGCTGCTATAGCTTCGTCACCTGAAGAGCTGATAGCAACCTCATTCGGATGCCAGTTGGTAACGGAGGCCCTTCTCTCATGCGTTGGGGACAAGACCGAAGCACTGAAAGCTGTAGCATCTACAGCAGGAGGTGATCCAGATGCTGCGCCTGAAGAGGCTGAGGAAGAAAACGATGCTATAACTACCTTCCCCTCGCCACCTCACATTTCTAAATTCCCTCATGGCGGACGTATGTTCAAGACTCTAATATCAGGCGGGCACTTTGACAAAGCTTCACGCAAAGTCATACCATGTGACCCACCTCTTCGGTTTGCCGATATTCTATACCCAGTTATTAAGGAGCACATCATGTCGTGGGCTACAGGGCCCAGTTCTTTTGTTGTGCTCAACCTGCTTGAGACGGAGGACTTCTCGCATAAGAGTGAGTTACGCAAGACATTGAAGAAGCACAAGAAGCAGCTCGAGAAGGCAGCAACCGAAGAAACACCGGAGCAGCAAGCCGCCCGTGAGGCTGCTAACGGTAACGGCGAAGCCGAGAAACCGGCAAAGAAAGCCAAGAAAGCTGGACCGAAGAAGGAAAGGCCTGTAGGCAATATGGGTTCGAAATTATTACTTGAGAAGTTGGATTAGTAGGCGTTCTAGCTATGGGATCTTCATATTTCCGATATAGAGAAGCGGAAGCGTCTGTACAATTGAAATCCAGTACCCTGAGACATTTCTTCTCTTCTCTTCTCTTCGCCTTGCAGTACTAGACATGGTTTGACGACCGTGGCTATCCCAGCCCAAGTATATCACCATTCTTGTGTCCAGCGAGCGAACCGGACACTCGTAGCACACGGCCCGCTTTCTAGAATCTAATGTAGCGACGGATACGTCGTGACGAGATGATCCTGAAAGTAGATAAGACGTTGATATTAAGTTAGACTTACATGTACCTTCCCGGAACAGTAGGAGGCTCCTTGGTTGACATTGATCGATTAGCGAGACAATACTGTCAAGCAAGCGAGTTCATTACTTAAAGAAGGAAAATAGAAGAAGGACGTTGCGTATATGAGACTTTCCATGACATGGCTCTGTCGACTCCCGCGTGTCACGAAGGGCTATGTAATTTAGCATGGCGTAGCATTCTTGTGTATTGGGAACACAATAGCCTCACTCGCATCTATCGAGTTGTCTATCTGTCCGGCTGTGTATATCTTACTAAGCCATGCAATCACACTCATGTCTTGAACACAGCATTC
This sequence comes from Xylaria sp. FL0043, assembly GCA_022578865.1. NCBI lineage: Eukaryota > Fungi > Ascomycota > Sordariomycetes > Xylariales > Xylariaceae > Xylaria > Xylaria sp. FL0043. The sequence continues at coordinate 91,714 of MU397272.1, forward strand.
TATCAGTCTGTCAGTTAATCTGTCTGAATCCGGCTACTTCAATCTAGTTCAGCTTGCCTAACCTATCCACGAGTGAGTGGATCATCACAAGCCAACAGCTTTTGCTCTCCCAGCCTACTTGGCACGCATACCAACAATAGCACCAACTAGCAAACAAACAAGAGCATTGTTGCGTGCGTTTCCAAAAATCCACGCAAAAAAAAATCACACAACTAACAATACTCTTGGCATCAACCGACGTTTGCTATGTATGTAGGTAAGTAGGTAAGTAGGTAGGTAAGTGGGTAGGTAGCTATGCCAAATGCAGCCGTGCGACGCTTGTTAGGCTTCACGACATTCTTGTCGTACCAGCCTGTCGGGTCCCTGCTGCATGTGGTCGAGGTATCTATGTACCTGATCCGCTGCGGCGGTATCGTGGGCGCATCGTGGATGGCTGGGTAGTGTAGATAGTGTAATGTAGGTTATTCCAGGTTTATAGCCCAGGCGCTTCGGTGATATACTACTTGGTGCTTGGTGTACGACAGATAAATAGAATGGATGTTGTGCAGAAAAATTTCTGCTTCTCTGTTCTTGTTTCGATGCTGGGGCATGGGTTTCTTCGTTTGTTTGTTCTTCGGTGACCTCCTATTGTGGTTGCTATACCGTTTCCTCTAGCCCCGCGGTATTGTTAGGAGAACAATAACCATACTTCTTGAACTGACCTGTTTATCCTGAGTAGACAGATAGATCGCGGGTCACAACACGGTGTCATAGCCCAGTGGTGCTGATTGAGACCCTGTTGTGACTCTGGTATCCGTTACTACCTATTGTCTATCAATTCCCTAAGTACGGAACGGTTTCCAGCCTCGCTACAGTGTTTCGATCCGGTCCTAGAGCAAGATTGTTGTCACAAGTGAGGTTCACAATCTCCTGAGTAATCGACCTTCCATTGCCCCCTTCTCGACCACAGCACATTGTTGCCATTATCTTCTTATCCATCCACCAATTCGTCCATCCACTCACTCTTAATTCCCATTTCCACCGGCATTCATTTTTCTCGGAGCCACCACTTCAACAGATCGATCGATCGATCTATCGATCTACCAAGTACCTTCACTCAGTCAATACCACAAACAATTACACCCTCTGGGGCAATTTTTCCAAAATGGCCACGGCCACTGTCATTCCCACGCCCTTCCGGAGTAACAACAATATCGAAAGACAGGATTGCTCCCACGGTGCCTTCTACAAATGTGGCAGCTTCAAAGGATGCTGCGGTATAGACCCGTGCGCGTTCCTCGACTTCGACAACCCGTGCGAAGCTGCCCAAGAAGAAGGCGGAGATGGCAGCGATGACGGGGAGGATACCAGCACGGTAGAAGAGCCCACGAAGACGACATCGGCGCCAAAGTCTAGCACCAGAGATCCCAAGACGTCTACCACCACTGACGATCCTGATACGTCGTCTACTACTGATCCTGCCTCCTCTACTTCTTCGTCGTCTTCGTCTGCGGACCACTCACTTCCTTCTTCATCAGCAGAGGCATCCACCACGACGGAGGGCGGCACGACCCTGTCCACCAGTGTGATCAGCACGCCTGGGTCGAGCACGGCGGGTCCCACGACCAGCACGCTGCCCACACCACTGCCAACAGCTCCGTCACAGGGCGACGACAGCAGCGGCTCGGGACTCTCAAAATCCACTCTCGTGGGCGTCAGCATCGCCGGCGTCGCAGGCGTCCTAGTGCTGCTAGCGGCGTTGATCTGGTGCGTGCGCCGTCGCCGTCTGGCGAAGCGCATGTCGTCGCTCCGGGGCTCCAGCCCTGCGCCCTCGCTGTCGCCTTCCATGGTCTTCGACTTCGGGCCCGGTAGGCGCGGGAATGATCATGATCCCACGGGCACGGCGCTCGGATTCCAGGGTGATAGTGGTGGTGGTGTTGGCGCTTCTGCTCCAGGTAAGTCTTATCTCATTTGCGTTCCCAAAGTGTTTTTGGCGTACCTATATCATGTACTAGAGAACAAAGTCATATAATCATACCTGGTTTCGGGAGAAGACGCGATTTATAGAGCCTGTGATCGCTTACTTACAATGCACCAGCAGCATCAAATACCCACACCTCGTACGATCACCTACAACATCACCAACAACAGCCACCAGCGCTGGAGCCCATCCACGCCGAGCTCGACTCAGCGGAGACGCAGCTCCTCAGTCCTAACTCTAACATCCAGCGGACGCAGAGCGCGCACACGCCAGACATAGAAATGACGTCGCCGCTGCCGAGTCAACCCTCTCTGCCCACAGTACAGATCCATCCACCACAGTTGACTCCGGGGTTTGGCAGCGCGCACATGGCTCCCACGTACTCCGATTGCGGCGACGATGCCAATGGTCAGATTCAGCGCGACACGAGATGCTCTTCCAGGATTGAGCCTCGCGCTACGCTGAATGCCACGGAAGCCGAGCGGGTGAATCATCAGTATGCTAACAGCTGGGCATATGGACCATGAGCGTCAACGGGCGTTAGTGGTGGCATCGATGTAATGGATAAAAACAGGAGATAATATTCGGAAGGGGAATAGGGTGAGTTATTAGATGGTCTCCGTAAACGTTCATGTACGGGAAACTCAAGAAGACAATATCCCGAACGGATGTGAGTGTCTAGGTATCACTGCATTATAGGGCGAAGAAACTGAGAGAAGGGTCAGATAATTCCATGTACTTGGAGCTTGCAAAACAACTTTCTCTTGCTCCTGGCAATGTGAGTTGAGATTAATAAATAGGGAGAAGCTTAGCTTGCCTTAAGACGAGCTTTCTATAATTAAAAAGTGTTGCCCTCTTTAGTCTCTCTTACACTTGACACAATCTTTCCCTCTATTCCTCGTATCTTGAGTCCAAGAACAGATCAATTATCAACTGCTCCCGGCGTCACCAATCTTCTCCGCCTGCCTTTTCGTCTTTGATTGGGTATACAAACAAATCAAATCAAGTAATAGAGGGTCAGAGGAGTGGACGAAACGATGAAAATCAGTCTAGACTTTTCACACCAAAACATTTTCTTTCCCCCAAGCTGTAGAAGATATAACCAACGCCACTCATGCAAATCGTAAAGAGGTAAGGAGAAAAGCAAACTACTCCCTTTCTTGTGGAAGCCTTTATGCGACTAGACAGTCGTGAATGCAAAACGCCGAGCAGGAAAATACACTCGTAATCTATTGGTTGGGAAAGAAGTTGGTGAGTGACAAGGAGCAAGTTGCAGGCAGAGCTCCGTTGCTCTAGTTGAGAAAATCTCATATACGCAGAGGGCTGGTGTAGATGCTCTTGACTGGCAATAAATCGTGATCGACGCAGCTGGCCACATCAACATCAAATGACAGCGAAGTCTTCAGTTCGGCTCAGTTTGGCATCAACTTGTTCACTTCGTCAAGCAAGTCTTGCAAGTCTTCGTCGCTGATCTTGTCGGTGAGCGACGGGATTAATGTCTTGGCTTCTTCGGCCGTTTCGCAGCACAGAGAGCCTATAAATCGACTATGTGAGTTCTGCCGCAGACAAGAGCGTGAGCAGCAGACACATACCGAGTTGCGCACGCTCGAACTTGTGGAATTCCTTATGTGAGCTCAAGAGCCGCTCCACAGCCTCGACGTTCTCCTTTTTCTTGAAGCGCGAGAATGCGTCTAAGTAGTCGACCGTCTTCGTCAACATCCTGCCCCATAAGCACAAGCATTAGCCATCATCATATCCAGGCATCAAGAGTCTTTCTAACATGGGCATAGCGACGTGGATGAAGAAGCTGCGCATGCATACTCGGTCTCATTGATGTTCTTGCGGTCGTTCCGTCGCTTCGCCACGAGCGCATTGATGACGAGCGCAGCTTCGGACAGCGTCAGTGTGTCGACATCCTGGAATTCGCCGAGGTTGATGGTTGTCGATGCCTCCTCGTTGCCTGCGGCTATCGCTTTCGCGCGCGATGTCTGATGGAACTGTTCTGTTTGAGGGCGCGACATGGCGGCTGCTTCGTCTCCAGCTCAGGAGCAGCGTGCTCGGTCGTAGAAGTGCGGGAAGGATTCCCGACGTCGAATAACGACTGGAATCGGTGATTGAAGCGTAGCTTCTTGGCACGAGGAATAAGCGATGCGCCGGGCAGTTGTCAGCCAATAAGAGATGTTGATATAGTGCGATCGATATATAGGTGGCTCGTTCGATGTTTTCTGTGCAGACCGATGCCTGTGACAGTGCCTTTTTTGAATATAGTAGTCAGATAGCCGGGTTGATGTAGATAGATATTGACGGAGATTTGGCCTGAACTCTGAACAGCACGCGAGTTGAAGTTGAAATCGACGCTTTAGTCTAGCGCGTTATAGTGGGCTGGTCCCCTGCAACCAGTGCTAGAAGTAGGTGCTTACCTAATGCATCCTATCCCTTTCCGGCAAGCAAAGTGTGCTTAGCTTCGGCCGTTCACCTACGTAGGCAACAATGGAATTATACGGAGCCAAACGGATCCCAAACCGTAACCCGAAGATTTAACTCAGTAAAACTGCAGGTGATATCATCTATCACAAGGGCTAAATACAGGGCTCGGAGAATGACTCCATATAAGAACAATATTCTAGGAGCGCAATAACCCTCGGCTATCCCAAAGATTCTCATTCCCTTAGAGGGCCAACTGGTCTCTATATATAGGAGTCTTATGGCCTCTAACCTACTCACGTAAAGGTTTAGCCGCGTATCTTACAGTTCAAATAGCTTTATTTATCTACTATCCGAGACATCCTGCAATTCGGCTTCATGCCTATGATGTGATAAATACGAATACTAAAGGTCATGCAGTTCGCGGGGCCTCGCATAGGTGACCTCCCGTCAGCGTGTAGGCTTCCGTACCACATCATGTCGCTATCATATGGTACATCACTGAAAGCTTCAAGTTGCTGTAACTTTGTAAGCCGAGTGGTGTTTTAAATGCATTAGATATTTAGGGACATGCTAAAGTAGTTGAGTTGAGTGCTTGACTGATCATGTTTGACCAATTTTCCATATAGCGAATCATCGTTACTCGGCGCAAGGTTGAAGATGTTACTATGGAAGCCGAGACCTTCTCTATCGGTCGAGGGCTATTTAGGATGTCGTAGAAATTAGAAGAATCGCTAGACGGTCGTAAAGGAAGTTTTACCGTCACAGGCAGCGTTAGTACCATTCGACCAGTCGCTTATAGCGAGTCGTGGTGACTATGATAAACTCAAATAGCAACATATTCTTCAAAGCCTGTAAAATTAAGGATAGATAATCGAATTGAACAGTAGGAACGGATCTTCAGTCCTTTTAGTCTGTCATCTTCCACCCCGCCCGGTTGCGAATGAAGTCACCAATGTCATCAATCTCATCAGGGATCCTGTACCAGTGACCCAAGCCAGCATATAACTTCCATTCGACATTGTATCCAGCAGCACGCATGGTTTTTGCAGCTGCCTCGCCCAATTCATACGGTTTCTTCTCGTCCACATCCCCATGGCCCAAGAAGATGGGAGTTGAAGACGCCGTTCCATTTTCGTAGGCAGAAGCGTCCTGCGTGTTGTCGATGCAGAGAAGATCTCTTTCGAAGCTAAAAGCCCTCAGGGCTGGGTTTTCAGGCTGTTTATCCTCGTCCGGTGCCTCAAATGGATTATCCCCGTCCGACATATTATCTTCTGTATTGATTGCGTCTTCGATGTCCTGTTGGAAAGGAAGATAGCCACTCATACCAACGTAGCCGCCAAGCGGGTATTCAAGGCTCAGTAGAACGGAAAGCGACATAGCGCAGCCCTGGCTAAGTCCGCCGAGGATGATGTTTGTGGGAGGTACTCCTGCCACGTCTATTTCTTGACGAAGCAGCTCTCGGATCTCGGCTGCCGACTCTGCTAGCCCTTGCAGCTGAACTTCCTTGCGGTAGGAAGGATCCGCGAGACGGGCAATGTTAAACCACTGAGTGAGCTTCTTTCTTCCGAAGGCGCTGGAACGTCGGCGTTTTGCTGTTGGGAAGATAAAGCGGGCGCCGGGCAGTAGATCAGGCAACGTTTTGCCAGCAGAGGTTTTCCCTGTCTCGAGAAGTTCTTTGCCGAACTTCTCGCCGTTTGAGCTAAGCCCATGAAGGAGGATGATTGTATGTGAATGTTTAGTTGTGGGTTCAACGATATATGTTGATTCGTTGGGTGGCTGCCAAGCAGCTGCCGTTGACTCGTCAACCTCCATGCTGTTGATCATGGGCGTGTTGCTTGTTTTGAATTTGTGTCGCTAGGGCCACGCGAAGAGGTTTATTGCTTTTATACTCTATCACCTAATAATACCACTGCTAAAAGAAAATCCATGAGCAGGTTAGCAATAGGTGGCGCAGCACAACAACAATAGATTTGTACGAGAGGCAGCAAGGTCGAAAGTGCTACCAACAGTGGGGCGCTCGTACAGATATAAGTTGTAAGCTCGTGTCTGTAACACATGGCAGGAGGGGTCATTTGAGACGTTAATTAATTGTCACATACTATCCTATCCTAACTAAGAAATATATCTCTCAGTACTTTCAGATCTCAGAGGTGCATTCATACGTTATATCCAGCATCAACAGTGTTTTGTATTGTCGAATATCGCAATGCTAAGAACGATATCGCAAGAAGATCTTGCTAACGCACAACAATTCAGAGAGTTTTCTCCAGTCTACAAGGTCGATTCGAGGACTGTCGTGAAGTCTAGCAAGCGTATCCGCCTCTCCGAAGCCGAAGCTATGAGATTTGTACGCGCCAACACCAGTATACCAGTCCCTGAAGTATACAATGCATATAGAGATGAAGAATCTGGTCATACCCGCATCATAATGGAGTTCATCGAAGGCGTCGAACTGGAGGAAGTATGGGATACATATTCAGCCACTGAGAAAGAGTCGGTCATCACGCAGTTACGGGGATACATGAAAGAGCTCCGTCAGCTCAAGGGAACATTTATTGGCGCAGTCGATGGTTCCTGGTGTGATGATCACTTCTTCGATGACGACCGCGGAGGCTATGGCCCATTCGTAAACGAAGAGGAGTTTAACTCAGGCATTATCAAGGCACTTAAGCAGGGCAGGTCACATCATATTGATGTCGTCATGACCTGTGATATCATTCGAGAAATCATGAAGGGCCACGAGATCGTATTTACGCACAACGACTTTGCCCCCCGGAACATACTCGTACGAGGATCAACGGTTGTCGCCATTCTCGACTGGGAACTTGCGGGCTACTATCCCGACTATTGGGAATACTGCAAGGCACTGAGACGACCGGATTGGCAGAGTGGCTGGATCAAAGAGAGAGCTCTTGATAAGGTATTGGAACCTTGGCTGAAAGAGTTGTCGGTCATGTGGAACACTACTGAGATTCTTTGGTAGCAGCCATGGTCTAAGGGAGGGATATCAAGATTGACTGCATGATGGATTTATGTAGTCGAAACACAAACTAGAGAAGGAGCCTCATTTTTTCCCTTTCTCTTTTTCCTTTTTTTTTTCGTTCCTCTATTTCAACGTCTTACTCTGCCTGTAGAAGAAACACCGCAGAAGCTTAAGATATGAACAACATTCTGCTACCTAGTGTGCACCTAGCTATGATATACTTCACTACACTGGCAGGGCGACTTTCTGGTATTTCCCCGTCATGTGTACATAAAGCGCTTGATTTCGTTTGTGTTGCACGGAAGAGATGCTGGAGAGCCTGTTACACGCTAATTGAAAACACGTAGACAAGCCACGCAAGGGTCAAAATTAACGTGAAGCTGTATAGGATTGTGTACCTCTACAGGAGGCTGTAAGAGAATGGCCAACAGACCTCGGGGTTATCATTATAATATTATTGTTGTTTTCCAACCCTTTTATCCAGCCTTTACGGTTATTCCTATTTTATGTGGTATATTACGGTAGAAAGTACGGATATCTTCAGTAACGCCAGGATGTCCGTTTCAGTGCGTATAAAAGCGGATCCCGCTCCGGCCAGGCTAAAGAGTGGCATCCTTAGGTGAGACGCTCACTGTAATTAGGACAGTGTGACCTATCTCAGACTCAGTGGAAAGTGCATACGAACAGCAAAATAAAACACGACCAAGCGAAAGCTAGCGGTGGAAGAAGAGAATACGAATTTCCTTGGCCTTCTCTCTGCCACAAATATTGTTTCTCTCGACGACCATCATCATGTATGTCGCCTTGATGTCTACAATATGATTGAATATCAGCTAACTCAGTGCGTTGAAAGGGGTGTCTTAGCTCTCATTGTCATTAACAAGGCCGGGGGTCTCATCTACAACCGCACATTTGGGGATGGCCTAAACCAACTCAACACAAATGACTATCTAGTCCTGGCCGGAACTTTTCACGGGTGAGTTTTTGAAAGACTCAATAAGTCTTAAATCGGTCTATTCTCCCCGAAGCCAAAGACATTTTATTCAGCATGCTCATCGACAATTACTCATCTCATCTCAGAGTCCACGCTATCACCACCCGCCTGAATCCGGTCAAACAGCAGCAACAGCAGGCTTCCTCAACCGCCACAGACAGCATCCTAAACCGCCCGGACCCGCCTTCGGGCCTCGAGGTGCTCGAGTCCGAGAACTTCCGCTTACAGTGCTTCAATACCTTGACAGGCACCAAGTTCCTCCTCTTCACCGACACCCTCCAGGCCAACGTGGATGTCGCCATGCGCAAGGTATACGATCTGTATGCCGACTATGTCACCAAGAACCCCTTTTACCAGCTGGAGATGCCTATACGCTGCGATACCTTCGACAGGAAGCTGAATTCGTACATCAGAGAGATTAACAATGCTCGGTGAGATCATGTAATGGGCTTCTACTTCTTAACACATCCCAGGGGAGGCATGAGGAGGAGGCACATGCCACAACCCAGGGGTTCTTTGCATGGCATGGCGTTTAGGAGTTCATCGGCTTTCTACAACGGAAAGATAGGTATCTAGATAGCTTTCCCTATCAGTAATGAACAGGCATTTATGTGGGCTTGGTCTCGGTGCAGATGTTCCTCTAAGCCTAGTATTTGCTATTCCCTATCTAGTACTGTACACTCCTGACTCCGAGGCCCGTGTCATTAAGTATTTGACAGGCGAATCTAATGCAATTATGATGTGTCCATCTTGTCACCATTGTCCTTGTCTTTCTTGTCTTGGGATCCACTGCCGCTTGGCTCGCCTCGCTCGTTTAACAAAGGCTGGTTCTCGCCCTCTTCCTTGATATCTTCTAAGTTCGTCTTGTTCTTCGCCGCCTCCTCTTCCTGAGCGGCTTTTGCCTGTCGGGCATTCTCCTCTTCCATACTCATACGTAGAGCAAGCGCCAGCTCTGGATCCGCGCTGGGATCGAAGTCGAACCCGCCAAAGTCTCCACCTCCTTCGGCCATACCGCCGCCGCCAGAACCGCCGGCTGCTCCCTCGCCAAGTAAAATCGGCGTAGAAAGGAGCTGGTCGCTGAGAAGTTTGCCGCTTGGAGGTATGACGACAAGGTGGGAGTTGTCGTTGCCCTTGACAACGTTGTTGAAAGCCTCGAGCTTCTTTCGTACATCATCGTCGTCCAGCTCGCCGAATAAGATGAAGTCAATGTCAATGTTTCCCTTCTTCATCTTTTTTGCCAGAGAAACAAGCTTCTTTTCGTCGTCGGCTACTGGCGAGCAAACAAAAACAATGATGCGTTGACGTTGCGACTTGTTCTGCCGGTGCTTCAGGGCAAGCTATTATACGAACACCAATGTTAGCTAACCTCTCCCGCCTAATGGTGGAAACTTGCTGGTATGGAGACATACACTGGCGATTTGTATGCCTGTGGCAAGATGCGAGGAACCTGATATCTTTTTCTTGGTACGGTGCAGACCTTCCAACAGCTTTCCTCGTTCCGTCGTCAATGTTGAGAGAACTTCGGGTCCCTTGCCACCCATACTCATTAGGCCAACCGACGATTCGGGGTTTCCCTGTGTCACACTGTCGAATAGAATATTTATCGCATCAACTTGAGCGTCAAAGCGAGATGGCGTGTAGTCTCCATTTCGACTGCTCTCTGAGTTGTCCACTACTAGCATAACAGCCTGGAGCGGCATCTTGACGAGTAGTATGGATCGGATTTATCGGGGCGTAGGGGATGGACGGTGAAGTAGTTCTGGATGGTTGCTGCGAAATAATCAAAGTACGTGGGAAACGGGCCGGTGTAATGCGGTTCCTTGGTCGGCCGCAGGCGTGGGAGGAGCACCCTGAGAGATTGAGCGTCACTAAGGTATGGCTAATGAAGGACAAGGCTGAGATTACGTGGGTGTATGTTGAGTGTGATAGAGCTGGCACTTTAGAGGCTTGTAAACGTCAGGTCAGTGCAGCCTTGAACTCACTACTAGTCCGGGTGGGTACCTGAGGGAGGTACTTAGGCTACGTGTGGGGCCGGTGCTCGGGCCAGATGCAATCACTGACGAGGAGCGTTCCGCGTTTGATGTGGATGCGGGAAGCTGGGGTAGCTTCTTTAAATGTAAACAAGAACACACTCTAGTCTAGACACGACTAACCAGCTACTTAACCCTGCGCGCATCACTTGAAATTGAAGCTACTGGTCAATTGCAACTATTCACACCTAGAAACACGACCGGACAAACGAAATATTTACATACACACAATCCGAACGAAAGCAGTCATCATGACTCCCGTACGGCCACAAAAACGCAAGTCCCCATCGCCGCCAAGCACTTCGCCGCGCAGAACTCCCATCATGAAGAAGCGCAAAGTAGGCATCACGCTCGCTCAGAAGCAAGCCCTGATCGACAACCTTCAGCTCGAGAGTACGTACAAATGAGAATAAAGGTACTCCCCCCAAGTGTGGGCGTTTAATAATGGGAACAGTTACCGAACGCGCGCGGCGACTCCGGGCCCAGTACAACATACAAGCACAACAACTGCGATCACGCGTGGAAATGCGCGTCAACCGTATTCCGACAACACTACGCAAGATCAGGATGGAAGATGTCCCCAAAAGAATAGCCAATTCACAACGTCCCCGGCCCGCACCCAGGTTCCAGTACGTAAACAAGCCACCACCAGTCCCAGCCAAGGACGGAACATCGCCCAAGCCTATCCCTCGGAAGCCACTGCCCCCGGCCAGCCCAATTCGCGGGCAAAAGCGGTTGAGGTGCGCACGGCTTGCAATATGACCTCTGCGCATGTAAGCTAACTGCATCTAGCACCGAGATGTCTGGCGCCGATAAAGAGAACCAAGGCGAGGCGATAGATAATCCTAAGAAGAGACTACGCGGGGCGCCCACAATCACCAAAGCGCCAGTTTCAGCGGCACAAATCCTGTCTCCAACCTCCTCCAATACACGCGTTCTACCAAGAGAGCGACCAGCCTCGCCTACGAAACCCATGTTCAGTCGGCCTGCATCACCAATGAAAGCACCACCACCCAAGGCTTCTTCAAACATCCTCTCGAGTATAGTAGAGAAAGCTAAGGGTACACGGCCAGCAACTACTGCGAGGAAAGCCACCACCTCATCAACAGCAAGTTCCAGTGCTGGGACCACCGCAACGACAGCAACGGGTCGGACACGCAAAGCGGCAGCGCCACCTCCATCTACTACTACGACTCGAGGCAAGCGTAAGGTCAGCGTTACCAGCGAATCAAGTGATGGGAGCACGGCGACTGTAGTCAAGAAGACAACGACTACTTCAAGAACCACGAGAGCAGCTCCTGCTGCCAAAAGGACCGTGATGAACACCATCAAGTCAGCCACAACCAAGAAAGCCCCGGCAGCAAAAGCAGCCCCGGCCGCACAAACAACAGGAAGGACACTGAGGAAACGGGCTTAGATCGGAAAAGGGTGGGACGTAAGACACACGGAAAGGCATGGGCGTTTGGTGTTTGGGCACGATCTCGGTGGGTTCAGGTCGAGCTATACGGCATCATATATGGGTTGGGATTAAGAATTATCGCTTTATATTGATCGAATATCCTGAAGATTCCCAGCGTGACGACTATACTTGATTTGACGCCTAATCACGACGATGATTTCTTCTTCTTGTCATCCACTAATTCAATGTTGTCCTCCGGTATATCCTTGTACTTCTCAAGGAGGAACTCCTCGATCTCGTCGCTCACGTCGCCCTGGACCACGATCTCCTCGCCGCCGCTGGGTACTTTGGTCACGGAAGAGCCCGTAGCGAACTTCTTGCCGAACTCCTTGGCGACCTTCTTCAGGTCGAGGCCGAAGGCCTCCAGCCCGGACACGGCCGTGACGAACTTCCGCTTATTCCTCTCGACGCGCTTTATCGTGACGACGCTGTTGGCCATCTTGTCGGCTTGCTTCTGCTCCGCCTTCTCGGCCTGGGCCGCCTTCTTCTGGGCGTCTTTGGCGGCGCGCTTCTGCGCCTCGACGGATAACGACGCTGTCGCGGCTTCTAAGGCTTCTATGATCAAACCCCATGGTTGGGCTAGTTAGCTAGCTGCAGTATTCGCGGCTCGATGGGCTGTCAGTGATTAGCGTGTTAGTGGAAAGCGCAACGTACCGGGTGACCATATCTTCTCATACATGTCTGGGTGTGCTTTCTGCAGCCAGTCCTGGCATTTCTTGACGGTGCCGCCATATTCGCAGTACTATTTTGAACATGTTAGCTTGTGTCTGCGCGTCTTTCTTCATCACTGGCTGATTTGGTCTCTATGCAGAGAGTCCAGTGGTTGGAAGCTCATACCTCTGGGGGTAGTGTGCAAACTGTTCCGATGTTATTTATTAGTATATACGTATGTATATATGTATAGCTTCTCCCCCACGCTACAGGACATAAAGCATGATTTTAGGTAGGTGGGTAGGTAGTTTGACTTACCGCCGCAATAGATGACATGGCGACCTTGGGGCTCGCTAGGAGCTTCTGCTTGCTCTGAATCTGCCATGGCCCCAATCAATCGATTGTGTATATGTGATGTTTAGTATGTATATGATGCGTTTCGCGCCGTTGCATTAGTATCAGTAGGCTATATCGGTGGGCTTAAATTTTTCCCCTGCTGCGGCTTGCTGCTTGCTTGCTTGTTGAAGGTGGCATGAAGAGGATGGCGGGGTCATTGAACAATGGCGGGGTAGATTGATTCGATACAACGCGTGTTCTAGCACGGGCAATGCGAAAGATAGGAGTTGACCCACTTGCTCTAAACCTCCTACGTAACTTAGGATAGGGTGTTCAATAGTCGCTTACGTATGCAGGGCCTATAGGCTCCCTATGTTATGGGAGTTCTCAATTGAGTTCAATTAAGTATGCAATGGCTGTTTGCATTCTTTTAATTGGGATCTGTTCCATCAATTGAATACTTACTCTATTTTGGCAGCTACGCCTGCATTATCTGGCATGAACATTGAAGATGTCAAGTGGCGCTGGAGTGCGTCTCACATTATCGTCTTCGTTGCAATGCATCTGGCTTGGAGGTTCTTTGCAGCTTATCGCTGGCCTAGAAGCACATGTGAAAGTTTGGATGCAGTGTACTACGTACCCAGGCGATGTCTCCAACTGACATTGTTCTTTCACCCTTATGTTCTGCTCTGCTCAATTCACGCTGTCTCTTTTCGTCCATCGAGATTATGTTGCTACGCGCTTTGCAACCCACCCACGTGGAATTGGGCTGTCATGCTTTGCCTAGAGAACCTTAAGAGCCGCTGCCCTCTACTAGTAGGTAGTCTGTCGTATGACATGGGTATACTGACTTGGACAAAAGACAGATAATAACGCCGTTGCAGCTGGGGTAACAGTTGCACAGCGAGCCGCCGGCGAAGCGCGCTGTTTCTTCGAGACCACAATGCAGACCCAGGCCAGCGCAATCATTATAAGGGATAATAAACCGACTATGACGCATTCCTACAGTCAATTCCGGTGGTGTGCGGTCTATATGCTCGAGTCTTCCCATAGCGAGTCTCGCATGTCCAATCATGGGTTATCGTGCTTACTGTCACGGAGCGACGTTAGGCTATTAAGCGCCGAACCAGCACCGCTGCTCTTCATTGGCTTGGAAACATGCACTTCATTCCCAATCATCAACCGCCCACTGCCCCCACATCTTCGCGCCAGCCCCATGATTGGTCGTGTCGACATGGTTTCTAAAGATAACCCGCCAGACCGACCGCCAGGGCCGGTCTAATTGGTTTGTGCTCTCGGTGGTCTATCCGATCCCATCGTAGACCATCGGCCGCCAGCGACACCGCGAGTCTCCCTCTCCCATGGTTTTCACGCCCTCATGCCCGAATCGGGTTCGCGCGAGTGTGCGTTCTCGGCACACCATGCAGTCGTAATGCAAGGTTGTGTGCGTCCTGTGTGACTCCGCCTATCCTGGCATGGTGGAAGCGCCGGGTCTCTGCTTCGTCGAATCTTCCCTGCCATGCCCGGGCACCGTAGCCGCTTGAGGTTCACGCCCCCAAACAATAAAACTATCTCGTACCCAAGCGCCCGGTAGGTCGGCTCTCTTTTGTCCTCTTCTCTTCAAGCTTCCGTTCGGTTGCCTCATTTTCTATTTCGCTTCGTTGACCGGAGCATTCCAGTCGTTGGGGGCTCATTCTCTTATGTCCCTTACTTTTTCTGCGACGCTGGACGTCTTCTTCGATACTTTTACTGGATTTTTCTTATTTCCGTAACGATATATCGTTCTTTATTGGAATTGGCACCGTATATTTCAAAACGAATATGTCTGACTTACTTCTCTTACCGTCGACCACCTATCAACCACCGTCGCCTTCGCAGGCTCGAAGGCCGGGAAGGTCACTTAATACAATAATGGAAGAGCCTGAAAATTCGCAACGTAGGCGGGCTTTGCAGGGCCAACGCAAAGTCCAGGCTCGCCCGTCAAATGACAAGATAGTACAATGGCTATCACCCCATAGTGATCACTTCCCCACGCCGCGTGGTTTTCACTTCATGTCAGCACCAATACTACCCGATTCTCCCTCGACGGCATCCTTTGACGAGAGTGCTTCGCCGTCAACAACCTCGAATCCGTGGAACCGGGCTAGTGTCAGTACTGATGTCACAGAATTTGACGATATATACGATATATCAGATGACGAAAATTCTCGACAAAAGATGACGAGAGCTTCATCGCAGAAGCGTCGTGCTACTCCTGCGAAGCACTCGAGAACAGCGTCATCATCATCTTCTTCATCTCACCGTGGGCTGCCACCTCTAGTTATTCCAGCTCAGCAGGAGCCCAATATGGAAAGTTGGTCCGGAAGACCAGATATGAAGAGACTCACCACGCCCATTCCTCCCACACCACCCTCCAAGGTTGATATGTCTCCAGCGGTGATTTCTTTCATCCAATCCCAGCAAGCTCAAGAAGTACCGAGAATATCAGCGCCTCCTTCTTTAGATGGAAGCTTCACATCCGATCAGATGGCGGCCATGTCCGCACCAGTAACGCCAGTTATGGAATCAGATGAGGCTCCCGTAGCAGATTGGTCCGGTGTTCAACTACAGCCAGCCGCTCTAGCAACACTCCATGCCTTATCTGGAAGTGAGGATACCGACGAGGAATACCAATCCGAACAAGTCATTGAACTTCCGGAGGAGAGGGTACCTGAAATGACACAGCAAACTCGCCGGCTATTTACCGCTGAACCTCGACCGTCTTTGAGACTAACAACTGGAGGGCGACAACCTCTCAATGGGCTAACCAGACTTGAGATTCCATCTCCGGGTGGATTCTTTTCAGGGCTTTCCCCACGGGCAAGACACACCTGGCATATGCCTACTAAGACTCCTGAAGAAATTGCTCCACCTACCTCAACTACTGCTGAACAGTTCTATCGCTTGCCATGGGTAGAGCCCGCTCGTGCAGTACCTGCACGAACAGTCAATTCTACAGGCCCAATTGAGCATGTCATCGAAGTTAGGGGCACTATGTCGGATGGTATGCCCACTGCCAGACCGATCATTTTGGAGCAGGTCGTGGAGACCAAGAACAATCTTCCAGATGCTCCTTTAACAGCACGCCGAATTGAGCGGAGGAGCCCCGTTACGTCGCCCACCGCTGCTGCCGAACCTACATCTCCAAATGAGAACTTGGTACCCACTGAGATCGTAACAGTGTACGACCCCGAGTATGCAAAGAAGCAGCAGTCGGTGGCTCTCGCCAACCTGGACCGCACAGAGCTTTGGCTTATGGCTCAAAAGGCTTATCTCCAAGGAGTTCAAGTAGAGGAAGAATCAGAATCCACTTCTACGCAAGAGACAATTGAAATCAATGCAAAGGAGGAGGCGAAGGAATCCGAGGCAGAGTCTGATGAATCCCCTATCTCGCAAAAGAAGAAAGTTCGATTCTCAGAAGTTGTGGTCAAGACAGACATTCCGCGTACTCTTCCACCCAAACTTGCACACAAGGAATCAGCATATTACCGGGCCTTTCAGGACTATATCATTCGATCTGGCCAACAAGACGCCTTTGTTCACCGTCTCCCACGATTCGAGGCTCTTCAGGCACAACGCGTTGCTTTACGCGAGGCCCATCGCAATCAGCTTCTCGGCAAGTATCAGTTGTCAGTATTGCCACAATCAGCCCGCAAGCGCATGAGCGCAAATGTCGTTCGTGGTGATGATGTCCTTGTTGACGACCCAGAGAAACTGAAGCGCGAGAAGGAGGATGAAGCGTTCGACCAAATGGCTGCGGCCAACTGGAACGTAAGCGCATTCAAGGCTCTGAACAATGGACGGCTCTTGTCCGCTCCTATTGCTAAGCAACTGGCCCGACTTTCTCGCATTGGCGGTGCTAATAATCGCGCGCGCATTCTTGACCTTGGTGGCCAGGCGACTTGCGATTGGGCCTGGCATTGTGCCATCACATACCCCAAGACAAAGGTCTATACGGTGACCACTAAAGCAGTCCGCCAGCTGTCAAATTGCAATATGCGTGGACCGTCTAACCACCGACAGGTCGCTGTGGAACGCCTCACAAAGCTGCCCTTCCCCGATGCGCACTTTGACCTTGTCTCGGCGCGCGAGCTCCACTCGATCCTTAAATTTATCGGTGAGAACGGCGAAGATGAGTGGGAGAGCTGCTTAACCGAGGTGATGCGCGTGCTGAAGCCCGGCGGTTACCTTGAGTTCTCAGTCATTGACTCTGATATCATGAACGCAGGCCCTCTTGGCCTCGCCAAGTCGGTCGAGTTTGGCTTCTCCCTCAAGACATTGGGCTACGACCCAAACCCCACTCGACTCTTCTTGGGCCGCCTGGGCCGAGCTGGCTTCAACGAGGTCCGCCGCGCTTGGATGTGC
The DNA here is from genome assembly GCA_022578865.1 of Xylaria sp. FL0043. Taxonomy (NCBI): domain Eukaryota; kingdom Fungi; phylum Ascomycota; class Sordariomycetes; order Xylariales; family Xylariaceae; genus Xylaria; species Xylaria sp. FL0043. The sequence goes on from MU397272.1 coordinate 108,958, forward strand.
CTTCCTATGGGTCACACTAAGCTCCCGGCTGGCGAGAAGCCACTTCCCGTCGTACGCGACAGCAATGGCGTCGAGAGGACCCGTGAGATTGCTTCCATGGCGCAGGGCTCGACCGATGGTGCTGCCAGCATCGCTGGGCTTGCTGGAAGCTGGGCGTGGGAGCGCTGGCTCCTCCGCTGTGAGATGGAAAAAGTAGCGGGCGAGGGCCGCCTTTGGCTCGACGCCGCTGAGGTGCGAGAGGCTGGTAAATGTCTCGAGGGTGTGCATGGTGTGATTGAGGAGGGGCGAAGCTGCGGTGCTGGGTACAGGATGCTGAACGGCTTCGCGAGGAAGCCGAGGAACTAAACGGTCTTCGGGATGTCGTCTTGAAGACAAGGCATAATAACAGAAGACGATAGCGCCGGGGGTGTAGTCAGGCTCATTTCGAGTCGAGAACTATCTTTTCTTTTGTTTCGGGACGCAGGAATACACGTCCTATGTCTTGTGGCCGGAGAGGGGGTTGTTTGTCTGTCTATTATCTACTTCTCGTACGAAGCTAATGAGGTTGCATGCATTACGAGAGCGGTGGGTGGCGCCCGGTTAAGGTACCTACCTAGGCAGGTAGGTGGCTAGGTTTGATGGCGGGAGTAGGTAATCATTGATTGATTGATACGATAGCGTTGATACCCGGGTGTCGGTCGGTCTGTTTGGATTTAGGCAGATGGAAAGAGGAATAGAAACAATAAAAAAGAAAAAGAAAAGGCGACTTTTTATTCCATTCCCTATGCTTATTGAGTATCATGAAGAGTGAATGAACGGGTGAGTGAATGAACGGGTGAGTGAATGAACGGGTGAGTGAATGAACGGGTGAGTGAATGAACGGGTGAGTGAATGAACGGGTGAGTGAATGAACGAGTGAATGATAGGGGAGACTCGAAAAGGTCTCATCTCTCGCCTTCTTCTCTTCAAAAGTTGTAGAAAATGAGTACTTACTTCGCCGTGAGAATATATATGTATGTATGTATGCACGAAGCTATCGACATCATCTGTGCCCTTTGAGAACTATCTATACCACAGGTTAAGTAACTACCCAGATACAGTGATCGCAGTTGTTAATCAATACTGACGATCTCACAGATCAAACCCTTTATCTCTCTAGATCGTAAATCCTAAGTTTGAGGATGTATATATATATACACAAGCTAGCCAGCAATGGGGGCTACCTACCTGTCAAGAAACATTTACCTCCTTGTAGGTGTGTTATTCACTTCTATAACTCGCAGGGCCAAGTCGTAGACCGAGAAGATATAACAACGCACACAACGCTGAGCGGCGTGATTGCTAGGAACACTCGGCAAAAACTGAACCTGCATTACAAGTAGATATATCATGCGCATACAAGCTTAGAAGCCAGCTAGGTAGTGATATAAGGCTCAGTTTACTAGCATCGTAAGATATTATTCTACAGACAAATTGGAGATCTCTCAATATGCTCAAACGTATGTAAAACTGGCCATTTTTGGGGAATAATTAAAATACACACATACGCCATATGAAAGAACCGGCATTATCTGCAACGAAGAGGCCCTATACTTGTGTCATAGTTATAGATAGACCCAGGTCTTTTCCCGCCTAACCTTGCCCACGACTAGGTGCACCTTTTACGCCTTGCTTGAACTCCCTACACTAATTGGCTCCTTATGACGAGCTTCGTGTCGCCCGCTTGTTAGCCTCAGCCTTCACGTTCTCGGCACCAGTCGAAACAGCTTCCGCAACCTTGTCCTTGGCTTCCTTAGCCTTCTCCTTAGCGTCAGCAGCCGCCTTCTTGACGGGAGCCGGGGCGCTGCCTCCAGAGGAAAGGATGCCGAAAAGAGCAATGATAGTGACCAAAAGACCACCGATGGCAGTAGGAACCTCAGGAACGAACTTGATGGCCTCAACAGGGTCCTTAGCGGCGATGGTCAGGAAGAGATCGAGTTTCTCCTTGATGTAGGTTACAGGGCTGTCGAAGAACTTGAGGTCAGAGGGAGACTTGGGCTTCTCAGCTTCCTTAGGCTTCTCAGCCTGCTCCAGGGCCTTCTCGACGGGGAACTTGACGAAAAAGGTCTCTTCAGCCAGCTTCTTGGCATCCTCAACGGAGTGACCAATGTAAATGTTGTCGAATGAAACGTCAGCTTGCATGGTCCAAAGCTCGAAGCCAATCTAGTTCGTCAGGAGTCAGCGAAACGTGGCTTTCCAATAAGTCAAGGCAGGCATTAACTTACAGCACCCATAGGTTCGAAGTTAGCAGGAGTCTTGTCCTCGAAGTAGTCAGGGTTGGGGATCTTGCGAGGAGCCCAGACACCCTTGTAGGCAGGATTGTCAATGTACGGTGCAGTCCAAGGACCCTTGTAATCAGGGTTGCTCTTCATGGGCTTAGACCAGGGACCACAGCCAGAAACATCAGCACACTTAGGGTTGGGCACGATAGGAGCAACCCAATCGCCATCCTCCTCATCATCCCAGTCCTCGGGCTTCTGGGCCTCTGGGTCGGGGATGGTCGAGGGCTCGTTCTCGAGCCAATCCTCAGGCATAGTAGCTTCTTCATCAACGATCTCGAATGGGGCATCCTCATCCCAGTCATCTGGCTTCGTGGCATCGGGGTCAGGGATACGGGCCTCATCAACCCAGTCTTCGGGCTTGGTATCTTTGGGATCGTCGATCTCCTTGTCGGGGTTGACAGCTGGCGAAAACTGGTCAAGAAGGCTGCCCTCCCGGACTGTATCACCGTCCTTCTGGATGGTGAAGGTGTTGTTAGGCTGAACAATCAGGGTGTACAAGTGAGTGATCTTGTCAATCTCGGCCTGGGGAGGGGCAGAAAGGTGCTTCTCCTCGTATTCACCGGTCTTGGGGTTCTTGTGGTTGAAGATGAAGTGAACTTTGTTGGTGTGGCCACACTTGTCAGGGCCAAACATGATGACATAAGGAGAAGCGTTGCTGAACTCCTCCTGGTGAAGCGCCTTGGTGTCACGCAAGAGCTTCATGTAAGCGCCACCACACTCGAGACCCTCTGAAAAACGATATTAGCTTTTTGTGTGCGCGTAGGAAGACGGGGGATGGGCATACTCTGCAGCTTGACCTCATATTGGACGACGAGAGTCTTGCCCTTGGGGTCAATCTTCTTTGGGAACTTAGCGGAGATGGCGTGGTGAGCCGCAGCGTTCTTGGCGACCAGGTAGTTGTCGCCAACCTGGCCCTTGTAGATGTAAGGCTCTTCAACCGCCCACTCGCCGACGTAGGCCCATTCCTCTTCCGATCCCTTGGTATCCTTTTTGGCATGGGAGGCTTTCCATCGGGAGTCCCAGCCATCGCCGAACTGCTCGAGGAACGGGGCTTTGACTGCGGTAGGCTACGTGGCGAGAACAGCAGTTAGCAAGGGCAACAATCTCAGATACGCGGCATGTCGAAGCCGCGGAAACGGTGATAGACTCACGGTGAATGTGGGCAGCTCAGCAGGCATAGTGTACGAGACCGAGGGGCTGGAAGGGCCTCCAGGACCTCCAGGAGCACCGGGAATGTGGTTTTGGCCAGGGAAACCGTGAGGGTTCCCTACGCCGTGGAATCCATGGGCCTGGGCGCCGCCTGCCAGAAGGGCAATGGCGACAGCCGAGTTCATATGCATGGCTACGGATGTGAATAAAGAACAGTAGATAGAGAAGAAGCCAAGTGACGTAGGAAGAGACAGCTGTCCACACGAGAGCAGCTAGCTATCGACAGCAGCCGAGCCGAGATGTCGAGGCGGCGACGGCGGCGATGGCTATGAGAAGAAAATGAAGGCGAGGGAGGCTGCGGATAATGGGAAACGATGATTGATGGTTCCCAGAGCTGACGACGAAGAAAAAGAAATTCTCCACGAAAGTCTAGAGGAGGAAAGACATCGAGCGGAGGAAGGAGACGATCAATTGGAATTTATTATCGGCACGAACTTGCCAGAACCTTTTTCCTTCTGGGAGAACACCAACGTGGCCTTTTGGGGGGAGGTACAGCTGGGGGGGTTGCCGCGGCAGTAAGCTATCTCTGCTGTACCTATACGGCCTTTAGGCAGCGTAAACTGTGTGTAACTGCAGGCTACCGGTACCTCTAGGCTCTATCACCCGCTAAGGTGTACTTCGGGACCCGGGATGTCAGTTAGCAGATAGCGATGGTGTAGGCAGGCAGGGACCAATATGGGGACAGTATCCCTGGAGCTTTACGGTTTTGACAGGCCATGATTGGCTGAACTCAGAGACCAAATGCTTCCATCTTTCTCCATATTTCTATAAGCTCCATCGATAGCTTTAGGCGGAGCGCTACTGGCCGCCAAGAACACCATTTTTAGCAGGCTCTGGGGCCATCTGTTGCAATGCCGCATAATGCCTTCACGGCTACCAGAGTTAACCACCCGAGGCGACCCGAAAATAAAGTGTCATTGTGGTGGTGGTGCTAGTAGTGGTGGGTCCGACAATTTATTTTCTGGTCGCCTCGCCACCTAATCATCACGCCAATTGGCAACTTTGATTGGCTCAGGGCTGGGTTGGCCTTTGTAAGCTTACTAAAGCACTTCAAGGTGTATTTAATCTTCGCTCCTCTAGCTTCCACCGTACGACGATCTTCAATATGACAAAGGAAAGCACACTGCCAGGAGCCTTTGCGAGGATGGCTTTTCTTTAAAGTCACTGACACCAATACTGTTTTTTTCACCTCAAAATTTATATCTGCAGAGGTACGCATAGTGACACAAGATGCGCATAAGAGATGTCGAAGTTATTTACATGGGTTTACCCGCCCGATACCTGGGGAGTTTTGAAGCATCATGCAACAACGGCCTTGACCCTTACCCAATCTCTCTATGTATGAGTATGAGTCTTCTTACGAAATCACATATAATCTCTCAAGAGGAAGCACATGAGACGACTATCCATTACCTGCTTATCACCGCTAGAAATTCAAACAGAGTACACGAGATATCAAGTTTTCCCTTACTTCGCCTAGTACTTGTACAGCTCAGTATTTTGGAAAGATCGAGTCATCCAAAGATCGTTCGGCGAGCTCTTCCTTCTGCAAGCTCGACCTTGCGTTTCTTCAAGGCCCAGAAAATAGCTCTTCAATGAACAGGAAGCAATATCCCGTTCGAGATTGGCCCTGAAACAACTCTGGATCGCGCAGCTTGCTCGAAGAACCCTAACTCGCTTGCCAGTTCTTAGCCTCTGAGCTCGAACGTGCAGAAGCTAGCTTGCTTGGTATGGAAAAATGAGTTTCTGGCGAGCCTACCTTTGGCCTTCGTGGAAGACATGACAATTCTATTGTACCAATACGCAGAATATGTGTTATCCTCGTCTAGGTGTGACGTCAAATCTCTGGCCTGTCTTGAAAACGGGATTATGAAATTTGCGGGGTCAAGAACAGCACGTGATATCAACATAGCAATAATTAGGCGTGTTGATGTTTTCTCTCTCTACAATACTCGCTTCAGAATTCAGTCTTAAGTCCACGTAGTACAGTTACCTAAACAGATGATGCGATATTGGGGAACTAGAGCGTCGGAGCGAGAGTGGGGAATCGAAGTACAAGAGAACAACAACGGATCAATCAGCGTTCGTGCCGGGCACCATCGACTTTAGCCTCATCACGTTTTTTAAAGCCCATCGAAAAAAGCCGCTGCGTGCTGGGACAATTTTCCGGCGTTTCGCAATTCACAAGTACCGCGCTCTTTCTCCGCAGCTAGTGTGCGGGTGTTGTCCTAGCCGATACTGCGATCTTTTCCTAAACAAATGATAAATCGCCGGGAATTTTAAACATCTGATAAGAAGACACCTGTCAAGTCAATCAAACCTACAGTTTAGCTAGGCAGGGTGGTGCTAGGTTGGCCGCAATGAGTACCCAACAAGAAGAAGGCTCTGAGAACCACCACCTGGTCAGATCGGAAGACGGGAACCACCCAGCAAATCTCATCCCTTCCTTATGTGCTAAGTTCTGGAACTTGGGCTGGGTTACCGGAACGGGAGGCGGTTGTTCAATTCGAGATGGGTGAGACTACCTACTTCCTTCGTATCTCACTCGCCCAGCACTTCTCCTCACAATACATGTAATAATAATAAATTCACCACACGCTTATTATAGCCTTCCCGCTATCCTTCCCGTCTGACGTCATGTTATCCTTCCCTTTATCAACCTTCTACACGAATATGCTCATATCACTTATCCATACTCCAGAGACCTGGTATATATCGCGCCATCAGGGGTGCAAAAGGAGCTGATGAAAGCGGACGACCTCTACGTCCTATCCCTGCAACAGCAACAGCCAGACCTCAAGAACCGCACCTACGTGCGCTCGCCGCCGCAGGGCAAGCCCTCGCAATGCACCCCGCTGTTCCTCGCGGCTTTCACGCGGCGCGGGGCGGGATGCTGCATCCACACGCACTCGCAGTGGGCCGTGCTGGTGACGCTGCTGCTCGAGGCTCAGGGCCCGGGCCGTGACAAGGTGTTCGAGATCAACAACATTGAGCAGATCAAGGGCTTCGGCCGCGGGTTCCAGAAGTCCGGGAACCTCGGCTACCACGACACGCTGCGCATCCCCGTCATCGAGAACACGACGCACGAGGAGGATCTCACTGAGTTCCTTGAGGAGGCTATGGATAAGCACCCTGATACGTATGCTGTTCTCGTTCGGAGACATGGTGTTTATGTCTGGGGGGACAACGTCCATAAGGCGAAGACGATGTGCGAGAGGTAAGTAATTAAGCCTTCCCAAGATTATATCATCCTATTCATGTCAGCATCTAACCCGATTGTTTCAATCACTTAGCCTTGACTATTTGTTTCAATTGGCAGTACAGATGAAGCATCTCGGTCTTCCCTGGTTGAGTGATATCCCAGAGACGCTACCGAGTCACAAGACAAATGCAAAAGCATAGTGCCAAATAGAAGCCGAAGCCAATGTTAGTAGGACAAGTATCGTGCAATTCAAATGTGAATGAGAAATGCATAGTATCGGCCAATAAAAAGCTCGCATTATTTAGCTCTCTCTTAGCTGACATGATTTGCACAACCCCGACCACACCACACCTCATCCCCTATCCCATATCCCAAGATCACAACGCATTACTCATATTGATTCAGCGTCATCATTTCTCCTGAGAACATCCCCTTCCACGATCCAACCCCTGCATCCCAAAAGCAAACAACCCCTCGCCTCATTAATCTCCCGCAAACACCATTTAACACCCTCGCCTATTAATGCCGAACAGATCTCGCGTTGCAAGCATTGATAATTAAAGGCGTAAACTACAGAGCAATGAAACCAGCCAACAGACCGAACAGACTCAGCCCCGTGCCGACGGGGCCGTAGACACCAGCGCCGGAGTCAGACGAAGAGGTCCCCGTGCTCTGGGAGTTGGCGGCGCCGGAGGAAGAGCTGGCAGGCACGGAGGTGACGAAGGTCGAGCCGCCCGAGGTGATGGTCGTCGCGACTTCGGTGACGGAGGCGGTGCCAGCGCCGTTGCCGGCGCCGCTCGTGGCCAGGTTCGGCGTGCCCGTCGTCGTGTAGTAGTACTCGCCGATGCACTTCTCGACGCAGTCGGCGTAGGCCTGGTTGTCGGCCGCCGTGCCGTTGCCCTGGGGGCAGTTGGCGACGCAGGAGGTCGTGGCGTTCACGTTCTGGTTGTCTGGGCTCGGGACTGCGATGCAGTTGGCGCGGCACTTGGTGTCGTCCGCGTCACCTATAGATACCGTGTTAGATCATCGTCTTATAAACTCCAGTCTGCTACCCTTGTGTCCATCTTCTCAACCATGTTTGGGTTGGACGAACCCTCAGGGGCCTATATGATCGAAAATTCTACTCACAGGCAGCAAGGCATTGCTCGATCTGGGAAGCAACGGAAGACTGAGCTGGGTCGCTGCTGGAGACAGAGGTGGAAGCCACGCTGGTCGTGGAAGACTGGGCGCTGGCGGCAACGGCGAAGAGGCCGGCGACGATGAAGGAAGTGAAACGCATCTTGACGGGATTGGGTTAAATTAGATTATTATAATGATATATATAATATATAGCGAGTTTTTTTCAGTTTGCTGGTATGTTTAAACGAGTGTCGTGAAAGAAGTTATCCCTAAAGCGTAATACAACAGCAGCTTCTTGTAAAACGAGAGAAGAAACCTTGGATAGGAAGAAGAGGAACGAGAGTGTAGGGGAAGGTTACGAGCTTTAAGACACACTGGACGTCAGGGGGGCAACGGGGAAAAGAGAGACGAGGCAAAATAACCAAGAAAGGGTAGCTGGCGCATAACGCCTGAAATTATAAGACATCGTGTAGGTATCTGGAAGTCGGCAGACCCGCAAGGGTACCTCGTTCTCCCTGCTCGCTACCATTAGCTGCCAATGTACCCAGGGCCGAGGCGCTACCTGAACATGCAAGGAAAGGGGAGCTTGCTCTCCGGCTTTCATTGGTTAGCTGAGTTCACGCAGCGAAGCATCTCTACTGTACGCACGCCGCCTCTACGCGGAATCAATCGTACTAAACACCACGTACAGAGTAGTGGCTCGGCCCAAGGATTCCTCCCTTTTTTTCTCTCTGCTCTCCGTCCGGGGAAGCCTGCAAAAGAGTAAGGTATGCAGCGCTAGTTGGCCGGACAGGGGGGACGCCGCCATCTCGATTTAACATTCGTGTCTTTGCCCAATACGACCACGTTTCGTTACCCTGATTGGTCAATTTCGGGCCTGGAGTCGCACTTAGCTGGGCTTGGGGCCTTTTTAGCCCTAGAGCCAGTACGCTAGAAAGTGCCAGAGCCGGCCAGCAGCGAAAGCCAAGCCAAGCCACCCGAGGCGATGGAAGAAAAACTTGGCCACGCCAAAGACTCTACACCACCTATACCACCACTTATACCACCAAAACAACCACTAAAACAACTATTTATTTCACCAGCTATTTCTCAAGCTATTTTGATATAACGCAGCCGTCTATAATTTGAAAAGGTAATAGTTTAACGAAGCCTCTTAATCTTCTTTAAAAAAGGGTTATTTTAGTAGTATAAGTGGTAGTATAGGTGGTGTAGAGTCTTTGGCGTGGCCAAGTTTTTCTTCCATCGCCTCGCCCCCGTCCCACGATGGTTCGGTGGCCCACCCGCTATGAAAGTTCGTAATTTCATTTTCCAAGCCACGGGCCTATGCGGGGCCCATTTCAGCTGTTTTGTCGTGATTTCCTGCGCTCAGACACATTGAAAACGGTAAGTAAACCGAACGAGGCAGTTCTGAGCGGGCAATGGGCGCCTATTGACTCTCTGGGCTGTGGTTTGTGGAGATTAGCAATGCAATGCTATGATGCATGAGCGAGACCTGGCGTAGCATCCTCCAATGCATGTCATTTTTCTACCAGTCGCCAGTATGCTAGGTACGCAGGTAGGGAGGGGTGCCGTGGCTGGCTGTTGTGTAACTTTCTGGCCAGACGGACGGGTATATCTACACCAACAAAGGGCAATTTCAGTAAAAACCTTTTCTCTTCTTCTCTCCTCTCTTTCCACAGTATGTGGCTTTGTAAACCCTTCCTCCCATGAGAGTGATTCAGTAGATACGACGGGTGCTGTTTAAATGCTAGGAGTTTTAGTTTATCGCTAGTTGAAGATGGTTAGAAGGGGATAAAGTAGATTTATAGCATCTGAACAGCACCCGTCGTATCTACTGAGTTAGTCTATGGAAGAAAGGGTTCACAAAGCTTCATACTGTTGTTTGGAAGAGGGTCGGTCCGTTGTTGTCTATACACAATTGCGGACCAACGTCGCAGAGAAAGGGAAAGTAAATCAAGAGTAATGTATGTAGTAAGTTTCATGTGTACTAAAACTGGGTATCTTTACTTAAGCAGCGGTTGAGGCCGTCACATGCAAGATACTATGGGTGGCAATCTACCCCGTACAGTGCAACGCACGATGGGTTAAATAGCTGAATAGCGTGGTGATAATGTTCGTCACTATTTGGCCTCATGGCTCTCCGACTCAGATTCTGTGGTACTGCGAGTAACAAGTTACCATCGTCTGATCTTTCAAGACAGTGTTTTATGCCACTTGGCTAGGCATATCCGTACTATGGCACATGATGCAGGTGTTGGCGCGCGACTACCGAGCATGGTGTCCGATCTTCAACCGCTGAACAAGGGAGGCGACAGCGAAAGGATCGCTCTTGCGGTGGCCTCGTATTGAAACGGTTGTCGTACAGATAATTGCATACTACTGTTAGTTTCAAATCGAGTCATAACGCCGGGACGGTTCACATGCTGGGAAATCCCTGGGTGTCGTACTATATGTGCTACTAGCAATGATCTATATTCGAACGAAGTTACACTAACTTACAAAGCGCTCGAACGAGTTGCTTAATTCTGGCGGCCGGTAGATGCGATACCGCATAAGGTACGCATTATGGCACTGTCCTGGTCTTGACACGCGACACTTACATTGAAGACGAGCAGGTCGGCAGGTAGACGCACTGCGTCGGTGTGCCGGTTAAACGGCACGGCAGAGGCGATGCATTATGCATTGCGCTGCACACCGCGGCGCGTGTAGTCGTCGTGGTCGACGTCAACATCATGCTTTTGACAGCCATGCCGTTCGTTGTTGGAGGGTAGGAATACGAGCTGCGGATCGTTGCGACGCTCCAGTCGAACGTCTTCCGTTGTTCCACTATTCCCTACTAATTAGGTGTGCTTCTCGGATCGCCATGTGGCAAACACCTACAGTATCAATTTGTCCATCTTTGACTGTTTGGTTTTGACGTCCAACTATGAAATGAGCAAAAGCGAATAACCATATAGCGCTGAAAGGAATCGAACCAATCTCGCTATTTGCTCAGACAGTAAGTCTATGTATCACATGAATAAGTCTTGTTGACTACTTATCGACACAAAGTCATTATGCAGATATAAATCTACGCGGTGAGAGGTAAAAGTTACCTAAGCACCACCGAAAACCGGCCCAAGCTCAGAGTCTCGTCGGAATAGCACACAACAAAAGCTCAAGATCATGCGCTCAATCCCGCCAGAGCCTAACACGTTTCAAAAGCCCACCATGGAAACTAACGGTAATGCCCTTACACCTCTCAGCGGCGTGCGAACAACTCATTAATTGTGGAATTTGCTCTGCCTACTCATGTCGACATGTGTTTGCTCGTTTGGCATGCTATGCCTCCACATTACCTTTTCATCTGCATTGCAAATAATAGGGGCCGTCTGTTATCACCCTAGATCTCTATGAGACGCAGTATTGAGAGGAATCCACCAGACACCCTCCAAAGATCTTGCTCCAGGAAGCAGTCATCAGTTGTCCTACTAGAGAAGGACTAACACAGGCCTTTTCAGCCGAAACTTTTTTCATGAGAGAAACTTCAGTGGAAGCAGCTTGCGCTCGGCCCGGGCCAAGAGCAGACCCTAGATGTTTCCCAGGATTCTCTGTACCTACCAGTAGGATATCATGCAAAGCCGAGAATCGCCCATTCCCCGGAAACCTTAATGTTCCCGGGATCTCAGTTCTCGAGAAGTTAGCCGCTCAGATGGCTTTTAGACCTCATTGGTTTCTGATGGATTACCTATTAGCCATCTGGCGAGCTATCTGCATGTAGGTATCATGTGCCTTGCAAGATGCCGGCTGAGTCTCAGTCTACCCCTCTACCTACCAGGTGTTCAGTTCAGTTCACACATGGATTAACGCAAGCTGCCGAGTATTGGATGTCTCACGCCATTTCACCTGGCCTACAGTTTCTATTTGGCTTGCCAAGTCAAGGACTCCTTTTCAGTAAGCCAACGCCCTGCAGGTTGGCTTGCTGACTTGCTTAATTGATTCACTTATTACCGCAGTTTGTGATTGGTCTTAGCGAAGCACACCCATAGCACATATCACGATCAAGTATTGAGGGTTTAATGAAAATTGCCGCAACACTGTAACGAGTGGCCTGATTGATATGCCTGGGAAATCAGAGTCTTTTTTAGTCTAGGCGTTGTCTATAGCCCGAATATCACCAGCTGCGTAATCATCTAGCATCGCCTTCGGGTGTTCTACGCTAACAGCATGCCACGGCAACTAGAGTCTAACTGACAGAGGGGCTTCGTAAATCCTGATGTTCATCACTCGTTATTTTGGCCCTGCTCGTGGTACCAGCCAAGGTCGAGGCGACACAGGCACCAGTGTTGACAGGCAACTTACAAACCCTCCTCGATCTTCTTCAGGCACTCAGGGAACTCCTTCCAGTCATACATGATGACCTTGGCGTTGCACTGCTCTTTGAGGAGCTTGGCCATCTGCTCCATCTTCTCCTGGCCTTCCTCAATGCCATACACACCAACGTAGCCAATGAGAGGGATACCAGCACGCATGGCAGCAGTGGCACCGCTCTTGCTATCTTCCACTGTAACGCACTCAGAGTTCTTTACTCCCAGCTGCTGGCATGCGTAGTTGTAGATAGCAGGGTCGGGTTTGCTGGAAGGGGGGTTGAGGCTGGTAGCAGCACTGTACACGTGCTCATCGGGGAAGTACTTGTCGATGCCGGTCTTCTTCAAAGAGGCGACGACACGGGGTTTGGCGGAAGTGCTGACTACGGACATGGGGTAGCCTTGCTGCTTGAGAGCCTCCAGCTGCTCGGGTACTCCAGGGCAAACAGTGCACTTCTCGCTGAGCTTGGCGGTGACTGCACCGAGCTCACGGTCGACATAAGCGTCAACCTCCTCGGGGGTCATAGTGAAGCCATGCTTCTTCTGGAGGCCAACGAGCATGCCACGGAAGTTGTGGCCGACGAAGTCCTCAAGAAGCTGGTCAACAGTGTAGCGTTCAGACTTGCCCCATTTCTCGAGGACCTCGTTGGTCAGGTCAGTGCAGGCCTCGAAAGCCAGACGCTCCGACAAGCAGAGGGTGTTGTCGCAGTCGAGAAGGACGTACTTGACCTACATGAGGTCAATTGTAAGTATACAGACACTACACAGCACTTTATTCACTCGAAATGGGCTTGGAACCGAGCTCGTAACGACTTACACGAGGCATGGTGACGAGTTGGGATTCCAAGTGTGAGAATCAACAAGTGATGAAGCTGTTGAACGCGTTCCCGCTAAACACGAGATCGCAGTTTCTGTTTATAGAGAACAATGATGTAGGAGCCTCGACTAGAATAGCCCAAGTGGATCGACGATGGATTAGTGAACGTTGTTGGGCCCGTTTGTTGGTGTTGAGAATGGTGGAAGGTGGAGTGCCCTAAGAAAGTGCCCCTCCTTGGTTTTATGAACTAAAAACACTTGCGTTGCGGGGTTTCGACGAGGGGTCGATTTCCATGTGAGACTAAGTGGGTTCCGATGACGGGTGCCTCTGCTTAAATCCCGCTCCATCAACCAATAAGAACTGGCAATCCGCCCACAAGGCGGCTACGAAATCTAATTGCTGCATAACCGGGATTGATCAGTATTCCTGTCCAAAAATTATATTATCCATGATAATATATAAAAAAGGTAACATGCAGTTAACCCTTGCTTCCAGTAAATTCGTGTACGTGTCGCCTGCTCTGGAAGCGGCCATGACATCAAAGTGTCTCTCTAGCTACTATCTGTTATACTTTTTAAATATTTTCACAAAAGCGCCTCACCATAGGCCAAGTCCTAATTCAATAAAAAAATGACATGGATATCAAAGAGCACTACAGCTTTTGGTCTAATTCTGTTGACCCATGCGTATGTACACCTTGCTTGCTCCTTGACAACCAAGATTTGAAGCTTCACCTGCTAACCGGCCTACCTGCCTCATATTCAGCTGCTACTCGGCGCATGAACATTCTGCTCTTCAATCCCATCGAGCCGCGTCGCTTTCTTCTCTGGCCTCAATCCAATCGGGCACCGCCTCCTCGCTCCCCATCGATATCACCATCGAAACTATTGTCGCTACTATCATAATCTGTTTGGGGCTTGTATTGGGGACGAATCAGCTACGACCTATACAATGGCGAGTCTGGGCCGGGAAGATTGAGCAAGAAGGAGAAGCTGGGTTCAAGAACAACAGTGGAGAGGTTGAGAAAGACTACGTGGGAAACCCTTTTCGCTTGTTGGAAAGTCGTCCGGGATTTATCGATATTCGAAAGCAGAGAAGCGATTTTGCTATGTGGGTGAAAGGGAATAAAACCGAGACGTGAGAGCTATGCGAAGCAATATACACTACCGAGAAAAATCATGTCCAAGTTTATCCAATTTACATGTGTTTCATTAAAGGAATACTTCCAACCTAGCACCAATGACCACGTGGAGAACTGTTTTTGCGGCAATCTTGATACATCTGTACCCACGGAGCTGGCACAGACCTTTAGTTGCACGCCAGGCAATGGACATCGCATGTGAGGCGAGGGATGCAGTTGCCTTCCCAGCAGCTCTTACCGGACCTTGTAGCATTCCTTCCCCTAAAAGCTGGGCTCCTTCGAGACCACTCCTTCTCGCAGCCATCTGGAAAAGGGCAGCACCTACCTCCCTCCCTCATATCATAGCATCTGTGAGTCATATGGAGATGCACCTTCCCCTTTTCTGCTCTCAAACTTCTCGGCTGCGTAGTGCGAGATGAGTATCCTCAAGTCTCAAGCGCATCATCATCATATCCAAATACCCCAATGTCAATGTCTCATTGTCCGCCGAAGCTGTTCTGTCTATCAGATATTCCCAGTGTCAACAGTTATAGACATCCATAGGCGTGAGATCTGTTCATGATTTATTAAACTCACACAATTGAATAAGCAATGGCATCCTTTCGACGAAGTTCACAGGTGCCCCCCATGGCCTCCTCTGCCGTATCTGCTCCCGTCGGCCGATTCAGAGGAACGGCGTCATCGCGGTCACAAACACCTTATCCCATAGAACGGCCCGTAGTCTCCTCGCCCATTCCCAGCAATAGCCGAAATTCACAGCGACCGCGTTCTCTCAGCAACCGTCCTAGAGCTAACAACACCATCAGCCCCAATCCAATCTCACCGGTTTCTGAGTCTTCGCCTCCGCTGCTTGCATGTGTCGGTCGACCTGGTCTCTCATTACGTTTGCCTTCTGTGCCTCTGTCGAGTACAGATCAAACGTTCGAGGGCGGCAGGGGTGAAGCGGATGAAGTTCTCTCAGAAGAGGGTGCTGATGCGTTGAACGAAATAATTATGGCCGTTGATATGAGAGATCGTGGACCTCGGGGCTCTACTATTGGCTGCGCGTACTACATTGCTCTTGAACAAGCTCTATATCTGCTTGAGGATGTGGCGATGGCTGGTATCGACCTCGTTGAGACTCTACTGCTCCACGCGCAGCCTACCACGGTGCTCATCTCTTCGAGGCTACCTGAGAGTATAGCTCAATTCCTCGAGCGCGGCTCACAAGATATCAACGGTACCAAAGGTAAGTTTTTATGCCGGGGTTAGCTACCTGTCTAATTCCTAAACAATTTCTAGATTTTCCTGGGGCCTATATTTTGAGAAATCTGAACTCAGCGGACTTCCGTTACGAGACTGGCAAAAACAAGCTGGCAGACCTTCATCTGGACTCGGATGGCCCACGGAGCATGCTATATGCAAGTGTGGTCGACAATACTGCGCTCGAAGACCAAAGTCAAGGATCTAGACAGTGTCAACTCATGCGGCTGGCGACGTTCATCAATCTTGATAGTCAACTTTCGGTTAGAACCCTCTAACCTCTGCATACTAAGATATTTCATGGCTAATCTTCCCCAGGTCGGCTGCGCCGGTGCCGTGCTGAGCGATATTCAGCGTAGGAGAACCATACAATATCTGCCAAATGATCCTGATGCCATGGCCGCTTTTGGAATTCGATCCGTGCAGATGTTCTCTTTATTCAACTCAATGTTTGTCAACGCCGACACGCTTGCCTCACTGCAGATCATGCAATCGGAGTATCATCCCAACAGCCACCAACGAGGTCCAACAGGTTCTACTTCGGGTGCTAAAGAGAGTCTCTCCGTCTATGGTCTCTTTTCTCATCTAGCTGTTACACCCCAGGGCAAGTTGAAACTGCGTCGGATGTTCTTACAACCAAGCACCGATATCGATCTCATTCGCGAGAGACAATGGACGATTTCATTTTTCCTTCGCCCTGGTAACGCTGATGCACTATGCGGTATCAGCAAAGACCTCAGAAAAATAAAAGATATGAAGGCTGTCATATTACTGTTACGGAAAGGTATTGATAGTGTTGGTCGGAAGATAACCGTGGCAAACAGCGTATGGGCTATGCTTCAAAAGTTTGCAGCCTATAGTCTGCAACTGAGAGAATCTCTTCGAGCCCTGCCGGACGCAGAGAGAGTGGACCTAGTTAAAAAGGTATTTGCTTGATGAATCCTTATAAAAAGCCTGGACTAATAGAAAATGTCTTAGGTCATTCATGTAATCGATCCGATTCAGATCCGCCAAGTCGGAGAACTCATCACCGAAACGATTGACTCTGAGCAGTCGGTCGACCGTGGAAGAATAGCTGTAAAGCAAGGCATTGACGCAGTTTTAGATGAACGCAAAAGAAACTATGATGGCATGGAAAGTTTTCTTGCAAATGTGATTGCGAAACTACAGGGCAGCCTTCCGGAATGGGCCAGAAGATATGTGCAAAACTGCATCTTCTTCCCCCAATTGGGATTCCTGACGGTCGTGTCGATCAATCCACAGACTGGCAAAGGAAATTATAATGGCGAAGGATTACATGATGAATGGACGTGCATGTTCATTGCAGATGGTAGTGCCTACTACAAAAACCAGCAGATGAAAGAGCTAGATGAGGAGCTTGGAGATCTATACTGCATGATTCTAGGTACTTTTATCCTTATCTCTGAGCATACTGCGCCTATCATGTACTCACTTCTTGCAGATCAGGAGATTGAAATCATCCACCAACTTGCAGTTAAGATTCTCAGTCGGGAAGCGGCAATCATAGCGGCATCTGAAGTGCTCGGCGAGCTCGATAGTCTCATTGCTTTGGCTACTCTTTGTGGTCAGAACCAGTGGACTGCACCTAAAGTGACGAACGAAAATATCATACAAATCCAAGGCGGGCGTCACCCCTTACAAGAACTGGTTACACCGTCATTCATTCCTAATGACTGTTTCTTGGCTGGAGGACCGGGGGACCTCACGAATAACTGTGACGATACAGCTCCTTTCGATGTTATTGACATCTTGCCAGAATCGCCAAGTACAGTCATCATCACTGGTCCTAATCACTCCGGGAAAAGCGTCTACCTCAAACAAGTTGCGATTATTGTTTATTTAGCGCATATTGGGTGCTTTGTGCCAGCTGAGCATGCCCAAATAGGCCTAACAGATCGCATCCTGACACGGATTTCCACACGCGAGAGCGTAGCTCGCGCAGAGAGCGCATTTGCGGTCGACCTGCGCCAAGTGGCGTTCGCCATGAATTTCGCAACTCGACAAAGTCTGATCATCATTGATGAGTTTGGAAAAGGGACGAACAACCAAGACGGTGCGGGTCTGATGACCGCTGCTATTCACCATTTCGCTAGCCTTGGCCCTGAACGACCAAAACTTCTAGTTGCGACTCATTTTCATGAAATATTCGACGGTGATTTTCTTGTAGAAAGTGCAGAGCTGGCCTTCGCCCATATGAAGATCCACATAGATCTTGACACCCCAGCAACCGAGGACCAGGTTACCTATCTGTATCAATTTGCGCCAGGCAGAAGCATTTCTAGCTTCGGCAGTCGGTGCGCAGCAATGAATGGTGTGGACCAAGCAATCGTGGAAAGGGCTGAGTCGATCATACTTCAAATGGTGCGCCACGAAGATCTAGAGATTTCGTGTTCGAAACTATCAGAGGATGAGACTCGAAAGCTTGAGACGGCCGAGGCAGTTGCTCGAGCATTTCTTGAAGAAGATTTTACACATCCACCAATTACGATGCCCAAAACCGAGGCCAGAACACGGTATCGAAGCAAGCTCGAGGAAATTCTATCACCCAATGCGTCAGAATAACACAATTCGTCAGAGTGGCTGACTGGGCTTGAGTTTGCGTCATTCATTCTGTCTCAGGAATATAGCACTATGTGACCATGGGAGATGAGCTGGCCATATATGGGTTGCTATCCTCGCTGATGTCAAATCTGGTCTATATCCAGCACTTGCTATTTCTTGCTGTGCTTACAGCGCTCATAAATACTCAACGAAATCAAAGCATAGGCTCATAATCAATGTCACTCGAATTGCAATATAAAAGTCGCGTGTGCGGATTCAACCACTTTCTATAATGTTCTGGTATCATGAATGCTATTCTAACAGCAAATTTATGGCGCGCTTGGCAAAGAAACGAGAAATTAGATTATAGTTAAGCCATAGGCTTCTCAGTTTGGTGAGTCCTTCCTTTGTATTAGGCATATTATGGCCTTGTCTCTCACCGTGTTCGACACGGTAGCGTAGACATAAACTCCTTGATCCGCTTAGAAGCCCATAGCTAGCGCGACGCCCATGGCAGCGACGACACCGAACATGGAGGCCTGTCCGGAAAGACCAGCAGCATTACCATCATCGGCAGAGCCGGTGGATTCGCCCTTAGCAGCAGTCGACGAGGGCGTGGCGGACGCGCTCGTGGCAGCGCCCAAAGAGCCGGTAGCCGTTGGCTGGTTGTCGTCGTCGTCGGTCAACAGTCCAGTCGTGACAGTGCCAGTGGCACCGGCACCCGCAACTGTCAGTGTGCCCGAGATGGCGGGCTTCACTGTCGTGGCGGTGGTGGTGGGAGCCGGGTTGGTCTGTGGCGCACCGAGGTCGTAGGTCACGGTGAGGTCGTCGTCACCTTTGCCAGCCTGAGTAGAGGTGGGTTTTGCGTCATTACTATCCTTGGTAGCCGTGGGCTTCGCAGACGTAGACGAAGGCTCTTCGTCGTCGCCGCCGCTGTCACCAGCGTCGACAGCGACGCCGCCCTTCTTCTCGGCGTCCTGCACCGCGGACTTGGGCAGATCACACTGGCCCTCCAGAGGTCCGATCAAATCCGTCGCTGTCACGGTGGCTGGGCACCATTGGTTCATGCAGATGACGATGTCCGAGAGGATACCCGAGGCTGCCTTGCCGCAGACGCACGAGGCGTCGAAACAGCCTGAGTTGCGCAGGCACGTCGAGATACAGTCCGGGAACTGGACCGCCGCGCGCTTGGCCTCCGGGGCGGCGGCGGCGTGCTGGAGGAGCGAACCCAGGAGGGTCGTGGCGATGATGACGGTGGACTGCATGGAAGGCATCTTTATCTCTCTGTTTTCTTTTCCTGCTTCTTGTGGTTGTGTATTATAATAGTGAATATAGTTTCCCGTGTACAATCTATTAAGACTGATCTCGTTTATTCAAGGAGCGTGGTATATAAACTTTTGATGAATTTATTGCTGTTTGTAAAGAATGGAACGAAGGCCGGCTTGCTAACTCTGTTGCCCTCTGACTACTGTCGCGTAGTCAAATGATTTACTGTAAGGAACGAATGAAGGTGAGGCTGGATAGACGATAGAAGAGAGATAGTGTAGGCATCTTCAAGAGAGGATTTCCCCAGGTTATTATTGTATCTTCACTCCCATTTCCCATCCTGAAAATCCCACTACTCCAGCTGAACTTACCCACCTGTCTAATTGGGTAGTTATTCGGGGTCCATCATTCTAACCGAAAAGATCGCTAGGATCATTATAGCAGGATCATCCGCGCATCTTGAGAGACTTGGCCAGTCTGGCTGTAGCCTGACCGGAACCGGATAGGGTCTGAAACGTAGCGGCATGGGGAAAATGGCTCGGGATTGAATTAGTGATGGCTCAATGAGGATGGATGGGCAAATGCGCCGGCGATCTCGTTGGTTGGCCGCCATGGCGGGAAACGACGTCACAAGCTGCCCTCTTGGGAATAGGGGGAACCCCTGCGGGATTTGATTGCGGTGGCCGTTCGTTCTTGGCGGTCCCCTCATTCCGCTGGTAGTAATATCATGGCAGCAAACCAGCGTCCTGTTTGCTGGCCGCTCGCTACTTTGCGGTCCCTCCTCATTTCAGCAGAACGGCTCTCGGAATCCGGCCGTCATGCACACACGGCTGACATGTGTGTCTATCATTGCAGTAGGTTCAAGTTGGTGAGATTAGTGCAGTGCAATGCTTGTCGCCATGTGCGGCCTCCTTTCCGGTGCCCGTCACGATGTTCCTCCTTGATAGTACATATTCAGCTGCCTTTGAGACGAATTCTTGAACTCGTTGAACACGACCTTAGGCTCTTCCTCTAGATTCCTCGCAAAGCCGCAGCGCTCGTATACGGATATCGCGGCGCTGTTCTCTGCGAAGACAACCACGCTGAGAGCCAGTGGCCTCCCTCCTTGTGCCCGTGCCCGATTACACGCTTCTTCTGTCGCCGCTTTGATCAGAGACTTGGCGAGCCCGCGTCCCCGGGCTGCGGGACTGGTGTAGACGGCCGACATCTGGAAGTACAATGGCTCATCCCCCGCATCGTTATTGTTACTATTGTTGTTATTGTTGTTTGCGCGGTTGTTGCTGTTACTAGCCGTGTTACCTTGTGTCATCCCTCCTGAGACGATCTGGTAGGGATTGCTTGCCGGGCTGGTATTTGGCAAGGGCCCGATTAGCGAGGTCGATGCCACGACTTGGTTGTTGTCCGCTTGCACCGCGACGAAGGTCGTTGCTAGCGGGTTCTTGATACGGCCGAGCCATGTCTCCTCGTCGAACGCGATCTCGCGCGCGTACGTGGATCCGAATGCTGTATTCAAAAATGCAGAGAATTAGTGGTAAGTTCCGTTACCTATGTGTGCAGCTTGCCGTAACGTGAGACAAGTGATGCACAACATATGCTTGTTGTGTTGTTTGTTTGTTTGCTATTGTTGAAAGATGTGCGACGTACCCTGAGCATCTTGCTGTAGTGATGCTAGTCTGAATGGCTTGTACTGCTCGAGATAGAAACGACAGCCCTCCTCGTCCGCAGGGATGACAAGGATCTTATACTTGGACGTGTCACTCGTGTCCGCTGCCATTCTCCCTTTTATCCCTAATGAACGGCCTCGCTTGATGTGAGTGGGATGTAAGTTGCGATACTATGCAGTAACTAGATCTTCGATCAGCAAGACCAGTTGAAAGTCACGAGTTTTATTTGCGCATGTGACGGCCAGTCTAGTTTGCTAGCATTTTCTTCGAGACACCATAGCACGAAATGTAGTGATCACGAGTTTGCTGGATCGGTTGTATTCTAATCAAGTAAGAGCTCTCTATCTTGCCTTAATCGAACTCGTCAAGTTTTTAATGTTGAATAGGTATTTTCATATCGGCGTCGCTCGTGAGTCAGAAAGTTAAGAGTCATTCACCTCTTCACTACACTACCTACTAGTATACCTCTTCTTACCATACAGGGAAGGCAATCCTGTCATACCGATCCCCCAGCCGGATTAAAACCGCCGATTAATGTACCATGTAAGAGAAACAACAACAATCCATGGAAAGTGGCTTTTCGATAATTCATGCAGCCTTGTGAATTTATGCTTAATATAGCCCTGACAGAGCGCCGCTCCCAGCCTCATCCGCCGCAGAGTTACATAGGTAGTAGACAGGAACAGCTGTGGCGCTATGCGACGGCAGCTATTGGAGGGCGTCGCAGCGTCTACTGCCTGTAGCCGCCCGTGACGCTGGCCAAAGCGATCCCTGCATATGCATCGTCAGGTGTTGTTGGTTTTGGGGGCGGGCCGCGCAGGACTGGGACTGGGACTACCAGCCGACCACCTTGAAATGAACTTGAGAACCAAAACATGAGTTTCAATATATTTTGTCTTCGCTCTTCTTCTCTGGCTATAGATGCATATTCCGGAATCGATCTGATTTTATTGCTTAAACGTTCATATCTAGAATAACTATTTTGATAAAACGCGTCGTTTTCTGCCTTGAGCGTTAGCACAAAAGATGACGCCGTCTAATGGCCCGCCGGAGAGCCCAACCGACATATTCGAAGACTTCGATCTTGATGAAGTCTTTCAAAAGGCCACACCACATGCGGAAAATCTTAATAGCAAGAACTTTATAGTGGAGTTCGGACCCGACCGCGCGCGTATTGCCTTTGACGTCGAATCTGGAAATATTGAGAGGCTTCTGGCTAGTGAGAAAGATGAAAACTACCCGATTCGATGGATGTACGCTGTCGCCCTGGATCCCGGTACGACGTGGTGGCCTTGAATATTGACTAACTTCTCCTCAAGAAATATATGGAACCCGAGTACCCAAAGAGAGGCCGTCGCCGCTATAGGAAACCATTATGAGTTCTCTGAGAGACTGGTCCGCCTCATGTATATGTCGGCGCAGCTACAGCCACTTACCACCCCACGCAAAGTCAAGGAGAGACCTCTTCTTGCGAAGCATTTCAGTCGCCATCCAGATGTCGAGCTTGGGGTTCTCGGTAACGGCGTAAACACGCCCTTAGACTCACCTCTGAGTGCGCAGTTCCAGAAGGGTTCCATTGAGTTGATGGGGCCCGTGGATGATGACAGTATGGAGTTATATCTGCAGGTCAAGAATACGGTAAACTACTTCTCGACGGATCAAACACAAAAAGGTGCGTGCGCTTTCTTTGAATCAATGTGGCAGATGAATGCTAATGCGATCGGAAAGCCTTATGTATTGGTGCACATTGGTTGCATAGGAGACCAAAGGGGGAAAAGGGAGACCATGAATATCAGGCCAAAAGCATGATGCCGCCTAAGCACTGGCAATGGCTGACAATCTGCAATGATCGTATGTTCCAGCTACTATTGGGAAACCGTTGAGTTCGATAGTAACCCTGCCATCATTAGACACCGTACTGTCAATACATGAACAACCATCGTTCGAGACGCCGCCACCGAACGAAGACGCCGTCAAATGGAAGGCCGAGGAGTTGCAGAACATAAGAGCTAACACCCTCGACGTGCTCCTGCAGCTCTCCCGGAAAGGTTTCGACCTGTACAAGCGGAAGCCCCTTTCCCTCAACTCGGTGCGGCGACCGCTCAGCAAATGGCATTCTCGCGACAAGCCGAATCTCGACCGACACGAGACGGGCATGACGTTTGCCATCGGGGGCGAGCCGGTCAGCTTGGCGGATGAAGGCACCAGTAACCTTTTCTATTACTTGTTTGAAGATTACGTTGCCGCTGGACCTTTGAAGACGGCGGAGAGAAAGCTTGAGCACATGGTAAGTAGCGTGATTAACCGCCGCGTGCGAGGGACGGGAAGCTTACCAGTGAACAAGACGAGCAAGGTCCTCGAGGGTGCAGTAAGTCGTTCGTCCATTCCCCCCTTAAAGATTCTATACTAACTAACCATGCAGCGCCCTCACATCCGGAAGAAGAGCATAGACATCATCCCCACACTGCACTACCTGAGCAAGGACCTCCGGGAACTGAAGCACTTATTCGAGAATTACAAGAACCTAATCAACAAGATCACGGCCCTGGGCAAGACTGACGCACAGGCGCGGAACGGACATGTTGAGGACCCTCGTAGGGTCATGTTGACGGATTCCGCCCTTAGCCGGTTCGATAGGTTGGGCGATCGGCTGCAATATCTGATGCTGAACTCGATCGAGGGATATCTTGGAGAAATCAGTGCGCTTTCGAGCACGGTAAGGACCAAGCCACGGTTTCCTACCACTACTACCCCTACCACTACCACTTCCCCCCCTTTCCCTATTCCCTTCCCCATTCTCCCTGACAAGATCCCCAAGCTAACAAATAACGCGCGCCCATAGTATTTCAACCTAACACAACAAAAAGACTCCGAGGCCACGGCGCGGCTCACGCGCAGCGCGACGCTGCTGGCCAAGCTGAGCGTCTTCTTCCTGCCCATCAGCTTCCTGACGAGCTACTTCTCCGTGCAGATCGAGGACCTGTACAGCTACTGGCACGGCACGGACTACTGGTACGCGTTCGCGGTGATCGCGAGCATCTCCTTCGTCGCGCTGTTCTTCTTCAGCCGGCTGCTCATGTTCTTCAGCGACACGCTGGATGAGTGGGCTATTCGCATCGCGGCGTGGTTTAGGCGGTTATGTAGGGCTGTAGGGTTTAATGTTGCGGAGGATGAGGATGAGTATGAATAAGGCGTGAGTGAGTTATGAGAGCTTCCAGGTCGTGGGATTCGGGCTGGTTTTGTTCTTTGTTTCTTCCATCCTGTCTTTCCTTGGATTTTGGATACCACTTATAGCGACGCACCTAGGATTTCGTTTAGCTAGAAAGGAGTTCCAGGAATAGGATACTCTGACTCTGAGGGAAATAGCACCTGACATTCGTGTAGTTGAGTGTATACAATATATTGTTATATAGTGATAATTGACTCAGAAATGTGCCATCTAACGAATACTAATAGCCGAACTAACTCATTAAATAGCTCACTTGATTCTATGACTCAATATGGATGTCATTTACACAACCCGATGCAATATATTTGTAAGCTCCCAGTTTCTTCGTGATATTTATACTTTTTGACAGTACCTAGGTATAAATGAACAACAGCCGACATGACGCTTAGCGTACTGTATGGAAACCTCCAGTGTCATTATTGGTGTGCGATAGCTTTGAGCAGAAACGGTGATATCGTCACCATTCTCAGTCCCAATGAGGTAAGTGGTCGTGCGACGGTGTGATGCCCCTGATGGGAAATCGTGTCCTGTTTAGACCCAAAGTTTAGGAAGCTTAGGCGGTTTATCTGGCGCTCCAACGCCCCGTTTGGGAAAGAAGGCACGCCCCGAGATGCCGGTTCTCACAGGTACTAAACCCCCTTTACCTACACCGACAGTTGCCCTAACATTTATTGATCCGTAAAGCTGAGTAAAGCTTAGCAATATTAGATTAGATTTCGTCAAAGCAAGAAGTCAATTGAAGTCAGCTCAAATACTAAATCATTCTAACTCAGGAGATAAGAAACCCCCTGGCCGACGGGTTACCGATGACGCGGGTCCGCAGTTGAACCGGGGTCTTGTTGGTGTACTACTGTAGGTACACAGCGGGCGGTAACCAACCTGCTGATACAAAGCTGCAGCTACCCCTGAAGTCGACGCACGAGGCATTCGTCAGTTGACAAGTAGGCAACTGCGATCCTGTAAGGGCTGGTAATAGGAAGGGGCTGATAAGGGACTACCCGGCGTTCTGACTGGTTACCTCATTCTTTTGGGTACCAGCCTGTAGGCACAGGTACACAGCTCCCCAGGGGCTTGCTTTTCTGTCCAGTGCCGTCCTGCCGTTTGCCGTCGGCAACCGACCGACGTCGTTGATCATCGCCCTTTGCGCAGAGACACTTCGAAAGACAGGCTTATGACGTTGATGCGCAGTCGGATATTCGACGCGGGACCCCGACAGCCTCAAAAACATCCATTATCCAAACTGAAAAAGCTACCCCCATCTTCCTCTCAATCCTACCTGCTCTCCGACTCTATACTACTGTAATACGGTACACTTCGTCACATGCTAGCCAGCTTTTAGCCCGCCCCCGGTACTTACCGCTGCATCTCTACTAAACCGGTCAGTTCGAGGCGCATCTGCAATTTTAGGATACCCACACTCTTGGCATTAGACAAAACAACAAAAAGCGATTCGAGGCTGCCAGATGTTGGAGCTTGTTGTATACGGTGAAGCCAATTGCATATAAACAGACCTGGACTGGACCCTTGTGGTTGCTTTGGATACCATCCCTTGTCTCAAGTACTTACTGACTTACAGCAAGTACCTTAGGGGATACTACGACAACAACTCCAACAACCCCTGGCAGAGTCGAACAAAAACGACGTCGACAACGTGCTCTAACAACGACAATAACGAGAAGGAGGAGGCGAACATAACGAACATATATTCCAACAACATCATGGCTTCAGATATGTCGGACGGGACTGCCAATGGCGATCACCTTGGCCAAATCCACTTCATTCCCCTCTCGTACGACTCTTCGAACGACTCCACAGACGATGATTCCTCCGCTCGACAACTCATCCTCGCCCTACGACCCGAATGGTCAAGCCCAGATTCGAAAGTCGAATTCGTGCGCTTTACCGATGGCATTACAAACACCCTGCTCAAGGCTGTCAACCGGAAACCAGGGTTATCCAAAGAGCAAGTCGATAGCGAGGCTATCTTACTACGAGCCTACGGCCATGGCACCGACGTCATCATAGACCGGCACCGCGAGACGCAAAACCACGAGCTGCTCATGAAATATGGCCTGGCGCCGAAATTGCTGGCCCGGTTCCGCAACGGTATGATGTACCGTTTCATCCAGGGCAAGGTGTGCCAACCCGCAGACCTACGGGACCCGTCTATATACCTTGCCGTGGCGCGGCGTATAGCTCAATGGCATGCCACTGTGCCTTGCATATACGAGACAAACACAGACAGCAACGGCGTTACAAATGGCTATCATAGTCCGTCCCTTAACCTCATTGCACCAGGGAAGCCCCCGCCGAACGTGTGGACTGTTATGCAGAAATGGATAAGGGCGTTGCCCACCAAGACAGATGCTCAGCGTACGAGACAGTCTGAATTGCAAGAACAGCTTCAATGGCTTGTTGAAAAGCTGAGCCAGCGTCCTGGGCTGGGAAAGAATGGCGTAAGTTGCTCACCCCAATGAATCCAGATGTTGGAGGAACAACCCATGAGAAGCCCCTTTGCTTTTGCTCTTTGTTTTGACTTAGATACTGACTCTAATGTTACTGAGTAGCTTGTTTTCGCCCACTGCGATCTGCTGAGCGGAAACGTTATAATTGAGCCAAAAGGACCGGGGACTGAGATAAATGGGACCAGCGATATACGTGAAGCATGTCAAGATAGTCTGCAACAGCAGCCCTCGGTGAGCTTCATCGACTACGAGTATGCGACACCTTCACCCGCGGCCTTCGACATCGCGAATCATTTCGCCGAGTGGGGTGGTTTCGACTGTGACTACAGCGTGCTGCCGACGCGGGCACAGCGGCTGGAATTCATCCGCGAGTATATACATACTTACTTCAGCCTGGTAGAGAAGCCCGGAGAAGATATGAGCATCGACCAGGAGTCAGAAGCACAAAAGCTGCACGCCGAGGTAGACATGTTCCGGGGTGTGCCGGGCTTCTACTGGGGAATATGGGCGCTGATTCAAGCTACCATCTCTCAAATTGATTTCGACTATGCTCAGTACGCCGAGGTTCGACTGGGCGAGTACTGGGCCTGGCGGGACGCGATGGATGGGTCAAAGAAAGAGGTGCCGCTGCGCGAGAAGCGATGGGCACAATTAGAGTGAAGGAATCATCAAAAAGGCGTATGAGTAGAGTCAAGAAAGAATTGATAATTACAATAGCGACAGCGACTGCACTCGAATTCCTGCCACTTACGGAGAAAGATGATAGAGAAGCGTGGAGTTTTATGGATTATCAGCATCATGGGTGAATACACCACGGAAGACACCTTCGAGTGGACAAAAAGAATTGTCGTGTGACCAGCAAAGTGGGTTGGCAAAGCATTCATTCATTCATTCATCCGTCTATGTATTCAATAATTCGGGTCCTGCTTGTCCATATATCGGACGAGGGCGGGTGAGCTTAGAGGATACAGCGAATAGAAGGAGAAGGGGGAAATAATCTAGAAGAAAAGGTTCGAGTCTTCACTTGTTCTGTGTGCTTTTGCGTGCTACGTATGTGTTTTGCTATTTTTTTGTAACGCTGATAATTTTGATGATGATATTAGCTTTTAGAGTTGGTGAATGGTTTAGTCATGTTAGAAGGTGATGATCAGTTGCTTGCCTCTCCTTTTTTTCTTTTTTCTCTGTGAGAGGTTGAGATGTCATACGCGTATAGGGAGAGAAAGGGGAGGGAGGTGGCGGTTGTGTGTATGGACTGAATAGCATTGATATATACCTAGGGAGGTTTTCCGTGCTAATTGGGTTCGCTGGATTCTCTGGATCTGGCGTTAATGCTAGTTTTATCTCAGTGGGAGCAAGAGATGGAAGACTTAAATGCTAGGCAGGTAGGGGTATTAGGGTGGAGGAGGTAGGAGGTAATTAGAGAAAGTAGGTATTGTAGTAAGTAGGAGGTAGCGGGTAGATGTGATTTAGATATCTTGGTTTAGTCTGGCGAGCCAGAATACCTCCGGGCAAAAGAAGGGTGCATACAATAATAACCTGCTTTCTACATGCTGGGTATGTGTCTAGGTAGGTTAGATAATTTGATATTAGTGATTATATGTCATATGATGTCGTGTGGCGAAGTGTCATGTAGATTGCTGTCGGTTAGAGAGGCTAGCAGAGTAGAGAGGGAGACGTCGAGGGTTCTTTTGCTGGGGGTTGGATACTGCGAGTTGTTCCTTGAAAGATCATTCCGTACATAAACGCCCACAGTCTGCACAGGTTGGAGTAGCGGTTGTATGTCTATATTGACGCGTTACATATCGATTGTTGCTGTGCTTATCTGTTCTGAGGCTGTGTGTTGTTGAATCTCATCATTCTTGATGGGGATATAGACACGGATAGGCCAATACTGTGTGATATATAGCTTGATCTTATGCTTACCGTTGAGGAGCTGTATCTTGTCTTGTCTCGTCGTTCATGCCGGGACGCAGAGATAGACTAATTAGTTCCTAATAAAAGCCCCTGGATGTGCATATTGGCCTCGGTTTTGACCTCGTAAGGGTGAAAATAACTCTACTGTCTGATATATCATGATATATCACGCATATTCTATTTTGTAAGCCTCGTGAAGCATGGAAATTGAAGTATCTAGTTAGGAGATAGGCAGGCATGTCTTGGGCCTGTCTACTTATCCACCTTGTTTAGTTAGTTAACTTATTAATATGGTATATTTTCTCTTTGTCCCTTATATGGTTGCTTCGTCAAAGCATATATATATATGTATATTTATACCTACACAAACAATATAAACTTCAGCATGGAGCGGATTACACTCATATACGCGCGTAATTGCTACTAGGTTTTTTTTGGACGAGGAGTATTCCCGAAAGGTAATATTCGGGAAAGACGAGTCATTCATTCTATTGTAGTCTCCAGATGTCTTGCAGTCGCTCTTGCTATATGGCTATTGTCGCAGAGGAAAAACGACACCGTTAATCCTCGAAAGGAATAACGGTATATATGGCGCGTCATAGCTATCCAGTGTTGTTTTAAGCATACGTGCATAAGCTCTTGACGGGACGTCGATAACACTGTTGCATAAGGAGGCTCATACTGTTGCCTATTTACTACGTTATTCGGAATGGTTGGGTGTCACGACTTCATGCAGATATGCATATTGCATTACTTCCCAGCGAGTTCAGCATAGGGCATAGGGCGTATGTGAGACTATGCCCGTACCCGAGACTGCCGGCGGCGAATTTAACGTCCTTCCAGCTATGCCACCGTTGCAGCGCGTCTGGACGTAGTGGTCACGAGGACTGACGAATATATGTAGACATGTCTGTGGGACGAAAACCAACGTGTTAGGTTTTGCTTCTGCTTCATGATATCCCGTAGAGCTTCACAAACATTACCCGGAGACACCAACTCAAGTTGGACGTGGTACGAAAATGCTCACCACCCAGACTTGTATCAAGATGAGATCAGCGATCGTGCTAGGTTAGAGGGACGTTGGAAAATTTCGCCCCCACGAGACCGTTCTAGACCTCTCTCTAATTAGCTAACATTACAATTGTCGCACATGGTGAAAACATTTCGATAATTTCGATCTCGTTATTTACGCCGACAGTACACCGACTAACATCGCAAGATATACAGCGAGAAACCCGATAAGAGTCCGTCAAACGTAATAACTCTATGGGGATGATCCTTCCACGAGCGAGCTAAGAAGACAAGGTGGCGCGTTAGGGCGGCCCCTAAGGCACCTTTGCGCCTCTCCCGTGACAGCTATTGGCGATCTTATTGGGTCGGCACTTTTCGAGAGAAACTTGGGGTAACGGATTCTGAGGCTGGAGAGATGAGCGTGGTGAATTACCCTAGCATCTTTCTCGGGGATTATTGGATAAAGGGCCCGCTGGAGTTCGTGCCCTGCCGACAGTGGCTTAGAGGTCCGGTACACGCCAGGTATACGTATACTAGTACATCGTCAGCCGAAAGATTACGCGTGTAGTGCAAGTTCTGACAATTCCCATTGCGCGGTGAGATCATTCAATGCACGCGCGAAGCAGTGCGCATTACCTTAGCTTAGGTACTTGATGTATATGTCAATCCTGAGTGAGTGCCGATGCAGGGCCTCTCTAGATCAAGTCTAGTAGATGTTGGGGGCCAGCTGAAGGCAAGGCAAGAGAAGGGACGGTACTCTCTTACCGAAAGAGAAGTCTTGGGAAAGGGATGGATGTAGCTTCGGCCACACAGCCCCGGTCGAGAAGCTGAATGGATCATCACAAAAGGTCGCAAGGCTCGTCTAATGCTGCCGGCCTTTGCGCAATCACCTACACTACAATAAGCGGTCATCTCTTTAGTGCTGCTGCCCAATCGCTAGCACACAAAAAATAGCAGATGACAAGGAGAAGGGATATTGCCAAAAGCAGAACCTGGAGGGGTAGGTAGGGTAGGGTACCTGCTGAGTACTGCTCCCTTACAACGGATGTCTCGTCGAAGGTGAAGATGACGGGTGTATAGCTATCTGTACTGAACTAGGTATACTACACTACTGCGTAGATGGTATATCTATGAAACTGAAGAGAAGTACCCGGACCAGGCCCTCGCTCACTTGACGCTGTCTGTCGGTTCACACTTATCTGCACCCTGTTTCTTGGCGACGCGCGATCCCAGATGTGACGGGCTGATTCCTCGACGTTGATTCGAAGAGAGCTGTAGCGAAAGGCATGAGCCGTATGCGCTAGGACACACTTTAAGCATGTTAACTCGTTGCCGCCGAAGACCGAGATACCTGCCTAGTAACTATCTATCAATCTATCTCGGAGAACTTCTGACACTTGACCGCCTTTACGATGGGACGGACTCTGTCCGCAACACTGTTCGTGCTCGCTGCTTTGGCGGTGGACCGATGAGACGAGCGCGCGCCAACTAGAGTCTGTGATCCCATCCCACCTCGGCCGAATCCCAGCTGCGGCGTTATTACACTCAAACGCTCCTTGGACTTCCCTCACTTTGCATATTCCATCATGCGCACTTGCTGCTTTAAGACAATGATACATATATGTAGGTGTGCTCTACATAGTGTCGATAGAGTGTACACTACATATTGCTGTACGGTACTATTAATTCAGCTTTTCCGGGTTTTTGGTGGAGTTCGGTATCCAGAGACTCGATACGTGGCTGAACAGTATACCAAAGTACGGGTACCTGTCAAAGGTGCGGAGCTGAAGCGGCTGAAAGAGAATACAACTGTACTGTAGGTATACTTGTAGAAATGAGAAGGGAGAGCGTCAGACTAGCTTGCCTCGGCGGCTCTCCATGATTCATGATGGACGTTCAGCTGTCCAATATGAGGGGAAAGGGGTGAGCGAAGCGGATGAGGGGGAGGGATGGGAATAAGGGAATACATAGCAAGGGAAGTAAAGAAGAAAGAGGGTGAAGAGATAAAAAGAAAAGCTTCGCCTTGCTTTGCCTTGCCCTGCACAGAACTTGCACAAGCAGGCCATCCAGCATCCAGAACCGCTCCAATGGCCCGTCGAGTGTAGGTAAGTAAGTAAGTACCTACCGCGGTACCCTCGAC
The DNA here is from genome assembly GCA_022578865.1 of Xylaria sp. FL0043. Lineage (NCBI taxonomy): Eukaryota > Fungi > Ascomycota > Sordariomycetes > Xylariales > Xylariaceae > Xylaria > Xylaria sp. FL0043. The sequence continues at coordinate 140,585 of MU397272.1, forward strand.
GGGCCCCAGTGGAAAAGGAAGAATGGGCTCATCTCGCCAGGGCGGGCCGGTAAGCTTCGCTCGGCACTTTCAGGTTTGCCAATGCCGTTGAGAAAGCTGCGAGGATCCAAACAGGGCAAGGATCAGCGCTCCAAAGCGTTCGGCGTGTCTACCGGCTCAGTGTAACGCACCATTTTCTGTCTGTCCCTCCCTTCACGCCGCCCCTCCCCTCCACCATCCCCAAGACAATTCGACAAGCGATCAACGCGCACAGCTGAGCTGATGGGGATGATTGTCATGGGGTAGGTGGGTGGGTATACTACCAGTAGATGGATGGATGATGAGAGGCAGGCAGGCAGGCAGGCAGAGAGAAGAGAGAGAGCTTGGAGGAAACAAGCGGACGGGAAAAAGACAGAAATGTCTTTTGCGGGGAGCTGCCCCGTCTGATATGTGCCGCACTGTCGTGCAGTCTGGGACGGCATGATCCTGTAACCATTCCAGCTGTCTACGTCTACGTGTCCGTTCCCCGTCTACACTATGAAACAACAAGGCCTGAAGGAGATCACATTTTCTGGAGCTACACACTAGATCGAGAAAAAACATATGATCACGCTCGGAGCGCGGCGGAGGAGGGGCCGCGGTTACAAGCGTCACACTTGCGGTTTTACTATCAGCGGCTTTTGCTGGGCTGATGATTGTCACTCACTTCGTTGTGTTATGTTAGACGAAGCCCATTTTTGTGATCTTCTTCTTCCTGGTTGGACGGCAGGTAAGTGTACAGTAGTAACAGCCCGGTCCCGCGAGATCTGGTTTGACGAGGTTTGTTATTTGATCCTGCACGTAATCAAGACAGCGACGACGGGAAGCGTCCAACGGCCACTTTGGGAGTGCCGATCACAGATCCAGCTTGGTGTGTTGCTGCATATGGAAACGGGGAGGCTGGAGCTTGTGAGGTAATTATTAACCGATACGTGATGACCATTGCCTACTCGGTCCTCACAGGTCAGTCAGTCAGTCAGTCAGTCAGTCGGTCGGTCGGTCGGTCGGTCGGTCTTGTAGGTAACGACAAATAACACCTCCCTGCTTGCCGACCTGGTAAGCTTCCCTCCCCTCAAACGTGTGCACCACAGATTCTACATACCTACTACGTTATGTACCAATTAGCGTAGACAGGTACCGAGAAGCAAACGACAAGGCCAGTCAGGTAGTTCAACGGAGATAGCAGGTTCACGCTGCTTTCAGCTTATCGACTAACCAATATTAGACAAGATTCGGGCACGCAATGGAGCGGACTGGGCTAAGTGCTTACCTCTCGTGCCGTTGCATATTAAACAATATAGCAAGACGGGTTAGCTTCGCTCGCGCCGTTGCTACTACGGTATGATCCGGCCACACAGCTCCTGAATGCCGAGCTGATGCCATGCCAGCCTGACCACGGTCGAATGTGGGTGAGCAACTGAGCAGTATCTCGATCGAGCCCTTATCAGTCCAATGAGGAGGCACGGAACCATCGAAACGAAAGGGCGCAAACGCACAACTTGTACCCATAGAGCACCGCAACCAGTGTACCTACTAGTATGCTACATGGCCGGTCGTGGTGAGCGTGCTGGGTTATCATGTACCCTGACACTTCCTGTGCCATCGTTGGAGAGCGCACACCAATCACGGCCGTCGTGATCACCCGAGCACTTCTCAGCCCAGCTCGCGATTGTGCGGAGGTGCCGCTCCACTAGCTATCTACCTGCCTGAAGCATTCAGCTACTGTAATGCTCGGCAGCCTTGACCCTCCTCGCCTCTTTCTGCACGAAGCAAGCGAGCAGTGCACGTGTACACTACTGTGGATAGAGCCAGAGTAGACAATGGCGAGAGGGCTAGACTGATTGATCATCCTTTTTTTTGCCCACCCTCTCTGCCCCATATCTTGCATATCTTATCCAGACAGTCAGGCAGCGTTGATATTTCGACCTACATTAGTACTACGACCCTGCTGACTGACACAGACGCCGATATTGTACGATGCTTCCACCAGGGTCTCGATGTTGAGACTCTTAACATCATGTATAATGATATTGACGAAACACCTAAATATCCAACGGACCATGGTACGCAGGTCTGTGCCAAGAAGAGCGGGATCATCATCTCCTGCACTTACACCATAAGATTATCTGATTTACTATGATAAAATATCAGGCTACTACTACCATGTCTCGTCCCGTGCTGTGTTTCGTATGTCTCGTTGCTGCTGCAGCGGCTCAACACGTGTTATACTTTCCCCCTTCATGTAGAGTACTGCTAATGAGTGAGTAAGTACTTAGCTGACCTGGGCAGGATAGTATATAGGTAGGCTTACATATATGTACATGTAAGACAAGAGGCTATCTCCTATTTGATACTATAGCTTCCCTATATGCCACATAGTTGATATATTCAGAGTTAGTCAAGTGTGCCCTACTTTAGTTACTTATCTCTGTCTCAAACGAACACTGCCCAACCTGGGACCAGAACCTATATATATACCGAACTAAATAGAATTCACACCGAGAACACCGAGACAACGATGCCCATTGCTTAGCTGGATCCAGTAAAATGTGAGCTAGTGGATGGTCCCTCATCTTCTTCTCTTCTTTGATGGGAATCTGTACGCTATAGGCGTTGTATCGTCAAGTGTCTCCAGCCCTCACTCCCCAGGGTTGATTGGCCCCCTTGCTGTCCAGTTCGCAACCAGTCCCCTTGAACTAATACACTCTGTGTCTAGCGCACATGTGTACTCCATGCCCGGTTCATGTCTCTATAGTATATTTGCAACCCGACTGTATTAATTGCGAATGCATTATCAGCCGACTCAACCATGCGCCCATTCTCCTGTCACTACCATGCGGCCTCGTCTCTCCCTTGTCGTTGGCTGGAGAGCCTTCTCTGTTCTGATACCCCCAACTTGAGATACCCCTCTCTTGCTTGGCCCTCCGCCTTCTTGTGGTGGGATAAAGAAATACTAGTAAAGAAACAATTAGTTAAACATTATGGCTAATAGCTTTCTGTCTATTAGCGTTTTGGGGGATACCTTGCGACACTACTAGTAGCCTACATCTATGACATCTCTAATCAACCCAAATTCCTCGAGGCACGCGCGCATATATCCTCTATCCCCATATACCACGGATCTCTGGACGTCCATACGGCTATGTGTACCTTTAGGTAAGTGATGTGCGTACTTGCGCACATGCATGCATACATCCTTACATCACACGTACAAATATGCGCCTGGCCAAGTCCGCGGGCGCTGACCCTTTTTTGACTGCCTAATAGATGACAGCTGATACGCATTACCTACCTTCAAGCCCAGATATCTGCTTTACAATTACCACAACCCTGGAACAGTAGATATTGAACAGCAAGCAGACCTCCAAGATAGGTGTCTACAGCATGGCGTATTGGTAGGTAATATACTAGTAGCAGTTCGCTTGATACATGTAAGTACTAACCTACATGAAGCCAGGTACCTGACTTACCTAATTCGGGGTTGGTAGGTTCTCCAGGTATCCTGCGAGTGACTGGCCAGACCCCTGCTCCTCTATCTTTTTTTTTTTTTCTTCCTCTGTCGCCGTGGTTCCACTAGCCCCGTAGTATAACGTGAGCTATGCTCAATCAGGGATCTACCTGTTACGGACCCACTCAAGCTCTATCGCATCGCAAAATTTCTTCGGCGTAAAAGTCAATTGATAGATATCTACCTCTTACTTAAGTACTTGTTTACTTACTTTCCTGGCTCACTACACGACGCTGGTTAGTACGCCGTTTGCTGGCCGTTGTCCTTAACGGATACTAATCACTCACATGGATAGTACTATACTACTTAGGTATATACACGAAGACCAGCTAGGCTAGGTAAGTACTCAAGTAGGTAGATCGGCGGATAGTATACCCTGTTTAGTCATAGCAACTCGACAAGAACTTTTGAGGCGAGACTTCTAGCCCTGGCCCCCCAGCCTGCCCTGCCATGCCCTTGCTCTGCCCTGTTCTGCCCTGCCTGGCCCTGCCTTTTCTGTCTCTGGTTGTCCAGTGCCTGCCCTGCACGGCTGCCCACCTGTGTGATACTTGCTACTGCGCTAGAGAGACAAAGAACGGAGACGCTCTAACGCCGCTTAAGTACACTCTTAGCGTCTCCTCACGCAAGGGCTGGTGTTTTCGTGATACTGCCTACAACGCTCAGTGCCCTGCAGGTGGTACAAACGAGATACATTCCTGTGTACCGACTCACATATTTGCAGTGCCGACACTACCTGCTTGACCCAAAATGGACTACACTAGACTACAAGTTGACGCTACCGGGGTCTCTCTTGGTTAATCTATCTATCTCAGTCGCCGGCTACGACCCACCATCTAACTGAGTATACCTACCTGCCTACCTTCCCAGACTACCTACCTTACCTGACGGTATCTGCCCTGTCTGAGGTCTTCACTGGCTAGCCTCTGCCCTCTTCCAGTCGCGGCGGCCGTAGTATAAGCAAGCTATTAGCCAATTCGCTGCCCCGGGGGGCCTATTATCTCTTTCTCGATCCGATCTCACTTTTAAATCCTTTCCCTTCCTTGACACCTGCCGCTGCCGCTGCCGCTGTGCTGCTGCTCAATCTACATAATACGTTAATATCTGTTATGTACTGTACCTGGCACTAGATGCGGATTACCTGAAGACTTACCTGATTACCTACGGCTTGCTTACCTGCCCATATACCGGCACTATACATCCACTAGACGCTGCCTGAATACCAAGACAACTTGCGCCAGGATACAGGACAGGCCAGCCCAGGAAATAAGAGTGTGACTGAGCTAGCTATCAGTATCTACCTGGACCACTACCCCATTATTTCTCCATTCAGCCCGGGTTTTTCCAACGACCAGGATGGCCCAGCTGGTCTAAGTTCCCTATCCCGCCTCCTTCCTCCCTACAAGTACTGTACGTCAAAAACCTAGAATCCAGCCAAAGCTCCCCCAACCCGTCTTGTCATTGGCCCATATGAGTATGAGCAGCATTTGATCCCAAGCTCCGTCTGATATTAAAAATTTGTCTTCACTTTGTCGGGTGTTTCTAGACACCAGCCCTAAATCCCGACCTCGTGGTTTTTGGTTGTCTTCGCCTTGCCCCCCGGCAAACCGCATTTGATGTCTTTAGTTATAGAACCTTTAGGACGCGAGTGTGAGAGTGAGCTCGGCGAGGTGGAGAGCCCCCAAACCATCGACCAGTCCGTCCACGGGGCACCACCACCTGGAATCCCGGCCTGATCATCCTTCACACGGACGGCTGGCCAGAGGCTTTTTTGCACCTTCAAACTGCGCCGGCCCTCGTGGACCCGGGACGAGGAGGATTGGGGAGGGTGGCGAATTGGGAACGGAAGGGGTGAAAAAGAAAAGGAACAACAAAACAGAAAGAAAGAAAGTCATATATGAAAAATAGGATTCCCGAGCAGGATGGCTTCTGACCCGTTTGAGCCGCGACAAGATCGTCGCGGTTCCATCTTGGATACCCGGGAGACTTCGGTGGCGACACCCGGTTATGACCCTTCCTTGGACCCCACGATCCGAAGACTTTTTGAGCAGCAAGCTGAAATCCAGGCGAAGCTGGCCGCGCTGCTTCCGGCCAGACACATACCCGATGGGCGCCTCGAGCTGGCTATGCTGCGACATAAACTCAGTGCTCTTGAGAGGTATGCGCGCAGTCAAAGTATGTTCCCTGCTTCTTGATTTTTTTTTTCTTCGGTTACACTGGTCGATGCATCAGCGCATCTTTCATGTATTGTACTTGGTAGTACTAACAACGAAAAACTTGCCAAGACCTGTCTGGTAACGTTCCTGTTTTATGTGAAATCGAGGAGGCCCGGTCACTTCAATATCGATGCGAATGCATCGAGAGCTACCTGATTGATGAAGGTACGTCGTCGCGCGCATATATCGCACCTTCGAATATTCTCACACTGCAACAACAGGCCTCGACCTTTATGATGCAAGGTTCCTCGACGCCCTGGGAGTCAACGCTCATGGCGAGGCTCCTCAGGGCTATAGTTCGTGGCTGGAACAGAATATTGCGCATTATGATCCTGTCTTCCGAGGATGGAGAACAAGAGGCTCGGTACCAATGATCTCGAGGCGGCAGGTTTCATTTAAATGTTGGCACGAAGAGTGCATCCATCAAATATATGGCTTTTCGACAGCTGAGGATCGAGATGAACATATGAAGCGGCATGCCGCTCCTATAAAAAGGGAACCGGGTCCTTTAGTTAGCAACGTATTGCCACTATCATTCTCGGATTCAACACAACCCAGGGTTTTCGGCGCAGACCATCTCAAACAGGGTTCTCCTGCTCCTTTACCGCGCCTGTCCGTACCGTCTGCGTTACCGGGCCTAGCCACAATGAATCAACCCAGGGATCGCCGAGGCTCAGTCCCTGGGTATCCTCCAGTAAATGAATATCCTTCGCAACATCGGAACTCGCTGCAGGTAGAGGCGGAGGTTGACCCAATGCTTCCGCCACTTAAAAGAAGTAGGATGGGCCATTCAAGACTGGAGTCTATCGGAGAGTTGAGACTACCTCGCGACACTGGTCCTTGTCTCCGGTGCAAAGTTCAAGCTAAGCCAGTAAGCTTATAGTCACTGCCAGAGGTGTGTTGCTGAGCTAACAGAGTACAGTGCGATTCGAGAGACGATTGCGCATTCTGCACTGAAGAAGTGAATTCTGCTGGCGATGAGCTATGGGCTGTCCTCGGATGTCATCGTGGCCCTCTGGCCAACTTGGCTGATTACATGCTGCCAGGTAGGTTCCCAGTGAAAAGGCGACGCAACTGTCCTGTCTGACTGTGAAATAGAAGCCCTCTCCCCGAGACAAACGCACACTCCTGTTACGTCCCCAATGGCAAGACGGCGGAACATGAATGACTACCTTGAGAGGACGTACCTTGTTAGTCCAGCTATGGTCGAATTGGTCAAGACTCATCTGGATTTCAATGACGGTTTTTGGTGGACTGAGGATCTGGCGACTCTACCTATGCCTAACCCTACATTGGCAACCTATTCAAAAGAACCGAAGGATTATCCGCCACCCGTACTCAAAGTCCTCGCCGCAAGCTGGAATACCGAAGGTGTTCCCTTTCAATTTTGGGAGCTTTTCAGGTTGACGGGCTTCATGTCTGAGAGCCGAGAGTCTGAAGCTGTACAATTCCCAGTCTTATACCGTGCTAAATTACTCTTACGAGAGATACTATTTTACGACTTACAACAACCGGAGCCGTCGACACGCACAGAAGTTAATGTTTCTAACGCGCAGCTTCTCCCCGACGATATGGACTACGATAGCCGTAATCGACTAATCTACAACTGCATGGCTCAGTTCTTACAGTCTTTCGAGGGTGTGACGATGCGAAGGGTTGTATCTGAGCCCAAGAGCTGGCTCGCTATTTTCATTTCGCTTTGCATTTTCAGCATAGTAAGGACGATTCTAGCAGATCTTATCTCGACACCATCGCGAACCGTTCCTGCTCACGCCCAAAACGGATTGCCCATCTCTGGGGGAGCTACGGCGATGCACAGCGTGTATAAGGCGCTAGTCCATGTATTCGCGTGGTCCACCCCGATGATTCTTGATAGTCCGGTTTTAGAAATGGATGGAAACGAACGGGCTCTATTCGCCACTACACTGTCCGCGATTCGAAAGGAAGAGTGGATTGCATGGGGTATCCGTTCGACTAAGGACTTCTTACTAGGACTCGGAAGCGGATATTTAGTTGACAATGTCGGATTCAACGGGTTCTTCCGACAACGAACGCCTATATACCGCCATATTTCGTACACCCAACCGGCAGTCGTTGGTGAGGCTGGGGAACCCCGCAGATCTATCTCCGAATGGCGGCCAATAGACCCTTGGGCGAACAGAGGTGACCAGGATATGCTTCCATCTACCTTCGGGATGCAGCAGGAAAGGAGGCACACCGTAGCGGAAAGCCCCGCCTTCACGCGTGCAATAGCGCGTGGCCTCAGTTCTCCGACGAAATTGAGGACCTCGTATCAACGCCCACCTCTCCGGAGAGTGTTCTGCTCGAAATGCAACGAATACCCTGAAGGCTTTCGCGGCGAACACGAGCTTCGGAGGCATACCGACGCCAAGCATGCTGCTTTAGTAAAGCGATGGGTTTGCACCGAGCCACCTAACCCGAGTCCAAACGCACCACAGCCACTCATTCCTCTATCTAAATGCAAAGCATGTGTCACCCAAAAGAAATATGGCGCTTACTATAATGCCGCAGCTCACCTACGACGAGCACATTTCCACCCCCACAGGAGCGGTAAGGCGAGCGGCGATTGGCCGCCAATGTCGATTCTAAAAGACTGGATGCGGGAGGTGCGGCAATCTATCGATATCAATGAGAATGATAGCTCAAGTGGGGAAGACGAAAACGAGGTCCGGATGATAGAGGAATACACATTGCCCCGACAGCCATCATTCTTGGAAGCCCCGAGGCTTGCTCCCGCGCCACCTCAGGGGCCGATACTGGCACCATCTGTGGCACCATCACTGGAAAGCACAGTTCATAGCAGCCCTAGCATATCCAAAGCCGAGGACAATCGGAATCGCTGCCCGCATCCAGATTGTGGCCGAGTTTTTAAGGACTTAGCGGCCCATATGCTCACGCATCAAGAAGAGCGACCAGAGAAGTGTCCCATAGAAACGTGCGAATACCATACCAAAGGATTTGCCCGTAAGTATGACAAGAACAGACATGCTCTTACCCATTATAAAGGGACAATGGTATGTCCATTTTGCCCGGGTCCAGGCACGGCGTACGAGAAGGCATTCAATCGCGCCGACGTCTTCAAGCGACATCTAACCGCCGTACACAATGTCGAGCAAACACCCCCCAACAGTCGGAAGATGATCATCAGCGGAAGCAGCTCTCGTAATGGCGGAGATGCCAAATGCTCGATCTGTCAGACCCGATTCTCTACGGCGCAGGAGTTTTACGAGCATTTGGATGATTGCGTCCTCAACGTCATTGTTCCGACGACGCCTAAGGTCTCGAGGGATCAGACATCCACGCCCCAGAAAGGTGATCAGAAAAACGTACCGGCCAACATGGGAGAAGGTGATGAAAAGGGAGAATTGCTTAGTGGTCGCGACATGAGGAGAAGCACAGGAGCGAGCTCGACAGCCGGGTCGGCGGAGATTCCAAGGGAAACGACGGAAAAGATGGACCTGGACTCGGATAGAGGCGACTGAAACGATTGACAGGTGGGCAAACATATCTACATGGCTGCTAGGTGGAAAGGCTCCTTGCACATCCACAGCTACACACCTCTGGAGCCTTTTCGCTTCTATTTGATAAAGGGCGAGGTTCTGTAAATGGGGCAAGAGGAAAGAGGGGGCGTTCGTGCGTTGACGACTGGGAAGAAGGATGGGTGGATGGACGGATGGATGTTGGACGAACGAACAAACGAATAAACAAGCGAGCGAGCTACCTATTTGCGTATAAAGTTGGGAACAACCACCACACATCGACTACCCGTTCTCATCAACTACTCACTCAGTATCGTGTTATATATACCCTAGATACTTCTGTTTAAGCTATTTATTTCTCTCAACCCCATGTGGGGGTTCGAGAGGGATGAATTCTGAATTGAGAACCCTCTGATTTTTTTACGTGATTGTTTTCTTATTTCGCTTGACCGAATTTTAATTAGGTCTGAATTGAATTGCTCTTTTGGGAGGTGAACATAGAGTAACTTTTTGCAAATGGAGGGTTTTAGGCGTAGTATTGGAAGCTTACTACATGTCTGCATTCATCCATCCGTCCATCTCGATATACAAGTTGATTTACGGGGTTATTACATAATCTTCTTCCGGCCTCTCGAGCATGGCATTCTCTTCCCGGTCCAGTGAAGGACAAATAAGTATATAGGTGCTCAGATAGCCATCCATAAGTGGATAGATATCAAGGGATTTTCAAATGCCTAAGTTAGGCGAGAAAGGTGATTGCGCTCTTACTTCGCTGGCTGGCTGGCTAACATATCCATTTTCCGAAATGCTATTTATTGTTATTGAGAATAGGAACTTATCCATTTGTGCCTGCCTGTCTGTATGTCCCTTTATAGATAGATAACGTCTCTCGTTAGCTTACCTGGGTAGGTAGTTAGTTAAGTAGTCAGTCTATTTGACTCATTCATGTCTTCCTCACGTCTTCTCTCAACAACGCTTCGAGATGTTCGTTACAAGTACCTGTCCCCGTAACTGACTAGGTTAGATAGGTCTCTATAAACAACATATAAGCCATGACAAGTCTCCTTCTACCCTCTTGCAATGTACGACACTTTGGTATCACAACAGCAAAAATGTACTCGTAATCAAGGGATCAGACCGTGAGATTTGGGTTTCGTCTATTGGCATGCTATCCACTCAGATGATGAAGAAGTCTTTCTTTCTTTCTTTCCTTCTTTCTTTCTACCCGTACAATTCGTTTCAGAGAAAAGCCCAACCCAGCATGATTCCTCGTCGCCGTTTAGGTACTCAAACTCCCCCGGCCCCTAATATTTAATTGTTTATATGGATGAATGGATGCATGATGCACGATGCACGCATTCCCAGGTGTCGTTACCAACAAAAAGCAAAAAGGGGAAGAAGATCAGAGAAAGAAAAAGGGCAGCGTCATATATATCGCGTTACCCATTAGCTGTCCCCATTGGTTGTCGCTTGCTCTAACAGTCTCGTCGAAGGCATGGGACTTGGGGCGGTCTCATGATTATCCATCCACCATTGGGGAAAATGCGACATGCCTCCTCCTCCAAGTGCCGCCATTCGAGAACCAAAACTTCCTGTATGGTCAACTCCAAGATGGAGCAACAAAAATTTATGAGGGTATCATATTCCTATAATGTCGCGGTCTGTCCATACCAAACTGCTCCCGATATTTTCAAGAATCCGTGATAGTCGCAAGGGCGTCGCTTTATTTCTGGAAGAACCAGCTGCTTCTCTTACCGGCATTGCCTTCGTTCTGCAAATTAGTGATAGTGGGGACCTGAGCAGGTGCCTCACCGCCGCCTCCTCGAAGTGGTTTCGCAATGCGGCTTCCTGCATTGGCAAAGCTAAACCCACCGCCAGACCCTGTGTTTAGGCCACGAGTTGAACCAGCCTTGGCTGCTTCCAAACGCTCCTTGACAGCAGAGAGCTGTGTCTCAAACCTACAGTCACTATTAGTACGGGTTTGATTCCATCGAGTCGTTCTAAGGACATACCGGTGATTTGACGCAATCAGCTTATCTTGGCTATCTTGCAGCAGGCTTTCCAAGCTTGAGATGCGTTCGTTTCTCGCAATAAGCTTCCTCTCAGCGATGGCCACTTCTTTCTTAAGGCTGCTATTCTGCTCTACGAGCTGGCGTTGAACTTGGGTCAGCTGCTCAAGATTGCGCTCGAGGAACGCCATCTTCTTTTGTTGTGCGCGATTGTTAGATGACCGTAGAACGTTATTGTACTGTTCCCGAGTCTCATCAAGCGAAATCTCGAGTTCGACAACGCGTTCACAACGATTTTGCAGATCTCGCATCAGACTCTTCTTCATCACGTCGAACTCAGCAATTTGCTGTTGTATGGTCTTGCCATTAGCAAGACCAGGAGCTGCCACGGCCCCTGACTTGATGCGAGACTGCAACTCGTCGATCAGGGTCTTCATCCGAGCATTCTCAGATGATTTTTGAGCAATATCAGCCTTGAGTTCATCCACTAATTCCATCTGCGTGGTCCGTTTATCGGCATACGCCTTCTGTAGTCGGTCCTTAATCTCTTCAACATCGGCATCTCCAAGGTTACGAGCGAGGAGATCCTCATACTCTTGTTGTAAGCTTTCTAGACGGCTCTCTAGTTCCATCCGTCGGCGCGTCTCAGCGTCACCAGAGACACCGCTGTAAAGCGAGAGCTCGGCTTGCCGGACTATACCTTGTGTTTCCACAAGCTTCGCCTTGATCTCCTGTAAGTCCTCCGAAGGGATAGGGTTGCCTTCGTAGCTCTGCTGGTATAAAGCCTCGACTTGTTCTATCGCACTGGCGATGGACTGCTCATTGGCACTGAACACATCGCTTCCCAAGTCGAAACCGGCCATCATCTTGGCCATCTTTTCCGCCTTTTTCCTTTCCTTTTCATCCAGAACCGCACTCGTCTCCTTGGCGCTCATCTTCACATCAAGGAGTTGTTGCTTGACTTCATCTAGCTCCGAGGTGAGCTCAGAGTTCGCCTCTTTGAGAGCATCCATGGTGATTTGGGCTTCTTTGCTCTCAAATGTTAAACGCTCGAGTTGCATTTTGGCCTCATTGACCTCTGTCGTTAACCTCTCATTTTCCTTCCCAACCTTACTGTCATGCTCCTTTAGGAATGCTAATTCATCCTTGGACTCCTGAAGAGACTTCTCGGCGGCTGCCACAGCCGACTCCTTCTCCGCAAGCTGATCTTGAAGCTCATTTTCTCGCCGCAGAAACTCTTCTCTCTCGTCCTTATCCATAGGGAGACTGGGAGTCCCAGCGCGGTCCGTCAGTGCGGGTGTTTCCGAGCGACTTTCTGTAACGAGTCGCGATGGCGTTGATGGCCGCACACCTTTGGTATCCGCCTTTGTGGCTGGTGCGCCCTCGGATAGTGGAGGTACCCAGCGGTCTTTTGGAACCGACTCGCCGGCGCGCCAGAGTTGTATTTCGCCTTCCAAATTGGCAATGTAGTTCTCGAAATTTGTGATGTTGGTCTTGGCCTTGGCCAACATGGCTTTGAGCTCCGCTGGGCTGAGTTCGGCATTGACCTTGGCCTTGTTCTTTATTGATTTCGCCCTCATGCCAAAGCGCAATGTACTCAGTGTCTCGGCATCGTTGTAACTACTCGGGGAGCAGTTAATGATCAGGGTGGTCCTGCTGTTACCTCCCAGCGATTCTTGTAAGATTCTGGTCAGTTTCGAGTCACGGTAGGGGACATGCGAAGATTTGCCATCTGTGAGGGCATTGATGACCATGCCTAGCGCGCTTAGACTCTTATTGATCTTCTTTGCCTCTTCAAGAGTCTGGCCACTTGCGCCAGTTTTGCCGACCTTTTCACTGCCGGCAAGATCGACTAGGAAGAGTTGTCCGCTTTTCATAGAGCCTGTTTCGAGATTCTTCTGGGTGACAGTGATGACGAAGATGGAGTGCGAGCGGGAAGATTCTTGGTTCATGTTAGTCGCCGCGACGGCTCGGGCGTTACCACCCCTCTTCATGACCTCGAAGACCTCTTCTACGCTCGAGACATAAATCTCTAGAAGACCCTTGACGTACACACCCCTGTTCTTCTCTTCGTGGACGGGGAGGTTGTCGTTCTGCGGCGCCAGCAGATCACGGATACGCTCCATATAAATTTCCATATAACTAACCCGGACGGTATACTCGATGGTCGGGGGACTCGACAGAATACTAGTGAATATCTGCTCGACGATACGGGGCGTTATTCCCTTGCCATTGTCATCTTCTATACTAGTACCCATCATGGTGTACGACTTTCCCGCGCCGGTCTGGCCATAAGCGAAGACGGTTCCATTGTAACCGTTGAGGATATCGTCGACGGTCGGCTTGATAGAGTAATCGAAGATTTCATGCTGCTTCACTTTCATATCAAACACACGGTCGAAGGTGAAGGAGCCGGCGGCCTCGGCCGACTACAATGACAGTCAGTTAGTCTGCCCTCATAGCTGTCCCAGTGCTTATGGATGGAACAGGCAGTTTGAAATAGGATGTCAGGGGGGTTGGTGCGCACGTTGATAGTACAGGTATCGCCGCCATCGAAGGTGACTATGGGCTCACCGCCTGATTCAAGCTCGATCTTGTTCTGTGGGCGGAAGCGGGCCACGACCTTGATGCTGTTGGCGCTCGACATGGCGGAGGGCAGGGCGTGGCGTGGCGTCGACGCGGGTATGCGCAGCAGGTGGTGGGATGCCGGTGTGACGAGACGCGAGAAGTCGGAGGTGGTGGGAGGACTGGGTACGAAAGCGAACAGCTCTATGTCATATTATTCTATATGGGGCCCGGTGAAGCGATGTTTATGCGCTCTGACACAGCTCGACCGCCTAGACGGCGAACAGGCCCAAGAAACGGAAGTTGGCGATCGGGAGCAATAAGAAAAACAAAAGAACGAAGGCGTGCGGCAGAAACGACACGAAGAAAAGCAGCCCAAACCCAAAAAATACCAGCGTCGCGTTTGTATGTGTAAGTTGGAGACAGCGTGGTACTGTTACAGCTGTATGATAAATGATAAGCCGGGAGGAGCACAGCACAAGGTGGGTGAAAAGCGCCTCGACAGGGTTGACTGGCGACTCTCGACCACGGGTGCCTGGGTGACTCCCTAAGACCACCTGGAGTCTGGCATGTCCAGCACGTCTAGGCGCTTGCAGGTGCTATTCTTGACCTCCACCAGCGCAAAATCAGGGGTTTTCTCCTAGCCCCTCAGCAACCCCACCTTCTAGAGCGAAGCCATATCAAACCTGAAATAAACTAGCATGCCTGAGATAGAGCAAAGCCCCATTCACTTTGCAAAAAGAATAACAAGAAATTAAACAGAACATTTCATAGGTCTGTAGCATGTTTGGATTTTTGGTTAGAAAACTCACTAGTAGGTATACTACACTAACAAGTATATAGGGCAGGTACCCATAACAAGTCGTCTCAAGCAAACGGACAAGGTTCAAGGTTTAAGGACTCGGTGCATATAGCATACAATGCATTTAGATTGCGGGTTTATGCCCGCCCATTCCTTGATTACCAAAGCTGATAGTAGCTGTGCACTGTAGGCACTTTACTACAGGCCGAGTCAAGGCCACTGTCCACTGTCCACTGGGCTCGAGGTGGGAGATAAATGTGTATCACATGAACAAAGAGACAGAAAATCGACTAACAATATGATATAAGTGAAGTAGAGATCATTTGCTATAACGCCGCCTGCATGCTAATTGGACCTGAAGCAAGAAAAGATAGAAGGAAGGAATCCCGCAGGAGTCCGTCCACCAAGCACGCATACTATGTACCCATTGCCAACGCTAGCCGAGTGAAGTTCGTGTCGTGGATATGTTGCTGTGTTCCTGCCATGACGCCTTGCCTTTCGCTACCATAGAGTATGTCCCAGCCTACCAAAACGCCAACTCCGGTAGTGAACTCCCGTTGCCCAGCAGGAACTTGCCCAGCCCAAGCGTGGTTTACGGAATCAGTCTTCCCAGCTCTTCTCTACCGTTTCGCGCACGCGCTTCGTATATTCTTTGCGATTATCCTTATAGAGGTTCGAGGCTTCAACATTCGCAGGAGATCCTGTGTTAGGGTCGTTTAGGAGACTAGAAAACACCCGCGTCAGCACTGCTGGTTCTAAGTTGTAGGGAGAACGAGTTTTACCTCTGTATGCTTGTCAAGACAGCGGCGACATCATATGTAGGGCTCCATCGGTTTTGTAGGATATCCAGACAAAGCTCTCCGGTAGCATATACGTTAGGGTGGAACATCTGGCTGATGAACTTTACAGCCGGCGGCTTGTTCGGGTATTGCTCTTCGAAATGCATCACTAAGCGGAATGTACCATCCTCGAACGGGGTGTCGGCGGGGCCGATGATAACTGCGTTCCTGCGCGCGATAGTCAGTCTCGAGCTGTGGCAAGTGTCTCGGACTCGAGGCATTGTCCTCACCAAGTCATGACATTATCAGGTACGGGAGAGGCCGACACGCCAGCAGGAGGATCAGTCTGCATGCGCTAGATTGAAGTTCTTGTTAGCTGAATGTGCCGACCATTATGGGCAGCTTGCCATACCTTGAAATCTCGCATCAAACGGCGGCGGGCAGCGGTTGACATGATGACGAGAACGGCTTGATTGGTAATGCTAAGACAATGCTGAAAACGTCCAGAGAGACGGAACCCTCCAATTCCCGAGGTGATGTTGCGTTTCGAGATATTTAGGAAATGTTGCTCGTCAAGACCTATGGCTCAACAAGGTAGGATGATCTTTTGGACGTGGTCATTAGAAGAAGGTTAGTATGCTTCGAAAGCGGGATGTGTTGTAAATGGCAGGGGATGCATGGGATCAGGCGGGAGGCGGCCAGCGGCCGGCAGTGGGGAAGGGTAGTTGGAACCGTACAAGGGCATTCATCAGTATTTCCGATAAAGGGCATATTATTTGTGGAGGCCAATACTTCACAGTTACATGAGAGTATATGCACTTATAGGAGGTACGATTGGACCTGAGTAAAATGTGGGGAAGTCTGGAGTTGGCCATGTTCCCCCGTCATGTTCCGCTACGAACCGAGGCATTGGTGGGCAGGATAGCGTCGGCTACCCGGCGAGTACATCTAGAATGTCTACCGATGTACGCCGCTGAACCATTACGTTCCCAAAACATAATTATGTGTAATTTCCCAAAGGGCTGAGGAACATTGAGAAGGCGGGCTTTTCAGAACTTCACTATTATTCCTCGTTTGTGCTTGTATCCAAAGTAGAACCATATCGCCACCATGGTCCTGCAGACAGCCAGACACCTCGCCCGAGGCGTTTCGCAGGCCACGCCTCGCAATGCGTTCACTCGCCACTTCTCAGTGCAGACTGTTCTTCGACGAGATATTCAGGATGCCTATATTTTAAGTGCGTCTAGAACGCCGACAGCTAAAGTATGCTCATGGCAACAAACTATTGCTCATCTGTACAATGACTTGGCTAATAGGCTATCGTACTTAGTTCAACGGCTCGTTTCTTACTGTGCCTGCGCCTAAACTCGGCGCTGTTGCGATAAAATCTGCACTCGAGAAATCTAAAGTGCCTATTGAGAAGATTACCGATGTTTATATGGGAAATGTTCTGCAAGCATCGGTTGGCCAGGCACCTGCCAGGCAAGCGTCGATATTCGCAGGCCTACCAAAGAGCGTCGAGGCCATCACAATCAATAAGGTCTGCGCTTCTGGTTTGAAGGCCGTCGTCTTCGCGGCCCAGAATATCCAACTTGGTCTGAGTGAAGTCCAAGTGGCCGGCGGAATGGAGAATATGTCACAAGTTCCATACTATCTACCTAGGGCAAGCGGTTTGCCCAGCTTTGGCCACATCAAGATGGAGGATGGCCTGATTAAAGATGGCCTAACCGATGTCTACGATCAATTCCATATGGGAGTATGCGCCGAAACAACCGCCAAGAAATACGATATCACCCGTGAAATGCAAGACGAATACGCTATTCGATCCTACGAGCGTGCACAAGCTGCTTGGAAGGACAAAGTCTTTGCGGAGGAGATCGCCCCTGTTACTGTGAAAGGCAAGAAGGGGGATACCATTATTGACACTGACGAGGGATATTTGGATATCAAGCCAGAGCGTGTGCCGACTTTAAAGCCGGCATTCGTTCGCGATGGCTCAGGCACTGTCACGGCAGCCAATTCATCTACGCTTAACGATGGCGCTAGCGCTTTGGTTCTTGGTAGCAAGGCTATTGCCCAAGAATTTGGGTCGGGCTCGAGGGTATTGGCTCGGATCTGCGGATCTGCGGACGCGGCTGTAGACCCTGTCGACTTCCCTATCGCTCCAGCTAAAGCCGTTCCCATTGCGCTGGAACGCGCCGGAATAACTAAAGACCAAGTGGCCGTGTGGGAATTCAACGAAGCCTTTGCGGCCGTTATTAAGGCCAACGAGAAGGTACGTGTCACCCCTTTCTTAACACTTATGGTGTGATGACTAACAGAATATGACAGATTTTGGGTCTAGAAAATGCCAAAGTCAACCCTCTAGGTGGAGCGATATCTCTCGGGCATGCCTTGGGCAGCTCGGGATCTCGCATTCTAACGACGCTGCTCCATCAACTCAAGCCCGGCGAGTACGGAGTCGCTGCCATCTGTAATGGTGGCGGGGCTGCAACAGCGATGGTTGTCCAGCGCATTGAAAGTGTATGATAGTAAGCTCGTGTACCACAAGGGAAATGCAGTGGTCATGTATATATAAAATGATAGTGACTTGAGATGACGTTGTCATATAACAAAATATGCGTACTTCTCTATTACCATCTAAGCAGCCCACCACTGACGTCTCGCGCATAAAACCTTACAACCACTATGTCGAAAGGAAGCCGACATCTTGGATGAAAAATAAACAAATTGTCTAGTCTTACGTATCTAGTTTCCTGTGCGGGTTACATATTTATGGAACTAAGTTAGCCAAGATAGAACGGGAGACGACACAAGTAAACTGGCGAGACTGGAAGCATTGGAATGCATGTGATAGTACCTAGGTATGTATCAGTTGCGATCCGCTGAATAAGGTATGATGTCACCCTAACCAGCATTGCATATACGAGGCAGTAACACACCTCCTTAACCGCATACAAGCTCTGTAAGGTGGGTAGGCTCCTTCTCGAAATTTGATTGGGCGTGCGACATCGTCAACATTCAATGCCTCCAAACTTTTTACAAACACGATCTAGAATACACGGAAACTGGGATTGAAACTGGAACGCTAGCTGGTCTGGCGAGAGCCCCCATCGATCAATCTCAGAAGTTTCCGCCAATTCGAATTGCGTAGACTCATCGGTGGAGCATAATGCGCTGATGGTCGAGGTAGAGCAGCTGTCGGTCTCCCAGCTGCAACGATATACACCATGTCTTTGGCCATCGAGTTCTTGACTAGCATTCGAGGCTTTTTGAAAACGCGCAATGGCATTGGACTTCGCGACTGGCTGCGCGTCGAGCCCCCTCTACCCGAACAGTACCTCAAACTTGCTGGCGAATTGAAGACTGGCTATCGGGATGCGAATGCCATCGCGAAGCTTGTCGAGAAATGTCTACCAGAGGAGGATGACCTGCCAGAAGAGCAAGGCACTGCCTGGCCGGGATTCATTGCCTTTATCAAAGATTACTTTGAATATTGGCGCGATGTGAACTTCGACGACCTTCTCGGTGCGCACCAGCTGCTCATGGGCTTGACTAAGTAAGTCGTATCTAGCGCTTCTCGCTCCTCTCCCATCTACCATGAACCCTCGGTTGGCTAACGCAGACTCCAGCTCGTGTACAACGGCACTTAATCATCCTACGTACGGCACCATCATGCTCCAGACGAGCATATCGTTGTGTGGCTCCTTATCCAAACTGTCGATGACGCTGAACAAGCGCCCGGATTTAACGAAGAAGCTCAGTACTGTAGATACGGGCGACGATGACCAAACTTCTATTGTTGGCACGACAGCAGAGGTTATCCAGAAAATATTCACCACTTGCCTCACAGATCGATCCAGCCAGCGATATGGTCAGCCGGAGGGTAAAAAAGTCGGTGTCTACATTTTCGCGAACCTGACTCTAAAACTATTGTTTGCCGTGCGTAGCTCTCTACCCATCATGCATTTACTCGATTGGCTCACTAACGCGATACAGTGCCGCAAGACTCATTTAGCAAAACAGCTCTTCACCAACGTCAGCGCTAAAGCTCCTCCGTTGTCGTTCTATCCGGCGGCTCAGAGGGTCACGTATCTGTATTATCTAGGACGGTTCCATTTCATTAATAACCACTTCACGAGGGCTTCTCGCTGCCTCGATCAGGCTTATGTCCAAACTCCGCCAAGCTTTCAAAAGCACCGCCAGCTTATCCTTACCTACTTGGTACCTTGTAACATGTTGCTTGGGCGTCTCCCTTCTTCGACTCTTCTTCAGAGACCAGAGATGCAATCGATAGCGCCAATCTTCTCGCAGTTCTCTCAGGCCATTCGCACGGGGAATTATCTTATTTTTCAGCAAGCTCTCGACTCACATGAGAGCTGGCTGTTTCGTAAGGGTCTCCTACTTACTCTTACCTATCGCCTACGCCCGTTACTCTGGCGCTCCCTCTCTCGACGAACATTTCTGCTTACCTACGTCGCACCAACCGAGGCTGATTCACGCAAAGCTGCAACATTGGAATTATCGCATCTTCTAGTCACTACCTCATACGTCCAAAAGAGACTAGAAGGATACTTGCCAGCCAAGCCTGCGGCCAAAGGAAGGCAATCAAACATTAACAACATTTTCCTCAAGGCTGTTTCCAACAGTGCGGGGCCCGGAACGGGTGAATCGACGCTCGCTCCGCCACCGGGAGGCCCCAAGCGTCTTCGCCCGAACGAGGGTTTAATATGGGGGAATATGGCCCTCACAGCAGAGCACGTTGAATCCATGGTAGCTTCTCTTTGTGCACAAGGCCTTCTTCACGGATATCTTGCGCATTCACAAGGTCGATTTGCCATCATGGGGGCGAAGCAGAAGGGAAGCGCTGTAGCTGCAGGTTGGCCACCTGTTCATGAGGTCCTGACTCGAGCGGATGAAGAAATACCTGGTTGGGTTAGAGATCAATGAAACAAGACCCTGGCCACCCCACAACATGCCGATCGTTGCATGCGTTTCGCCCTATGATTTACATATATATTGTACAAGAGAGGGAATTGGTTTTGGTAGATCTAACGACGTATACGAATTTACCTGATACCCGGTACTGCTGTACTGCTAATAGTTATTGAATGTGCGTAGAGGGCAACATTCAGAGACCATATTGGCCGATAATTCAAAGCATAGATATCAAGATTCTACTCGAAAAGCAAGAAAATTGGTTCCTGTTAGGAAGCCTCTGTATTGCGCAACGCACGCGAATGGCTATGAATAAGACGAGCCTGGTTTGGTTAGGAGTATATTAAGGATTACCCTATCCATCTGCCATCGTTGTAATTTCTCCACCAACCAACGTCGCAGCAACGATCGATGACCGGCTCTTAAGTTTCCACCATCTGCAACCAATCTGTTACAACATGGCATTGTATTTCTCCGTCTAATCATTCGTATCCACGAGCCCGGTAGATTGGAAAATCTGCCCAGACGCTCGAGCGGCAAACCCAGCCCAGACCTAAAAATGCCAGGGTTTCCCCAGATTCTCCGTAACACCTATACTACGTATGTAGGTTACGCCAGCTTCCGCGGCGAATCCGGAAGTGGGAGACGCGCATTTGATCGGTACCGTAACGTCGAGATGCAGAGGCGTACTGGCAACTCGTTAAATAGTGGCTAAATCCGCGCTTGGCCGGACGTTGGAGATGGAAGGAGTCCTACGTGCTCATCGAGGGGATCTTTGAGTTATTGGCGACTCTAGTTTAATCACCTCGAAACAATAGAGCAGTTATATACTTGCTTGTCCTGCACAGGTCCTTACAGATACACCAATCGCAGCCATGACGAAGCTCCTCCTCTCGCTCCTAACCAGCGCATCGCTCGCGCTCGCCGCCAGCCGCACGAGCGCGCCCTCGGGGTGTCTGCACGTCGCCAAGAGCGGCGGGGATTACACCTCGGTGCAATCGGCCATCAACGCGCTGTCCACGAGCAGCAGCGCGGCGCAGTGCGTCTTCATCGACCAGGGGACGTATACCGAGCAAGTATATATCGCGAGCCGCGCTGCGCAGCTTACGATTTACGGGTATACGACGGATACCACGAGTTATGCGAGCAATAAGGCTACTATCACGTATAACCTTGATGCGGGCTCCGCGGGGAGCAATGATGCGTCGGGCACGGTTAGGGTTGCTGCTGCTAATGTTAAGATTTATGTGAGTGAAGCTCTGAGATTGTTGTTTTATCTTGTTTCTAGCCAGGGCTGGGAGAAATTTCCTCCTCTATTGGTTGTTTTCACGCTTCAACCCCCGGCCTACTCGAAAATCCTATTTAAAAGGACACTTGCTGACATTCGGTCTTGTAGAATGTGAATATCGTGAATTCATGTGGGTGATCCCATCTATTTCCTTGACTCTTGTATCAACAACGTTGGACCGTCTTAAGAAAAGGAATTAAGAGTCCTACGGCGCCCCCGAGGTATGATCATGCAGACTAACCAGATCTCGAACGCATAGACGGCAAGGGTAGCCAGGCCATCGCCCTCAGCGCACAGGCGGACAGCGGCTACTACGGCTGCCAGATCTACGGCTTCCAGGACACGCTGCTAGCGAACCAGGGCATCCAGTACTACAGCGGGTGCGAGATCACGGGTGCCACCGATTTCATCTTCGGCCAGCGGGCGCAGGCATGGTTCGAGAACTGCGATATCCGGGTCCGCGCCGGCGGTTACTACATTACTGGTTCGTCCCATCACGCGTGGGTTGGGTTGAGTTGAGTTGAGTTAACACCGACGTAGCGAATGGCCGCGATTCGAGCTCGAACCCCTCTTATTATCTATTCAACAACTGCGACGTCGACGCTGCCAGTGGCGAGTCTGTCTCGAGCGGCGAATATTACCTCGGCCGGCCGTGGCGAACATACTCGCGCGTCGTATTCCAAAACACGGAATTGAGTAGCGGTAAGTAGCCTCCGACCCATTGTACACTCTATTCATCTCGACCGAAACAGCGCAGTCCTCGTCTTGCACCTTGACATATTCGCGTGTTTTTGTTCCGGGTGGGGATATTGCTAATTGGTGTGCTTGAAGTCATCAACTCAGCCGGTTGGTCTGAGTGGAATGGCGACGACGATGTCGACAACATCTACTACGCCGAGTACAACAACTCGGGCTCCGGCGCCAGCGGCACGCGTGTCTCGTGGGCAACGAAACTCAGCTCTGCTGTCGCCAAGACCACGGTTCTCGGAAGCAGTTATGCTAGTGGTGCCTATTACGACGCCAGCTATCCTAGCTAAAGCGCTCGTCCTATGTCTGTACTCTGTCTGTGCTCACTGGAAACTGGCCGTTCGTCAGTACTTAGATAGTTCTGGGGCGCCATAGTCAACGTTCTGATGCCAGATATACACGTGTGTATGTGTCTATAGTCGGGCTGAGGCCGTTGTATCTTGCAGCGACGGTAAAAATTGAGACAATCCTGCTGGTTAACTTGTCATGTCCTACCTACCTTCGTGATTATAGCCCCGTCTATCCATCCAGCGGTTTCAAACTCAGATGAGATGAGTGTAAATGCCCCTTGAGACAGAGCTGAATACGTTCACAAGAGCACAATATTTCGTAGAACTTGTCCCTCTTTTCGTCCCTATTGTATGCGCTACGGAAAGCGAAGTCGTTATATTTCTTACCTCCCCAGAGACCGTCTCAATATGTCGCAAAGCTGAAGCCGTTACGAGATAACGCCTGCACTATATATATCTCCGAGGGCCACAGAGCTGAAACTGTCTCATCAGCTCAAGCCGCCGCAATAACCCACGAGGTGTCTATGAGATCATATTTCTTACTTCTGGCTAAAGTGGCTTAATAGTGTCGACAATTTGCTCTGCCCTACCCTTCACACTAAGAGTTGCTTCACCGCCAATTCAGACCCAAATGTCTCTCGTCTTCCTCTCCTGGGCAATGTGTCCCATGGCTGTTTGCACCGCAAAATCAGGTTATCGGACTATATAGTCTCCAATATGAGCTAGGTACGATACTTATCTTGTCGATAGATGTCTATGCACATTTTGCCTAATGTGCCTTGGAAATTAGGTCTCGTCACAGTGCAGTCAACCGCATGGTCTTGTGCCAAGGACCGATAACACACAGAGCTGTATGGATTTGATTGGCCTTTCCGGCGTGCCCTGCGCTGTGATAATATTGGGTGCGTCTTATTAGTGTGCAATACTTAACAGAGGGTGACCACGTAGCGACCACGCGAACAGGGCCCTCCCTCTCCTTCTCCCCAGACTTTAAGGCTTCGATCGAGATGGCTGGTGCAGCAGGTATGTGATACCGTCATCATAAACAGTCAGAAGCATCAGGATCGTTGGCATGTAACATCGTCATGATCGCGTGGTGGTTTGTCTCTCAGGCTTAAATCTCCTCTGTTACATGGGCCCGATTCACCTGAGATATAGATTAAACGCTTGTAACCTACTTGTACGCTATGAAGATCTTCCATGATTTCCGCTGTTCTTGTACCTGCAGTAGTGGCGGAATTGGATCGGCCACTTGCATAAGGGGCTGCTCAAGTTTCTTATTACCCCTGTTCTAGAAACTTATCACTAGTGGAGCCAGCAATGAAAAGAGAGAGACGTTATTTGCAGTAGACTGAGTCAAGCGACAGTAATTGGTGTAGGTATTGCGAATAGTTTCTAGCTTCGAAGACAGGTGATAGCATACAACACACCATTTACCCCGAGCTTTCAACCAGTCGAACGTCCAAATTAAGTGCAGAGTTGTCGGACAATTTTACCCACCTAGCTGTGTTCATCTCGTTTGTCCGGTTTTGTTCGTCTTATTGGTCCAGCATTATGCATATCAGGGCCCTGTCGGACCAATCATCGCGCCCCATCCACCACATTTCCGCTTTCGACCAGCACTCAATCTCATTCCACCGCCCAAGACATTTTCACTCGACTCGCGCCAGGACTTACTCCGTACTATACACACTAAAAGTATCTCAGGAGTCTACCCCGGCCAGCGAAGCCAATGCCACCATCTATCCCCGTCAACCAGCCGCTGCTGGGCGCGATGGCATGCGGGTCTCCTATTTATCTGCACTAGGCTAGGTCAAAGCTCCGGCTCTGCCCTAAGCCGTCTTGGTCTCGAAATGGCACGCTGGTAAAGCTGGCTGGTGTGGCCTGGACCGGCCAAGCTGCTTTCTTGGTTCACTGTTCTGTCGCTAGCAGGGCTTGCTATTCCGCATGCAGTTGGCGCCGTAATGTCTTCCTCGCCCTAGTCTACTTCCCCCCTCCCCTTGAAATCTCTCACTCTTACTTCTACTCTAGTGTACTGGCTCGCTCTCTTCCTCGTCGTTCGTTACGCTGGAGTCGTGTCGTCGTGGGTTTCGTTCGTTTCTACCACACTCGTTTGACTTTATCACGATCATTACCATCCTGGAGGAGATATTCTCCCATTCCACTCATTCAATACCTGAAACGCGCGTTCGCCCGAGCTAGAGGAGCTTCAATAGCCAGACTAGAACCCATTCTCTGCCTGCACTGTGCTGTCTTTAATCTATCGCCTGACTGTTGGTCCTCCAACGCGCTGGCCACCAAGCAGACTGAGCTCCTCCGACTGAACGACGACATCTTGACGCGAAAATGAAGACGACAACGGTAAAAGCCGCCATAGGGTCGGCTATTTTGCTCTTGGATGGTGCCAGCTCTCAACATCACCATCACCACCAGCATCAACATCGGCAAATCCACCACCAACACCACCACACTAGCAAGAGGGATATCGGTATTTTTGGCGCGAGCAATGCTACCTCCAATCCGCGATATGAGTCTCGCCTACCCGAGAAGCTCCAAGCTCGAGGAGGTGGTGCTAAATGTGAATTTCCGACATCGAAGGGACTCTTTGCCGTCACGCCAGGTTCTCTCAACGGTGGCTGGGCTCTGGCCCCCGATCAGGAATGTGTTGATGGCACTTGGTGCCCCATCGCCTGTCCTCCAGGTCAAGTAATGGCCCAGTGGAAACCAGGCACTACTTATACCTACCCCGAGTCTACTGTTGGTGTAATCCTGTCTTCTACGTATATGCGAATTGACCATTGACCTCTGTCTCTAGTATGGTGGTATCCACTGCAACAACGGCAAGATCGAGGTTCCTTTTGAAGATAAGCCATGGTGTGTAGACGGCACTGGTACTGTTGAAGCCGTAAATAACGCCGGCGATGTTGTATCCTTCTGCCAGACGGTACTTCCCGGTTACGAAGACATGATCATTCCCACCGATGTTCATGATAGCGCCACCTTGGCTGTTCCTGATCCCTCATATTGGGATTCAACAGCTTCCCAGTAAGTCTCTTTATCCCTTGCCACTGTCAAACGCTTCTGACGGCAGTAGTTTCTATATCAATGCACCTGGAGTTGGATCTGACGAGGGCTGCCATTGGGGAGACGAGTCGAAACCCATTGGCAATTGGGCTCCATATGTCGCTGGAGCCAACACTGATGGCAGCGGCAACACTTTTGTTAAGCTCGGGTTAAATCCAGTTTGGCAGTCCAGCTCCCTGTCTACCGCGAAGCCCACCTTTGGTCTCAAGATTGAATGCGATGGGAATTGCAATGGCTTACCCTGCGAAATTGACGGCAGCGGCGTAGTCAGTAACGAAAAGGCAACCGGCGCTGGTGGTTCCGACTTTTGCGTTGTTACTGTTTCCAATGGCGGGAAGGCCAGTATTGTCGTCTACAATCTAGATGGATCTGGAGGCGATGGCGGTGACAGCGAGGAGAGTACGTCCAGTGCCGAATCGACGCCCACTTCCACCTCAACTTCAACGCCAACTCCCACGCCTACGACGACAAGCACACCTTCAACTACAAGTGTCCCTTCGACAACAAGCACTCCCACAACAACCTCCGAGTCTAGCACATCAACTCCGGAATCTACGACGACTTCCTCGTCGGAGGTGTCGACATCATCAAGCTCTAGCAGCAGCAGTAGCAGCGCCGTTAAAACATCGTATTCCGTCAGCCCAAGCTCAAGTAGCTCGGTACAGTTTTACGGTGCCGTGTACCATCAGAACGGGACTTCTACTGCGAGTCACTCATCGAACAGTCCGACGGGCACTTCAGCTCTTCCCACCGGCAGCACAAGTGGAAGCCAGACCGAGAGCGGGGGTGCAAGCGGAAGTGAGAGCGAGTCATCCTCCAGCGAGTCGAGCAAGAGCGAGAACGCCGGTAGGCGCCAGGACGGCGCTGCTGTTGCTGGTCTCATAGTCGCATTCGTAGCTGCCGTCTATCTGATATAAAATCAGAGAGGCTGCGAGTGTTCCGACCCAACGTGGTCGTAAAACCCCCCTTTGCGGCGCGAAGATGTTTAATACCCGGTAGCAACCAGGGTCACTTCAACCCAATTCGCTTCAGTACATACTGCAGTAACGGTCCGCGACCCGATCCCGAGACCCTGCATATAACGACCAAACTAGTTGATATTGTTTATTGTCTATTCTATCTACGTCCCATGGCGACTCATGGTTGCCGGGATCGATTATTTACTTGATTCACGAGATATATAAGTTGATTATTGCTTTTCTGGAATATACCCACTTTGCATGTTAGGCTACTTGGATTACTTCTTCGACCCAAACCGAACAACATGGAGATGATTTTATTACAAAAGTCTTCTCTGATGTGCCTACTTCAATTGGAGATGGGGAGAGAAAAGCAAATTTTTGATACGCGGAATGGGATGAAAGATGTAACGACGCTATCGAGAATTTGTTTTTGACTTGTTAGGGTTGTTATGTCCAAGTCTAAGTCCGGTGACTTTTGGAGGAGTTTAGTTTAGAAATATATATGTGAATAGATATATAAGGTCACGCTAAATATTTATTTCCACGCTATGATTGACCGCACTTCGTAAATCCTTAGCTTCTTCATGTCTAGCTCTCGTTATCTATGAGTACGGTTGCCTCTTTTACAACTGGGCGATTTACGTTGTTAACTCACTCACACTTTCAATGACAAGTATCAGTAGCCCAGTTGTCCTGCAACTTCCACTCGTAGGGACCAGTCCCCGAGACTATATCCAGGCTCACAAACATAGGAATTCCTACTCAGATATATATCCAGCGAATGCTGGCGAGAAGCGTCGACGCACGGATGACCTGGGAGACTTGGGTGGTACCACCCAGAGTCGTGCCGGGCCATCCCAGTCAACAGAAATCCCTGATCACAATACAACGAGGCGAATACTCTTTCAGCAGCGGTAAATCTAGGTTGCCTTAGACGATAGGGTTCAAACCCTTCTTCAATCACGATATCGTGTTCGACATCCCTGATTCGATCAGGCCATCAAAAGTGACCGTACAAATTTCGCAATGTCACCCCATCGCAAAATGGCCATGTCCATCATGGGCCCATGTCAAAGCCGCATCGACTTCGTCGGGCAACACGCAGTAAGCAACCCTGGGAAAATACTGAGTATGTAGAAAATCAAACATTGATTGCCAATCCTTGGACGAGGCATTATGATCATCAACGAATTGGTCAAATGAGGTATTCAAATGGTAATAATACATCACACTCTCCCTTCTAGCTTGATGCGCGATTATGATATCGACAGACATAGACAAAATTTTAGACAACATGTCAAAATTCGCTTTCTCAGAGGCAGAACCCACATCGGCATGACTGCTGTGGCGAGACACACCGGGTTTATATCCAGGCACAGTATCTCGCTCCCACTTCAAGATAGTCTAAAATCTCTTTAGAAGCAGCATCATCCGGTGAGCCAACTACTCTTAAAAGCTAGAATCGGCTACACTCGCGTAGAAGCGTCGGTATAAGTACTATGTACGTGATGCGGGACACGGGACTCGGACAGGTAGCCGTGAGCACAGTTACTCAAGAGGCCAGATGAATGATTCGTGAGGGAAACAGGCAGGAAGGATCTTTCACACACTACCATTGGCGTTGTTAAATTGTATCTCGCCTCTTATTTCGGCGTCAGGTCTAGTATACGATACCATGATATCACAAATGATGAATTCAGCCGTGGCCGGTCTTGAAAGTTATAGACTCACTCCTGTTCATATACTAGATCGATACTTCCTTGAAAGGAGGTCCGGATACTGCTTATCAAGAGCTCCTGATAGCAAGATCTAAGGAACAGATGGACGCCGAAGTTACTCACATTTGCGGTATGTGCGTACTCTTTGCTGTACTGACAGAGGTCAGGCGAGAGAGAGGGAGAATCAGCATCGTATGCTACAGTCTGATGTCTAAATTCTAGTTGTCTACTATCCCTACCCAACACTTCAGCAATGCGGTATGCCAACCTGTATGCATGCTCTATATACCAAAGATGTGCAAAGCATCAATCCTGCGTCCGAAAACACCTCAGATTCTAATTCCCACAAAAGTCCGGGAATTCCATAATTCGAGAATATGAAAACATGTAGTACGAACCCGATATCTCTTTATGCAGGACTTGACCCCCTAATTCCACTCTCTATCCCATAGGACTTGAGAAAACAGATACGAACGAAAGTGCGGTCAAGAACCGGAGTACAATGTCATTCGAGTGAGTACAGTACATCGGTCCGATTCTGTCAGCCGTCGTGCTCTACTACTTGCTTAGGTATGTATGCAGCATTGATTGCATGCCGAACCAACAGCCTCGCTTATGCTCGTCATATGCGGCGAGAAGACGGCGCGTCGGGGAACACTGGTGTGGACCGTTGTTCTGTGACTTCTCTCTCGGGGCCCGGGTATGCATTTACCTGCAGGTGTTTTCCGAGGCTGGATGGATGAAACTTGGGGGCCGTTGTAAGAAGCAATTTCTTCTCTTTTTTCTCCAAGAGACCAACGAAAACCAAAGACAAAACTGCTGACACGGAATTTAAGTCGAAGGTCTACAGAAATATGGTAAGCGAATCCTCAGTAGCCTATTTCCGTGTGGTAGTTAGTACATTTTGTACCCTCGTACTCGATGATTCGCTTTGGCCTGCGGAATTGTAACCATAGCAGAACAGCTGATTGGTATGAGGTCAAGCGTTTATATATGAAACCTACATAATGTAACCCATTCGCATATGAACAGCAAAGTATAGAGACCATTACTAACCTAACTGGTTGAACCTCTCACTCTCTTTGTCCATATCTACGTACTCTGTGTCTCGGGTAACATCTCAACACATCAAACTTGCGGTCAGTAATTGTTGGTTGAGCAAATGATCATCGATCTACGCGCATAGTCTAGGGCGTAAGAATAGTAGATACTACCTACATACTCAAACCTCTTACTGGTCCAGCCTGGTGAAATTCGTCGAACGGAAAACTTGACATTACTGGCTGCCCAGATAATACGAATTACGAAAGGAACCCTTAACTGCGTTCAAAGAGACGACCATCACACGGTCAAGCTCAATAAACACTTGAGATTTGGAATTAAGTCCAAAAAATAAAACAACGAAAAATAAATGTTCTTTTTATCTTACTTTCTCTTCTCCCTTCAGATCTCCCATTCACGCTACCTATTCACACCCCCGCCCAATAAGACGGCAAGACTCCCACCCGGCGACCGGACACAACTCCGTGCACAATTTCTACACACATAGCTCGTGTTAACTGACCTCTTTTTTTCCCTTTCTGTCTATCTTTCAAGTTCTTCGTTTTCGTTTACAATCCTTGCCCCCCAATCAACGAACGAACCAACCAAGCAACTTTTCAGCTACATACACACATACATACACCGGTTCTCCATTCCATTCATTCATTCATTCATTCAGTCGAGTCCAATCAATCGAGTCCTTACAGAAAACATCCTACCTGCCTCTTTCGGACGGGACGCGAGCACGTGGGGACCTGGTCTTCTCTCCCCCGTCCTCCGCATGCCCACCTGCTTGCTTGCTCGCCTGCTGGTCCGCCTGCCTATGTGGGTTCCTTTGTTCAGCGCGTCTAGACACCGACCGACCGGTCTGCCTATCTATCTGCCTGTCTATCTGCTCCTCTGGTGGCCTCCCATAAACCCCCGA
The DNA here is from genome assembly GCA_022578865.1 of Xylaria sp. FL0043. Lineage (NCBI taxonomy): Eukaryota > Fungi > Ascomycota > Sordariomycetes > Xylariales > Xylariaceae > Xylaria > Xylaria sp. FL0043. Next base: position 170,972 of record MU397272.1, read on the forward strand.
GCTTCTCCCCGAGGAACAAAGACCATTGCAAGGACAGCGGAAAGCGGGAGTGAGTATTGCGGGGTAATAGATAGAGCATGTCTCAGTTCAATTCAACTTCACGAGTCCAGTCCAGTCAGGCTCGAGGCGGCGTACTCGGTCGGTACTTAGTTAGGGTACTATTGCTGGGGGCTGGGGGGAGGAGGATAAAAAAAAACAAATTGAAATACATAAAAAAAATGCCACATCGGGGTGGCAAAGGGGGATTTAACTCCTTTGAGGTGGAAAGCGAATTTGTCTTGCGATTGGTTCCGACCACCCACCCCTCTTCTCAAAAGCCAAGTTGATCATCTCGTGTTTCAGTGAGTAAAGGTAGGAGGTGGGCAAGCGAGGAAAGAGAAAGATCAGCATTTTTAATGCACTACTTACAAGGGACAGATGCATGGATGGGCGAATAGTAGAGCTCGCCCCGAAAATCCAATGAGAAACATTTGCAGCTTGTAAGAATTGCGTGTCAACTTGAAGAGAGAGCACCTTTTTGAGAACTATCCAATAGTCTTTTTTTTATTACTATGTATTTGGGTTGCTCTATCCAGCGGAACCCGGGGATATCTTTAAGGTATCATAAAATGACATATTTATATATAGATGTATGAGAGGAATCTTTGACACATGTTCCACATAAAAGTTTGACCCTTGTGAGTCGCTCTTGATCACGAAAGGATAAAAAATCTACAGCAACACCTGTGCCCGAATAACACCAGTCTAAACCTTTTCGTCCAATGCCTTCTCTGAAGAGAAAGGCTTGTCGTCGGCAGTGACGTGCATCTCGGTAGCGAAGGTGTGGTCGGGTTTCCACTTGGCGGATTGGCGGGGGCTTGTAGCAGCCATGCACATGTCGGCCTGTTCGAGAGAGAGACCTTTGAGCTCGTAGACAAGGAAGTACGCGAAAAGAGTGCTGCCAATGCAAAGGGAACCCCAGATGAAGAACACCTTAGCTCCTAGGTTGGCCTTATCGGCGTTGACGAGGTAAGGAGTGATGACAGCTGCGTAACTTTGGGTTAGCAAACATCACGATTAAAACAAGTTGCAAGTGCGCTTACCGATGATGGTGTTCCAGAACCAGTTGGAGGCAGTTGAGATACCAACACCACGGGAACGAATGGGCAGAGGGAAGATTTCACCAACCACGACCCAGGCGGTAGGACCCCATGTGCTAGCGAAGAAGGCGATGTTGATGCAGATGAAAGAAATCATAGCCGAGACAGCGCTGTAGTTGTGGAGGAAAGTCCTGCCAGCGGTCACACCGACAATGGCAATGATGAACTGGCACACAACCATACCGATACCACCAGTGATAAGAATGGCGCGACGACCGAACTTCTCAATGGTAAAGAAGGAGATGGGAGTGGAGACGACGTTGACCAGCGTGGTAATAAGGGAAATGAGGAAAGGGTTGGGGATCGTTCCGAGCTGCTTGAAGAACGGGGGTCCGAAGTAGAAGATGAAGTTGATACCGGTGAATTGCTGAGCACACTGAAGACCGGCACCGAGGATGGTTCGGCGGATAGGGCTGTCACCCTTGGAAATTGAACCCTTGAGACAGGCCAACCAAGACTGGACGTAGCTCATCTGAGGAATGTTGGCCTGTTCGAATTCGTTGTTGGCGATAATCTCAGCGAGCTCGTCCTTGATGTAATCAGACTCCTGGGGTTGACCACGAACGTAGGCGAGAGCCTTAGCGGCCTTTTCGATCTGACCCTTCTTGACATAGTAACGGGGCGACTCAGGCAGGATGAAGAGACCAATTCCGAGGATGAGGGCCCAGAGGAACTGGACACCAATGGGAATACGGTAAGAGCCGGTGTCGTTGCGGTTCTGGCTAGTGTAGACGACCACGTTGGCAAGCAGAATACCAATGGTGATGCAGAACTGGTAACCAGAGACCATGGCACCACGGACCTTCTTGGGTGCAATCTCAGACATGTACAGAATGACGACGGCGGAAATGAAACCGACACCACCACCAGCAATCAGACGGCCGAAAACGAAGAGGACCTCCTGGTTGGTGCTGGCAATCTCAAGAATACAACCGATGGCAAAGACGAAGCAACCTCCAATGATGGTAGGGCGACGACCAATGAAGTCGGCAATATCACCACCGACCAGAGCACCGAGGAAAGTACCCAGAGACAGAATTGAGGTGAAGAGAGAGGCGGTGGACGAGGGGATGATGAATTGCTCCTTGGTAACACCGACAGGCATGGCGGCATCAAAATCGTACTTGTATCCAGTGTAGAGCTCGATGAAGTAGGGCATGGCGAGCACACCACCCATCCAACCTAGGGGAATTGTCAGCGGCCGAAGATGGCTTACACGCCTACGGCGGCGAGAGGCGACGACAAGGAGCCTTACCGGTGTCATAACCGAAGAAGATACCGCCGAAGGCGGCGAAGGCACAGATCAGGTAGGCCTTGACGGTGACGGGCGCCTCGACACGCGAGACATCGCCGGTGCCCTGGATGACAACACCTCCAGCCATGATGGGCGCCTCCAATTACTTTTCGTGTCTTTCCTTTGCGAACTTGGTAGGCTTAGTAGGTAGGGGACCCTTCTTGAGGAGACCGACGGCTCGATTGCCTTATCCCTTGGGACTGGGAGAGTTGGGGGGTTGCGAGCAAGATGGGGTAACCGACAGAGTAGAAAAGGAGGTCGAGCTGGGGAGAGAGGGCGGACGGGCTGGTGTTATATACATGGAAGCGAGCGGCTCTCGCGACAAAGCAGGCCTTTGACCAGAATCACCACAGTCTACATAGACACTAGGTTAGGTAGGTACATGGCGTGGTCACATCGACACACCCCGGCCCAGACCGCGCGCATGGGAGCGTGGGCAGAAAAGAAGGGGAGTGAGTATGTGGGCGTGGAGCGTGGAGCATAGCATGGAGAGAACATGGGGCTGCTTTGGGCACTGGGGATGCTGCTAGTCAGTGTAGGATACCGGGATACATGATACATGGGGACAAGCGTCGTACAGGTTGACAGGATGATAATCGTGTAGCGCGGCGCTAAGACTTGTACCAACAGGGAATTTTTGGCAGAGAAATATCCTCTATCTACTTCCTGAGCAAGGGCCGTCGAGTGGCAAAAATATCTCGAGACTGATCAACATCTCGTTTTCTACTTGAATTTCTATATCAGCCTTGCGATTAACAGTACTCTTTCTCACTTAGTGCTTAGCATCGCGCTACAGGATTATCATCCTGTCAACCTGTACAATTCAAACAGGGGGTTTTGAAAACGGTTACACTTTTAGTGCTGTAGCAGCTTAGCTCGCTCGCCTCTCAATTTCGGAGGACAGAGACAAGCGGAAAGTGATTCAGAAAGAATTCGACACGAGGTGGTGATCCAGACAGTCCAGGCTAGGCTAGTGCGCAAGCGGTCAATGCTTGGTTGTGGTGTCGAGAAGCGCACCAAGAGCGCGCCCGAGGTTGATTGGGCTGGCCAAGGCCTGCAGCCAGGGTGCCGGCTTATAGACAGGGGTCGAAAAGGGCCGTCTCCTGCTGCTGGAGGGGAGGGGATCCTGCTGGGTTTGACCGAGAACGCAAGACGGCGCGGACGGAGGGCAACTAACTAACGAACGGTAACTTCCCCCATTCTCTCCTCAGTGTCCAGTGAGCTGTGCCCCATACTAGAGGGTTAGCTAGGTGGGTTCCTGCCCGGAGACAACCCCAAAGCTGGAGAGAGTTGGGGAATAGATGGAGAAATGGGGACCAGCGACGGATCCGGCGTAGCGTCAAGCACTAGCACTACAAACGCACTAGTGCAGAGCAGGCTAATATCGGCTCTAGAGCAGACTAGTATGCAAACAAAAAAAAAGGTAATACCAACTAGAAGGCAAAAAATGAGGAAGAGAAAACGGAGACAAATTTAAAAATAAACGCTTGTGTGTCAACCCATCTGTAACTGACTAGGCACTGTACCTTACAGTATAGTACTAGTTTATGTGACAGTAAGTAGAGCATAGTGTCACCTCGAAATTAAACTAACGCCAGTCATCTGTGTCTAGGCTGAGGCGTAGTGTAGGTACGTAGTGTACTAGTATGTCCCACGGTCAAGCCGAGGCAGCTCAGTCCATCAGTCTAGAATTACGGACTGTGGTTGATGCTGATGATGTTGCCATCATTGATGTCGTTGTTATTGCGGCGTTGACTGAGGTAACTTCGCCGGTCTCGGCTGGTGATCTATTCCACGTTATTGGGTACCTACAGTAGATACTTCCGATGGGACGTGACGGGATGCGATGCGGTGCGATGGCCTGAGCAGAGCCTGATGACGGCCCGTGCTGTATCGATCTATGTGGGTAGCTATACGATCCATCGAGACAATAATACCAACAGCATGTGTAAAAGCATGCGGTAGTAACTACATTTACCTAACTACAGTAGTGGACTAGAACTGTAAATTTCCGAGACCGTGGACGCATCCGTCGATGCCCCGACAGCTTGGGAGGCATGACCTCACGATGTTTTGCCGTGCGGGAATGCAAAAAACTCAAGCGGTCACGCTCCCAGCTGATGAGGCGCAATCGCCTTGTCTCGTACGGGAGAATCATACGCTCAGCTCGACTGGGTCGTCAAGCGCTTCCGTCGACGTATGGAAAATCTCCCAGGCCACACGCCTGGTTAAGCCCGCGCAAGTGAGTCAAGCACTTAAAAGTATGCACCTAGATATGTACCTAGGTAGGTAGGTAGGGTGCCATGCAGGAAGTTGCGTTTTAGGGGTACCTCACTTGGTGAGAAACAGAGGCGACGTTACATTGTCACCCTCGATTAGTACATGACAGTTGAATGATTGTCGGTCATCTGGCGGCTCGTGGTTGTTCGGCGTTTCGTCACCTAGTGTAGCTCCTACTAGCACCCTATTACACTTACTACCACTTACTATGTATACACTATGAAGTCTTCTTCTTATTTCACCTAACCATCTGCCTTCGTCCTGTGTACTCTGCCCTAGGAGATAGGGGCATAGTAGAGGCAATGTATATGCATGTTAGGTATTGCCTGCATTCAGGTGACTCAGGTAGCGCATGTAATGTGCCACAGCTTCGACTGGAATGCTCGAGGCGTACATAGATAGTTGTGTATCTACTGCATGCATTAAGAGGTAGGTATGTATAGACTGTCAGTCAGTGTCAGGGAGTCAGTATTAGTGATGTGGTATGCTGTAACCCACCACATAGCTGCGTACACGAGGTACCTACCGACCGTCCGCTCACCCCACACGCATGCCTAGACGCCATGGGACGCCACTGGTCCAGTCGTGCCGCATGGAGACGTCTGTTGGCCGGCTCGAGAGAAAATCGCTTGCTTCCCTAGGCCTTCGAAGCGTTCCATTGGCAGATCCTTCGACGGTGGTGTTGGCGGGAGAGACACGAGTGGCCAGCCACGATGCGTGAAGAAGGCAGTTGCATGCAGGCCATCGTGCCACAACCGTCTGAGTTACTCATGACTTGACTTGCACAGTAGTTCTGTAGTCTTTCCCTTCTGCTGGCTTTGTGCGTGAATGAAGCTGTCGATTTGCTGGATGCGGCTGGATTCCAAATCGGCCGGACCCCGAACAAACACACAAAGATAAATCAGCACCACCATTCGGATCCGATGATACTCTGCTGGCATTGCGGAATGGTGGGATGAATACGTTGAGATGGCCGTCGACATCGTCATAATCTTATCATTGCTCTGCAAGTCTTGTTACTGTGCATGGCAGCCACGGGCGGGATCCTGGCTACACGGAGACATCCATCCGGCTGAGGATCTGAGATGACAATTCCTACACTGCTGCAGTGTAAATCTTGTTATTGCGAGGCGTGTAGGTTAGGTACCTACAGTACTAAATCTCTGTGCTTTCAATAGGGAGGTACTTACAGCTGGCTGCCTGTCTGGCTGTAAGTAACCTTCCATTCAGAGTAGTGTGTTCGGGAATGTCCTCGTGGCACAAAGGGAGTCGGAGTGGGTAGCTATGAGCGTGCTAGCATAATATTCCTTCGGGACGCTAATTTGACATTCGATCCAGGTGGTGCTGCCACATTGGGCATATGTGTGCAAGCTTTAGATCGGAGGCCGCATTTTGTCCACTGCAGTGTAGGGGCATACTTTACTAAGGCATGCCAAGTGCTACGAGTAGGTATCTTTATCTTTACCTAATAGCATGATTCCAGAATAATTGCAACCCTTCCCTTCGCCGCAAAGAGAGCGTCACTTGAAAGCCCATAATTGCAGAGATCCAACTACGCGACGTCCTGGGGTTTTCAGTCGGCCCAAGACACAAGACGGACCCGAACCGCGGTAATCACGATGATCTATTAGTCGCTTAGGTATACCTAGACAAGTTGGAACAGCTACCCCGTGGGTAAATTCTATGGGGCCCTAAGTGTACCTACGGAGGTATTTCCGTGCTTGACGCAAGTCTCTGCTGTATGTTGAAAGAAGCGCATTGCTGCTCGCCATGGTAGTACCTGCTGCTGTGGGACGACAGCTAGTAGTGGCATACTATTTACACGGGCAGTGTGTCAATCTTCCGACCCCAATGCCCCGGAACCTCTAAAGTAGCGTCCCCAGTTCGAAACGAGGTACGCTACTCATCGGCCCGAATAGTCCTCACTATCATGAACTATACTAGGCAAGGCTTGCCTAGTTTAATTTCTATTGGACTGCACGCATATACGCTTGTTTGCCGTAGTGGTGCATGTGGTGTACATACGATAAAATCTGCGCTTCCAGCTCGAATTCGAGTCTCTTTGTGCACTTGGACAAGTTGTCTTGGAGTATTGGAAGATTGGTGATTCGATTGAATACGCGCCAATCGTTCCAAGCGATTCACCCATTGCAACGTGAGGTGTTACTCCCCCGTTGCAATTAGTCGACCTCAGCTTCCAACTTCTCTCCATTACCCCTCGATGCCGTGCTACACTGCAACGGTGCTTGTGTACTATATGTAGGTCATGACGGTAGGTCCTATAACGATTCTACTGCGTATGTGTTATCGTAGGACTGTTTGAAGCCAAGACAGCCGCACCCGGTGACACGTTTTTCTGGATCTCTTGCATCGGGAAGAAGCCAAGGAGGGGGCTTCGGCGGAAACACGGTCGTCCTTTCAGCCACGGGTGCCTCGAGTCAGGACCCGACTACCAATCATTGCCGGTTCTACGTTGGTCTTTCACGGCTGCGGCGGTAATCAGCGCCGGTGATGCCATTGTAGTGTAGGATGGGAATTGATATTGTTGGATGGACGGTGCGTGAGAGCAAAGGAGTTAGCGGCACCACTGTGAAGGGTCTTTGAATTTGCACTGTCCTTCAATAGTTACCTCTCTAAGTATTAACTTACGCATACAACATATTACTTAATCCCACTTTTTACCCCAGGTATAAGCGATTTCCACTGTCAGCTATGATCTGGTCAGCGATCTGGCTCTGATCTGCTGTAAGCTACAGGAACACTAGACAAGTCTCGATGACCGACTACTGGAAAATCGTGCTGATCGACTGCTGATGGTAAGGTATCTTAGATCTGTCGCGATTCTCTGGAGAGGCACTAGAATAGTGTGCACCTCACAATTGGTAATGTGCACACACATCACACACACTGTATGCTTAAGTGCCGCCTACATAACAGAACACCAAGTGCGCTAATACTAAATTCTTAGCATGCTGAAGCAACATCACACTATTTCTGTATACACAAGGAAGCTACCGACTGCCTGGATACTAGAATGGGACTAGCCATATTGCTGGACCGCTCGTGCTCATGTGGCCAAGCGTCGCCCAAAAGTGGAATTCTATTAACCCCGTTTCTAGTGTATTCTCTCCAGCTTTCCTTCCCCTGCGCGTCGCTTTCTTCGCCTTGCCTCGCCTTACACCTGAGTATGGCCTGAGCTGCCTCACGGTAAACTCCTGAAATTGATCAATCACATCGGCCCGGGTATCTTTGTCTTGTCTCCGCAATCGTGTTCCAGTTGTGTCACACGTGACACCACCCTCAGCTCATCATCGTTGTTATCATCATCAAATATTTGGTCGGTCACCTGAGCCTCTTCTAACCGCCAACTGCCATTTTTTCTTCTGATCATGCGACCAATGACATGCTCTTACGGCCTGTTTCGCTGTCGCTCACCGTTAACAATGAAGCCATGTTGAGAACAATCATCGTTACTCGGACCAATTTCAATGAACTGGTCACGCTCGGAGAAGAATTTTATTTCCTTTCTTCTAATTTCAACCTCGTCTGGCCGCAAGTGAGCGTAGTGTCGTTGAACTCGGCGAAACTTATTTAGATCCCATCCCAGCTGAGGTTCTCTTACGTACAAAAGTAAGTACCCACCCAACAGGTCTATACGAGTGTATCCCTTTGGGGCCCATCTCGGCTCCGTGACTTAAAAGTGGAAGAACGGGGCCGCATATGCAGCTTCTTATGCCCAATAAAACAATAAAATATGCTCGGATAATTGATTTATTGGGCGTAAGAGCTGCAAATGCGGCCCCGCTTTTCCACTTTTTATGTAACGGAGCCGAGATGGGCCCCAAAGGGATACACTAAGAAGCTTGATGACTGACTGTTACATGTTTGCTTGATTCAAACTAGCCCGGCACAAGTGTGATGTGATACAAGGGATAAACTTATAATCCATCATACAATTAAATTAATCAATAGTAGTACCACCAATGACAGCATACCTGATTGGCTCAATCGGGGTACGACGTATTACAGGATAATTGAGGGAGCATTTGGGCATGGTTAAATGCAGATGCAGCAGCAATCAAACAAGCATACATACCTAACCTTCACAGCTGGATGATGCGACCTATCCAGCTTTTTTGTGACAACGGCTAATGTACTGGTGTACAGTACTGTACACTAGGTTAAGACTTCCCACACGACCGGTGCAGAAAGGATCCCGAACCTCAATAGAGCCATGATGTGCAACACCCCGTCTAGCTTGGCGTCGGCTGTTTGCCCGATTTCTCTAAACAGGTCCGGGGTCCGGACAAACCACTATGGAGACGTTGGTAGTGTAAGTCCCCTAATTGCTTTGACCTAGCCTACAAAGAAGAAGAGAGCGAATGAGAAGAAAAGGACAAAAACGCTTTATGGTCTGCTGCCCAATTACTGTTTCATTTGCTAATACATGTAATACGAAATACAGTATATGTGCTACCAATAAGTTTATATCAACAGTATTCTCGCCCCTAATACAAGGACTGGTTTAGACAGATAATTCAACCTTTGACCACGACACCGGATCTCGCCGCTCACGAGTCATGCGCTGATATTTCGCATTATCCTCAATAGCAGGAGTGGAAACAACCTGCTCTAGTGAAAGTTGATTTGGCCTCGCCCCTAGGGAAGAAACTCGTCACATGACAACTGCCGAGAGCTTACAATGACTTGAGGTTGTACGGAGCTCATTCTCACCTGATGCTGACTGTGAGGTGATTCTGCAAAGGAAATTTCTCGAGATTATGCGTCAGACAAGCGGAAAAGTTTGTTTGCCTCGTTACCTAGCACAACGCAATGCGGAAGTAAGGGATGATTAAGCACGGGAAGGAAGATGAAAATGAAGAGGATCTATCTGCCTTTTTGGTTCATGACTTAAAGGCACTACCAAAAATTCGCTCAGTGAGGCAAACTTGGGAGATATCGCACACCAAAGGGGTGTCATATTGCCACGTGTATGCAGCAGATACTACAAGAGAAACAGGGAGCCTAGACTGGACTACTGTCTCACGAGTCTATCAGCTTGGCAACCCTCTTTTCCAAGCTGGCTTCGAACTGTTGGACGCCACCGGTGAGTTCGCTCATCTCTCCGGCTCGCAGACGGTAGACAAGTCTTCGTCGGGGAATTTCTTCCTCCTCGTCGGAGAGATCGCTTCCTTCGCCATCGACGTGGCCCTCAACAACACCACGCATGAACCACCGGTCGTGGCTCACGACGACTACCGCGCCCTCCCAGTTGCGTAGCGCCTCGCGCATTGCCGTCACCGTCTCGTAGTCGAGATGTGTCGTTGCCTCATCTAGGATTAGGCAGTGCGGGCATGTCCATAGGATCCGTGCCACTGGGACGACGTTCTGGGTCAGTAATTGCTATTTTGAGCCAGTGTGATTGACATGTGAATGTTTCGATACAAGCAGTGATGAAGCTTCTGAGACATGATTCTGATCTTCAAGGGAAACCACTGTGTTCTGGATCTCGCCAAGAAGATTGGAGGTGGATCTCTAACAAGGCCACTTACTTTCAAGCCTCACTAGTTGTCCGCCAGATAGTTTGCGGATGGGTACATCGGACGCAAGCCGTCCAGGCAGACCGAGGGAAGCCAACAGACCACGAACGCGGCCTTCTTCCTGCTGGGTAGCCGCCATCTCCCTCGATAGCAGTGCAAGAGCCGTCAAATCTGGCTCCGAGATGCTCATCTCCTGGAGCTTCTCTACAGCGTGTTGAGAGTAATACCCTATCTTTAAACGCGGGTGAAGAGTTAACGTCCCCGAGCTGGGCTTCGTTTCCCCAACGAGCAGCTTGACGAGCGTCGATTTGCCGCCGCCGTTCAATCCTAAGATCCCGATACGATCACCCATGTGGACGGAAAGAGTCACGTCCCGCAGAACCAAGGGCGGGACGGCTTTCATCTTCGGGCCTCTGGGGTAGTGGAACGATGTCTTATCCAGTGACTTTATTTAGCATGTAACGGTTAGCCCTTGAGCATTGTTTTTCAGACAAGCTTTCTCTTGGGATCCGTGTTCTAGAACCACGCGGAGGTCCCGAGACAACAGAGGTAGCTAGCTAACCCGGAAAGTAGGAATCCCTCCTACCACAAGGGGCTGAGACAGGGAAGATGAATTAAGATGAGACGAGTCATCACACTTACGATCAACGCGCCTGGAAATCGCAGGTCCGCTGGCTCGGGTAGAACGAAGCTCACGGGCCTCTCGTCTTGCGGTATCTCGATCTCGGCGCGGCTCGTTAGGTGATACCCCGCGAGATCGCGATTCAGCTTGAAGCGGCCGCCGTGGGCGCTCCTCTCCAGACCCCAGCGGTCGTCGAGTTTCTTCTGCCGAGACTTGGCTTGCCGGATCTTGTTTTGGTCGTCTTTGGCTTTACCTTCGCGCATGTTCTTCTGTATACTTATTTTCAAAAACCAAACGAGTTAGTGAACTTCTTTCCCTCAAGGTTGTTTTGCATATTCTGTTAGGAATCCTTGGTAGATCTCAGACTACAGATCTAACCAGTTTGCCCCCTTTTGAAGTGGAGAGGTTGTCTTGATACTCACGTCTGCTGGATGTGCTCCTTTTGTCGGTCCTGAGCTTCCTTCATCTTGGCCAAGTGGATCTTCTTTTCGCCCTGCGCCTCTTCATACGTCGGTAGATCACCGTGAAAGTACGTGATACCCTTGGCCTTGAGGATGAGCAGATCCGTGCACAGCGAGATAAAGTCACGGTCATGCGACACGACGATGAGTGTCGGCGCGTCTGTCGACTTGCCCAGCGCTGTGAGATACCGCTGCAGCCACAGGATGCCCAGCAGGTCCAGGAAGTTGGTCGGCTCGTCGAGGATCAAGATGTCGGTCTCCTGGAGCAAGGCCGCCGCCAACGCCGTGCGCATCTTCCATCCGCCGGATAGGCTCGACGCGGGCTTTCCCATGCCTGCCTCGGAGAATCCTAGCCCCGTCAGCAGCTTTGTTGCGCGCGCCTCTACCTCTGCCATTTTCGACGGTTCGACCTGGAGCTGCAGCTCCGCGAGCATCTCCGCGGCCTCGCCCGTCTCTTTGGCCAGCGTCTCGGGCGATATCTCCTCGTCTTTTTGTGCATATCTTTTCTCCGAGTCAGCTGAAGTGCTCGTGGCTACCACGTTCAATTATTTTGAATACAGGAGAGACTGATAGGTTGTTCGCTCGGAAACATACAATTCGTCGAACTCCGCGACCGTCTTCTCCGCTGCTATCAGCGCCTTCCGCGCCTGCATCCCCCGTGCGCCGCTCCGTAGTCGCGCGTCCTTGGCTTTTAGGAATAAATCCCTCTGGAGACGCTCGCGGCGGATCTTTCGCAAGCCCCGGAGGGCAGCGAGTGGATTCGCGCTCTCGACGCCCTGGGATAGATCTTGGGCGCTCTTCATTAACTATGCATGTTCGTGATGAGGTTGTGTGTGGAGTTTTCTTACCTTCTATTTCTCGCTGTGCTTCGTGTCTGGCTGTAGCGCGCTCTATGACTTCTTCTAACACGCTCCGGTCTGACGAGCGCGAGATGGGTTGCTTTAGGTCTGTTTCTGCTTCTGCTTCCCCGGCGTCGGTTTGCTGTAAGATTACGATGCGGGTTTCCTCCGGGACTTTAAACATGCAGGTCAGCAAGATTTGTTCGAAGGGGACTCTATTGGGGTTTGGAGTAAGGAAAATCTCCCAGGGTAAGCATTCGCTTGTTCAGCAGGTTTCGCCTCCGTACTCTTCGTCATCCAGAGAGGTGGGATAAGGAACATTGTCTCTTGGTGTTGACTTACTTCCGGGAATCAGTTTCTGAGCGATAGCCTTGAGCAATGCTGCGTTAAACGAGAATATCAGCATCATTTCCTCTTCTCTCTTCTCTTCTCTTCTCTATTCTCTTCCCTTCCCTTCCCTTTCCCCCTTCCTCTCCTATCTGCACAACCCCCTCTATCCTTCCTTAAGAAACGATACCATAGCTGATCGGACTAAACTCACTTGATTTCCCCGACCCATTTCGCCCAACGAGCGCATATCGCTGGCCAGCTTTCAGCCGCAGAGTAGCATTATCCAGGATCTCGGTGCCCTCGCTTCGAGCCTTGCTTTTACCTGGCTTCTTCCCGCTGGCGCTTCTGCTGCTGCTGCTGCCTTTGGTTTTTGATGAGGGCGCTGATGTGACTGTGATGTTTAGACCTTCGATGTCCAGCTTGAGAATAGGGTGGGTGAGTTAGTCCGATGTTGCTTGATGAGTGACGATGCGTGTGGTGTATGTATAGGTGGTTTGAAAGAGAGGCTGGAAAATGTAGGGGGTATGGTAGAATGTAATAGGAGAGAGAAGCTCACTTCGCGGTAATTGGGCACCCCGATGTTGAAGCGTGTCTGCTTTGATGTGCATTGGATTGTTGTCACGCTCTCTGCTTCCATGGATGTCATGGTGGCGGTTAGGTTGTCAGTAGTCAAGATGATACCATAACAATTTAGCGAAGGGTAACTTTGCTGTTCTTTGCTGATTGAGATGGTAATGAATGAATGAATGGGTGAACAGACGGGCGATATGTTGCACTCTTGATATTCAATTTTATGTCGAAGCTGCTACCGCGATCTAGTAGTACAATCAAATATCAAGATATATATCTATACCTATATGTCTTTCCTTAATATTCTCATCTAAAATTCCAAGCTGCCCGATTATTGAAAGTAGAGGTCGATAACAAAATGCTCGAGCCTGCCTATCACCCTAGCATGCAGTAGCGCGGATGAATCATTCTGATCACAGACCACGTCCCTCGATGATTGGCTGACGCGAAATCGCGTACTACCCAAGCCTCGGCCGCCGTGACTCAAGCTGCTGAGAGGCCTTTGAGCTGAATTAAACATATGTGTGGCTATATGTATTATATGGTATTCGAAAAGGCGCTCGCATTCTTGTGTTTGTGGCCTGTTCATGAGAAGTTTTGACTATGCTATACATAATATGGAACGGAGCTAAGCGGTCCACGGGAGCTAGAGTTATTTGTATACTAGATTTGACAATTGCGATAATTCCATAAACATTTCGAGGTATTGTGACTTTTGATGCAATAAGTTACCTCTAGGGCATACAGTATATATCATATAGTCATAATGTCTCTGTATGCTTTCCCGACTGTGAGAAGCATCTGGTTTCGTAAATTTGTAGGCTGTCTAGAGATTAATATTCTCCGTTATTCTAGGGTTGTCAGGGGAATAAGGGTAATGTTCGCCGAGAGGGGTATCGTATCGACCAAATCTATCTAGTATAATCATAATCATGTGCTCCATGACGCGAATTCACGCAGTCGACCCATCCACAAGAACCCTCAAATGCCGTCTCGCCTCCTTTCTAACAACCATGCGTCCACCAACGGGAATCTCAACGATAGTCCCGTCGATACAAACCTTCCTCCACCTCGCGTCCTCGTGCGTCGTGATCCGTATCTCATCAATCTCTTCATATCCCACCCCGTCCATGCCCACATGCTTGCCCCCGTCGTACGCAGCCATCATGATGCCCATTGTGCGAGCCCCATCCACGGGCCCGAAATGCACGAGACGCAGTTGTCCGTCGAGGGGCTGGCTGGCGGGGGAGATGCAGAAGGTCTTTTCTAAATTGGAGACTGTCGTCGCGAGGATGTAGGCGTGTTGGTCGCGGTCTAACTTCTCGTAAACCTTTTCCCCGTTTGTAGTAGAGGGAGAGGAAGGGGCAGAAGAACGACTGATCTCCACCGTAGCACGGTACGCGTGGCTTTCCTTCAACAGCTGCTCCGCAACCATGTGGAACCGTTTTGCGCCGTGCTTCCGGTATTCCGGCGTGTCGCTCTCCCACACCAGCTGGCTGTGGAAGCCGTAGCTGGCGACTACCACGCCGTAGAGATGCGATACGTGCTCCGTGTGCTCTCCGAGACTGGGAGCTGAATCCGTTGGTGCTTCCGTAGAGTTGTTCCCTGTAGGTGCGGGATCCGTTGTCTCCGAGTATGTGATTGTGCGTGAGCCCGCTGGGAACTCTACTTTAAACGAGGGCAGCGGGGCGGCTTTTCCGCGCAATAGTGTGCGAAGTCCCTGTACGAGGTCTGAGGATGCTGGAGGAGTCTGCGCTCCCTTGTGTAGCGAGTGGAATAGGGCGTTGCCGGTGCCTAGGGGCAGGATAGCGATGAGTGGTAGGCTTGCGGTTGCGTCGGCGCTATCCGCGTACCCGTTCAGCATGTCTATTACGCCTCCATCACCGCTGAGTAGCACGACGGTGTGCTCGACATTTTTCTCACTGTGACTGCGCCTCGCAAGATTCTCTGAGAACTTCTTCACGCTCTCTGCGTTGTGCGTGGTGAGTAGATGATAAGAGCCCTGCGCCGACTCGTCCGAGGTAGCAGTGAGGCCGAACGCCTCGAGCAGCGGCGCGAGAACATTGTCGTAAAACTGCGTGCTCAGCCCTGTGCCTGAGAGCGTGGAGACGACGACATGAAGGCGGGGCTGGGGGCTAGGCTGGAGATGCACGGGTAGACCACTGATACTGAAGTTGTCTAGCAGGCTTTGGAAGGCCTTATTACTCTCACTGCCGTCGCTGCTGGCGTAAGATGAGCGGCGCAGCGCGAACGACGGCTTCCCGTCTTGCTGCGTTTCTTCTAAAGAGAGAATCTCGTAGATATTCTTTCCCACCGGCTCTTTCTTCAAGATGCAGACGACGTGCTCCGGGTTCGGAAGCATCGCGACATCTGCCACCATTTTGACCGTCCGCAATCTGCGGGATTTCTAGCTGACACGGTGATCAAAGCTTTTTGAAAATCTCTAGTTTCACCGAAGCTCTTTTCACTTTGATATATTTAGTTATGAGCGGGGTTATTGTCGTCGCCAGGCTGAGGCAACCTGACGTGGTACTCATACAGTACCTGATGGTACCATAAGCCACGCTGATTGACCACAAAAGTGGGCCACGGTCTCATTCACCCCTTACATCGTGCAGTTGACTATCACTTATAAGAGATACATACCACAATTAAAAAGGCACTCAATCATTTCTGAGGGTTATTCAAATCTGTATCAATTATAGTAATAAGAAGTTGTTGAAAATTAAACGAAGGGGGATAAAGCGAGAACGGCCAACGTGAGGATCAACCCTGAAGCTTGGCGAAGCTATGATCTATTGCTATCGGCCATAGAGTTCACAACTGGAGCTCCTTTGGAAGAGGACTCAGCGCGAATAATAGATTCAAGTCACATATGTGATATAATGTAGTTTATGAGCAAGAGTCTCTAACTGGTCGACAAACAGCTCGGCGTTTACCAGTAAGTCATAACCGGTACCGAGGCTTCCCTCATATTACTGTTGCCTCTCAGTGCAGTCTGGATAGTATACTGTTGTATCCTAAATATCACGGATAGTCTCGAAGCTCGAAGCGCATTAATGAAGTTAGACTTGAAGAGAGGTTCCTTTCTGGATTCCACCCTACATGTATATCGCGGAGTAGTATAACTGCGCTCGTTCACCTAGGGTGAACACTCCGGCTTAGGGCATTCACCGTGACTACTGCACATAATGAATTAGATAGTTAGTCGGAACAAGGAGTGCATTATCAAATTTCTCAGATGCTAAATACTCCGTTCTCGGCAAAGGAAGACAGAATAGTATCTTGGATATGAAATTACAATTGCACAATGACTTAGCTATTTTCGCGTACCACGGGTACCAATTTGCGGTAACCTAGGAAACATTGAACTGAGTATCTTTTAGGTGACTATTTATTTCAATGTTTACACAATTTTTCTATAGTCCAAACTATATTTGTTAATCATAGATCATAGTTATCTAGAAATGAGTCAAAAACTTGAGTTGGCTTTTAAGAAGATTTAAATAATACTAGGTAGTGTTGCTAATATACTCTTGTTCAATCAAGAGATGGTTGCAGTGAAGCTTACCTACCTAGGTATCTTTCACCTAGCGCCACTCGAGTTCTTAGGTGCGGCAAGTTCCCGCTCCAGCACCACCAGGCCCACAGCAAGGACCCCGCCGTTAAAGTGCCTGTTAGCTAGCGTGGCGAGTTGACTCTTGGAGGGGTTCTGTACTTCGCATTTGCATGTGCATCAAAAGCTACTACGGCTCGACGTCTCTCGCCTCGCGTCGATTTCCAGTACCGTTCCTCGAGTTCCGACATATTATACTACCACATACTTGCATCCTTATATTCTGAGTCATGGCGCCAAAGAAGAGCGGCGGCGAGGGCAGCAAGAAAGCCGCTGGCCAGGCCAGAAAGGCCGAAGCCGCCGCCGCCAAAGCTGCCGCAGAGGACGCGAAGAAGGCGGCTGCTGAAGAGGCCGAATGGAAGAAAGGCGCAAAGGACGGCTCCAAGAAGTATGTTGCATCCTTCATTCCAGTCACTACTTCCTCAAGCCTTGGATACACGAGGAATGAAAACGGCGAACTATTGCTGACTATTGCTCATAGAGAAGCAGAAGCCGCGAAGAAAGCAGAACTAGCACGGAAGAAGGCCGAAAAAGATGCACTTCTCGCTGAGGAAGAAAAGAATACCCCCGGTCGGGCCACACCTAAGAACGCGAAAACAGCAGCAAAGAAGACCAATAAGGGACTGGACGCAGCCCTGGGAGCACTCGATCTCGACGACAAGAAACTCCCAGAGCTGGGGGCTAGTAATATTGACGACGCCTTCGACGTCCTCGCCGATGTCGAGTCTGGGGGCCTGAAAATCGACAGACACCCCGAAAGGAGAGCGGAAGCGTTATACAAGGCCTATAAAGAAAAGCGGATGGCAGAGATGCGCGAGGAAGGGCTGAAGCTCAAGCTGAGCCAGCGTATCGAGCGCATCGACCGCGAATGGAAGAAGCACCCCGATAACCCGAAGAGTCTCAACTACGACAAACCCCGCCTTGCCTACAACGCCACCAAGGAAGAGATCGCGGAGTTTGCCAAGGCAGAGAAGGAGAGGACAGAAGCGAGACTCGCGGTAAAATAAGACAGTGGCCCTAATTGTCCTGTCGCTACCAGCATTATATCGAGGCTGCTAGTGAACCGAACGGCGCATACTGTAGCATTTATAAAATGAGCATCACGGTCGAGGAAAGGGAACGATTGAAAACAGTCAAACAAACAAAAATACACAACATAGGCGCTTGTTTTAGCCACGACATCCGATTATCACCACACAGCAATGATGGTACTAGGTCCTACATGTTTATGAGGACATAGCATGGCCCGACGGAGGCATAGCGCCGGGCAATAGGAAACATCGGGCTGGATAAGTGTTGATACTGGGATTGTTTTCCGGAGTTCTGTTTGCTGTTGTGGGAAGAAGCGTCACGAGCCTCAAGGCGCACGAGGGTTAAAGCTGAGGTTTGCGGTTTGCGGTTTGCGGTATGCTAAGAAGGCTTTAGACAATCAGCAAATATGCATAGGTATCCATAGAATGCCTAGAAGGAACGCTGAATAACTAGCATCATTTTAGTCTTAAAGCATGACCGAGTAGCGTTTTGTTTTGAAATCAGGAACCAGGGGAATATGGTCTCGTGACAGGACAAGAAAAACGAGGATTACCAGAAGACCGAAAAATCGGGGTAGCGCCGGGGTGCAACTTCGGCAACCCTCGGCTCGGGACATCTGGAGAGAGAGCGATCTTGCTGGGTCGCATTTTTCGCCAGTGGATATGACGTCCGCGGCTTTTCCCTCCTAACGAATTAATTAACGGACATTCTAATTGGACACCGGGAACCGTAACCTTTCCAACCCGCTCAAACAACCCTCACACGCTCTCCATTTACCCGCCAACCTAGATACCTCTAACTTTATCGTTTCCTTGTATTCTATGATAGAACGTTATTCGTCTACATACACCCTAGACCACTTTTTAACCGTCCAGTCTTACATGCAAGTCTAGCGCGAAACAAAGACTATTGTGCTCGCGAGACCCGACCGAGAGTCGGTGGGCGGCGCAGGAAATGCCATCGGCTCTCACGAACCATGGCTCGATCGCCGACATGCCGATCCAGCAGCGAGAGGGAGGAAGTGCGGATAGCCTCGTCGGCAAGGTGGACGGCGCCCTTAGAAGAGCGAGCACAGTCATCACCAATACCGTGACCGAGAGGGACTCGACAATAACGAGTCCAGCGACGCCTGTCGCCGAGGATCGCGTTGTAGCCGAAGCGGCTGCGGGGCAGGGGAAGAAGAAGCCTAATAAACATGGCGCCGACTACATATTACGGTCCTTTGTGGCTGGTGGTATCGCGGGGTGTGCGGTATGTCATGTTCTTTTCCCGTCTTCAACTACAACCGGAAACCACGAAACCGGGAGGCAAAGATATCGTGCTAACTTCATTCTTTTCGTCCCACTACAGGCCAAAACCACCGTCGCCCCCCTCGACCGAGTCAAGATCCTCTTCCAGACAAGCAACCCGCAATTCGCGAAATACACAGGCTCATGGCTGGGGCTAAGCCGCGCATTAAAAGACATCTACGCCCAGCACGGCGTCGTGGGGTTATTCCGCGGGCACTCGGCGACTTTACTCAAGATCTACCCCTACGCGGCCATCAAGTTCGTCGCGTACGAGCAGTACCGCGCCCTCATCATCGGCGCGCGCCACCAGGAGACGTGGCTCCGGCGCTTTTCCACCGGTGCCCTGGCCGGGTTAACCTCGGTCCTCTTCACGTATCCGTTAGAAGTCATCCGCGTGCGCCTCGCGTTTGAGACGGGACGGAATAGTTCTTCGCTGCTCGATATTTGCAGGAAGATATACCACGAACATCCATTACCCGGCAAACCCACCACCGCCGCCACATCAACAGCAGCAGCCTCCTCAATAGCCAGTGCTAGTAGTAGTGGTAGTGGTGGTGGTAGTAGTGGTGGCATCGTACAGGCCGTAGCCCCGCGCTCCGGCATCATCAACTTCTACCGCGGCTTCTCGACGACCATGCTCGGCATGATCCCCTACGCGGGCATGTCCTTCCTCACGCACGACACGGTAGGCGACGTCTTCCGGTCGCGCCTACTCGCCAAGCACGCGACGCTCCCGCAGCCCGCCAACGCCCCCGCGGATAAAGCCGTGCCCCTGCGCGCCTGGGCCGAACTCGCCGCCGGCGGCGTCTCCGGCGTTGTGTCGCAGACTGTCTCCTACCCGCTCGAGGTCGTGCGTCGCCGCATGCAGGTTGCTGGCGCTGTCGGTGATGGGCGAAGGTTGCGCATTGCCGAGACGGCGAGTTTGATCTTTAGGGAACGGGGGTTTGGTGGGTTTTTTGTCGGGCTGACGATTGGGTATGTCAAGATTGTGCCTATGGCTGCTGTGAGCTTTTATACGTATGAGCGTATGAAGACTTTGTTGGGTATATAGGTGGGTTCTATTCCTGCCTCTCTACGCAACATTTTTACCCTCTACGTCTGTTTCTTTTTTCTTTCTCGTACCTATGTGTATTTGGGTGGGTGTGGGTGTCGCATAATCGGCGTTTGCAGGCGTTTTAGAGGGGTCTTTTGTTCCCTGGATGGAATGGCATTATCATTGCATGGCGATCTGAACATAGGTATACAATGAAATCGCATCGGATTTCTGATGAAGCTCGAGGCTGAACGGGGTTAAGGCATTTGATGGCAGGGCTAGGCTGGACTAGAGTGGCCGTTTGACTTTGTATAGGTACCTAGGTAAATATATATGAGAGGCTAGAGATAGAGATATTAGGTATACAATACTGATATCGTATATACCATCCAGCCAGCAATACATCAGCATATATATACAAATATATGCTAATTTGATTCCATAATGCAGTTGTGCTACTGCTTCGAGTTCTCTCCTCGGATTGAGTCGTGTGGAGGAGACTACCCATCGGTGTTATCAAGAGTATTTAGGTTCGAGTTGTTTACAATGTTTCTATTGTAGAGCGGTGTTCAAGATGAGTAGGTATGTATAAACGAAGAGCCATCTTTGTTCCAACGAACTGGGTAAGCCAGGTAAGCCATGCCCGCCTGCTTGCTTTCTTCATCCCATCTCCACAGCTCTATCCTCTCTCTTCCTTTCCCTCCCCTTCATCTTTACGTATCGACATAGATTCATATATCCAAGGCTGAAACAAACCCTCAAGAAACGCCAGTTCAAAGACGATACAAGAAAAAAAAGAAAAGGAAAGCGCCCGCTCTGAGACCCCTCGTGCGCCAAGTCGATGCTATACCCCCTGCTTAGAAGGGGGTCGGAAAACATATTATGTACGGGATTATAATGATTTATGTAGCCAGTGTTCGTTTTACGGGAACATTAATCTACTTTGATGGCGCTGTTCGGCAATGATGTCAGCAGATGCTCATACAGCAGCATTGACTGAACAATATTGAGATTGAAAGAGAAAGAGAGCAAAGGGACTTACCCGTATAGTTTCCGAATGAAAGCATAGGCTGATAAGAAGCCCACAGTGCCCGTCAGCAGGCCGTAAACGCAACAGGCCATAAAACTGTACACGAAGAACAGCAAGGAGCTGACGAAGCCCGTGATATGCAGCTTGAAGAAGTAATACCATATGCTGTAGAGGAAAACCCACAGGGCGCTGCCGCCGCCGACCGCGAACGACTGCCACCACCAGTGGTAGTTCTCGGTGCACAGCTGGACGTAAATCGTGACGATTGTGACTTCGGCGACGGTGACGATGAGGATGAGAGACACGACGCTCAGGAAGCCGAACACGTAGTAATAACCGCTCTTGTCCTGCCAGACGGACTGGAAGACAAATAGAAGCTCAATGAAGATGACGGTGAAAGGGACTAAGCCAGCGATTAGGATCGACTGCAGGCTCTTGATATACCATGCTTGTTGTGGTATTTGACGAGGTATATTTGATGTTTTGGTCGGGTTTTCCCAAGAGCCTGAACGGGCATGGCCATACCAGGAGCCTAGATAGACAAGTGGCACCTGTATGCAAAGCCAGAGGAGAGCGATGCCGAGAAGCGTTCCAAAGGGTATGGCAGTGCTTGACGCTTGTGCCCAAACAAACAGGTTCAATATAAAGACAAGCGCGAAAAGGAGACCGGGGAAGAAGCAAGCCGTGATGAGTGCGTTCTTCCCGAAGTTGACACCGCCGAAACCCTGGTAAACTTTGGCCGAAAAGTAACCTGAGAAAATGCCAGCCAGCACGAAGAGGCCGAATCCAAAGCTGAGGAAGCCGCCGCGGAAGCTGGGGTTCAATACTCCAATTGCACTTAAAGAAATCAGACCGATAGCCATGAACAACACCTGGGTGCCTGAGCCAACTAGGGGCGCAAGCAGATGTCCGTACTGCGGTCTTCGGAAAACATCTCCGTGCAATAATTTCCAACCTGTGACATCCTCGAGCGCCTCATCATCAGATGCGTCATCCAGTTGATTATCCACTTCATTCTCTTGCTCAAGAAGACCGAGGCCATGTTTCTCCGACTTTGGAGAGCGTGGACGAGGCCCAGACTTCAGTTTTGTGCCGGCTTCTATAGATGCTTCCCTATACCCCTTGATGTCGGTCCGGATGGTTTTGGACAGAATCACGATGACGATGCCGCTCAAGAGCCCACAGATGATTAACGAGTTGATGATGGCGAGCCAATGAATCCTTGAGCCTTCCTCCTGGTTCACGAAATATAGGTCCCACCGTCTGTCCCACTCGATTGTCTCGTCTTCACGGAAGTATACTGAATAGGAGTAAGGTATAGACACTGTGTCCTCGTCATCACCCTCGTCTAGGTAGTCGTAGTAGTTGTCTAGGCGCTGCTGCTCCACAGAAAGGCTCTCAGTCGTGTTCAGAGGCATGTATAATTCGAAGTTATCCTCGATGTCCTGCAGTTCAACCGGGCAGCCGTTTTCTCGCTTGTTGTTTGGGCCGACGCTCTTGGTGTATACCTCGAACCCCACTACCACTTTGCCACCTTTATCACCAGCATGGCCCGGCGCTCTTCGGTAACGGATGACGATCGTATGGTGGTTGTTTAGAAAATAGCGAGGCTTGCCGGTGCTCGAGTCAAACTTAGTGAAGCCCAATTTGAAGCCGGCAGCGTAGTATTTTCGCGACTTGTCCACAGTGACGAAGCTGGTCGCGCCTGGTAGGTTGTCCACGATCCATTCCACTACATAGCCGTCTTTCACCAACTCTCTGGCGCGTCGCAAGTCCTTTCTCGTCACCAGCTGATCGCATAGAAAGCTGCACTCGTTATCGTGACCGACGGTTAGATCGATGTCGGAAATCTTGATGCGGTCTCCGCGGAGTACTTCGCCGAGGTTAAGCGATATGCTCTGGCCACTCAGTAGGCCTGAGGCGTGGGACTTGCCGGTGGGAGGGCACACGAATGGCAGGTCGTAGTAGGCATATTGAAGTTGTGTGTGGTCGGAATAGACTTTGTTTACCATCAATGGGATATGTTCGCCTTCTTGATAGCTTTTTATTGACCATCCTAAACCGGGGGATTATGATTAGGTTCCACGTCCTCGTCGACTGAAGCTGATGTTGAGCGCCGAGGGCTTACCTGGGATATAAAATGCTTGCGCCTGAGAGATGAGGAGGGATGGTAACAGCCACCTCGGGCCATTTTTAGTTATCCTCACCATGTTGTTGCTGAGTGAAAGCCCTTGAGTGCTGCACACTCAGACATTCAGGGTTGTGGGGGGTATATGTTACAAGGACTCGGGATCAAGTATCACGCGTATCACGTTGCGCAAAGTTCGGCTCCGCTCCGTAAACAGTGTTTGCACAATGACTCGAGTCCCGTTCGAGGGTAATGCACGAATCGTTTCTGATTTGTAGCCGAGTCCGGACGTTGCGCTGTCGACTTTTTGAGGGGGGTGTTGTAATCGGAGGATTGATCGGCTTTAAAAGCGCGGCGGTGGTGGTTCGAGATTCGGAAAGATAACGTGGCTATGCTGAGCGGGTTACTCAAGCGTGGCAGTCGATAAACGAGTGTAATGGGTACATAGTACCACGGAACCGATTAATGCAAAATCGAGGCTGACGCTTATGTAGTGTTCGAGGAACTTGAAGCGATCGAGCCAGGCTTGTATTACTGATGCTGATGGATCCGCGAAGACGGGGTACCACCAGCTTATACACTTTTGAGACGCGTGGCTGGACAGCACAGAGATAGACGAAGATGCGAGATCGCGACCTGTGCCGACCAGTACGATATGAATCCTTCAAAAGCAGAACCGATATGGGCACACACACAATGACTTTGTCTCTGATCCTAATTTAGTTGCTTCTGAGAGAGAGAGAGACGAACACACCAAGTTGCCATGCAAAGGCGTCAAGAAGATTCTAGCTGAGTTCTAGTGTACCTAATAATGGGGAGAATACGAGTAGGTAGGGACCTGCCTGTCCTGAAAGCCATAACGGGGGGTCCTGAATTAAGCAGCCGTTAGCTCGCCAAAAGTGGCGTATAACGCCTGTGGGTACCTGGTCTACCGCGGCAGGTAAAAAAGTATGTGAGTCTATTCTTCTACAGTGGAGTATGGGGTAGAATTAGACTCGTCCATACAGTATATGTACAGTCTCTCTCACAGTAGATTTCATGTATCTTGCTAATGCGGCAGGGCAATGCATCGTATATATGCCGTGCGGCACACGTAAACACTTACATACGGCTTCCTTGGCAATATTTATAAAGACTACAGGAATTAGTACTGCTGTGTGACTAAGGTAAGTAGCCAATAACTAACAATTAAGAACTCCTCAGGCTTTTAAAAGTTTAAGTGTATCGACCTATTTTTAGCCATGCCCTCTCTTTCTATAGCAGTCGGATCCTCAATGTTGTCGCAATGCCTCTAGTAATATATTTGTCCCTTGCTGTGTAATCAAACACAACATCTCACTTACGTTTCCTGAGAAGAAGACAGATCAGTTTAAAAGTCAAACGCGTTTGATTTATTTCTATCCTGAATTCATGCTTAGTACTGGTGCTGCCGATCTCGTAATAATGCAAAATATGGGTATAACGACTCGCTCTCTCTCCACTTGTACTCCTCTGGGTAACCAAATACAAGAAAAAAAAGCGGTTGGACTCTTGGACCATGCCGCTGGCTATGTACAATATCGTATGCTTCGATGCATCGGTCTACAGTTGAATAATGTCCAGTTCCGAAAAGTCGGGCGGCGCCCGGCCATACACGACGCGCACCTTGCTATCCAGGGCCGTACCCTCGTTGGATATCCAGATGTGCTCGCTCAAGTTTCGCGTGCGCTTGATCTCGTCGTCGCTAATTCCCAAATCATCGCGCGGAATCCACAGCGTGGGCCGTCGCGCTCGGAGCGCCGAGTGCATGAACGCTCGGCGAACGAGCACGTCTCTCTCATCTGGCGTCAAATCTTCTATTTCGTCGTGGAATCCGCCGTAGAGAGCCTCGCCTATGGCTCTTTGTGCCTCTAGATCCTTCAGTTTGCGCTCTTCTCTGAACTTAGCCGCATTCTTTATGCCCTTCTCCGCTCTCCCTAACGTTTGGTCGTAGGTAGTCTTGCCGCTGCGCACAGCCCAAGTCCCAGCATGCTTGATTCCCCTGACAGGATTGAGGTTGCTGAGTTTATTGCCTCGGCCCCTCTTCTCCTGTGGATCAGACGGCCCATCTACGTTTTGGCGGTGAGATGGCAAGCTTCCTTCATCGCTCTCTTTAGTATTCTCATCTTCCTCATCATCATCAACAAGTCCTAGGCGACGGTCCTGGGCACGCTGGAAGGCTTCATCGCGGAGTACCGCCTCATCTTCGAAGGTGATGGGAAGGTACCGGAACATGGGTCCGAATGACATGTTCAGCAAAAGCTGATACAAGGCGGTGAGAATGGTCACCACAATCATGATGATTGCTTGAGGGGTGCACGCGTGATTCCCGTTTTCGTCCGTCTGGAGGAAAAAGAGGCCGATAAGCGCAATCTCCATGACGTACAGACCTGTGAAGGTCTGGTTGAGTGCCCGCGGGTAGAGCACGCCGCCAGTGTCGATAGCAAGGCGGTTAACGTACAGCATGCTGTACCTGTTTGCAACCCACAGTAAGCTGAATGTGATGATGGCAAATATCGATATGATAGGCGCAATCACGGAATAGACGAGTCCGATGCAAGCGAAGTTAGTATAGACTGGGAAATAGCTACCCCACTGGACACTGGGCAGAGTGGTATTCGTCGTCCACTTGTTCCGTGCCGTGCTGTTGAAAATCCTCGAAATGATGTACCAGTTAGCAAGTGCACCGATCTGTAGGAGAGTACCCGAACTGGCGCTGAGTGCTTGAAGAATCATGTACGAAAAGAAGTAATTCGCCGCCGAAGGGAGATTCTTTGCTAACGTGTCAGTGACACCCGTCGGGTCGTTTAACACACCCTCGAGAATGGCCGTTGCGCCAGACGAGAGTGACACAATGAGGAAGACCTGCACGAAGAGGAAGGCGAAGTAGAACTGTTGGACAGCCTCCGTCTTTTGAGTTCCTGTTTTGGCGCCCTTAAAGCCAGCCAAGAAATACATAATGACGGGTACCAACCAGAGCAAGAGGGCTAGCAAGACAGCTGGTAAAACACCAGCAATAGCTGTGGCGGCCTTCCACACTGTTGGGTTCCGCGAGAGAAATCCTAACCAAGGGAACGTGTTGATCAAACTGTTGAGCTGGGAAATCGATCCGGTAAAAGCAACCGGAAAGGCCCATAGAATGATCATGCCGACCACAACAGCCACTGCTATGGCGGTTCGCAGCCATCCCGACCACCAGCTTATGGCCATATTATCCCAGATAACGTCGTTAGGTGAAATTTCGACTACTCGAGGGGCCATATGCTTGGGGATGTGGTGGATGACGCACTGGCAAGCCATGTGGGCAGCAACTTGGTGATTGAACTGGATGAAGGCCGATCTCATGAGAGGATAACTCTCAGGATTTTGCTGATCCGCCTCGATTTCATTGTTGAGGCGTGCTAGCTCCTTTCTGCACCAGAAGATCGTGTCGACCTTCTTGTTCACAAACGGCAACCCAGGAAGCCACCCCGGTGTCCAGTCGAAATTGGCGAGTCGATGAGTAGGTCTCTTAGACCTCTTAATCCATTTCTCCCATTCGGCTGTACCGTCCTCGTCTTCCGTATTCTCGTCGTTATATGCCTTCGAATATTCGATCGGTGCAATATCGTCTCCCCCTACGAATGGAATGATGCCTTTGAGCTTTTGGCCAAATGTCTTTTTCCCGAAAGGATATTCGTCTCCCCCATACCCTTGTGGCACGGGGGAGGCAAAGCCACCAGCTGGAGGTTTCCAAAACTCATACCACCTAGCCCTCTCATTGTTGTACATTTCGTCCATGTTCTCTAACTTGCGAGTTGTGTTTCCAAAAGGGCGCATCTCAATACTCTCCTTATTGAGCCTCTCATCATTGGATATTAAAGAGGCATCGTTGGATTGTCGTGGCCGCGCAGCAGAGGAACCCATGACTCTATCTTCGGCTTCAGACATCTTACGGCGGGCAGAGCCCTGTGTCGAAGGTCTGGGCAAGTCTTCCTCATCTGGTAGTCGCACATGGCGATCGTCTGGTCTACGAGCCGCCGATCTAGTTTGTGATGTTCCTATCGCCACAAAGCCGTTGGTAGTCTCGATTTGGCCGTCGATATCGTGCGTCAAGTTCTTCGCACCACCAAGAAGCCCGTCAACACCTTTACCTAGACCGCCAGTTATCTTAGAAAAGCCAGTCTTGACTCCTTTTAAGGGGCCGTTAACGTGTTCTTCCTGGTGCCTGATCTCGTCCTCGGCATCGTGGATATCATGAGGTACGTCGTGTTGGTCACCACTGCTAACGCCTTCGCCTTCCTCAGCCTGCTGTTTCGCCGCAGCATCTTCCAGTTTCTGGCGCTCCTGCTTCTCACTCCTGGTCGGCCGGTGAGATTTCGTTGCCTTGCGTGCTTCTTTCTCTTCCTTGTCTCTTTTCTCCAACTGTTTCTTCTTTGCCATCCGAATCAGTTCCGTCTGAGCTTCTTCTAATTGCTTGTGAATCGCATCTCGCTTTTTTATCTTGTCCAAGAGATGTGTGAGGTCCCGTGTAAGCCACACGTTCCGAATGCCACCGGGAAATACATCGAATAGACCTCTGAGAGCCTCCTCACTTAGCCACTTATCGGGAATACCGCTAACCAGGACTGTGGTCGCCGAAGCTCGCAAGCGATGTTCGGCAGTGGTAAGCCAGTCCTGTCGCACTTTGATGTAGACTCTAAATTCGGCAAAGAAGACGCCACAAACCCATATGACGACCAGTATAGCCAAAATGAGATGAGCCCAGTACCTTCGATAGTTCTCGTCTTTCACATTTCCCCATGCCAAAGTGTCCAGCCCACTAATAACGTGACCTTGGATGTCTTTGGCTTCACCACTGGTAGTGTTTGTACTGTTTGTAGAGAAATCCCTGCTTCGTCCATCAACATAGTTGATCGGTACGAGAATAGGTATGATGACAGTCGCCAGAGGGATGAATATGATAAGCATGGTTTGCAGGTAGCGGAGGAAGAAATACGAATCGAGACCGCACTTGTTGATGATCTCACGATCTCGAAAACGAAATAACGAGAGAAGCAAGCCCCACGGGCTACTGGGGGGAGATTCGGTTCGCTCACGTTCGGGTACAAGATACGTCTTTGGTTTACTACCACGCCGCACATGTTAGCTTCTGTGCAAAGGATTTGGGTGCATAGCCGAGTTCGGTAGATGAGCTTACAATATTCTGGCGAGCTTGTTCCGCAGCAGCAAGAAAAGACTCATTTGGATCCCGAAAACTACCAACGAGGTAGCCAACGCGGTAATAAAACTCACGAGGCTAATGCCTCGGTCGCCCGCGGCCTGATCAGTGTCACCTGTCATGGCGAGTATTGTTAGTAGAGAAGTTTACAGTTGCCGATGTTTGGTGGCCGGAGAAACAGGCCTCACGTACCGACCGCCATGATGGAGGATTGCTGTTCAGCCAGCCAACTTTAGGTTTGCGACTATAGGAAAAGGGTGGTTTCGGTTAAGTAGAGGCGATAAGACGAAATCATGGAGAGTCCGGGTGTGGCCGTGACGAGACGTTCAAATAGTGACAAAATATAATACAAAGAATAGGTGATGCAATAGATACACTGGAAGGTTTGCGAGGTAGGTAGATTAGGTAGGCAGGTATGCCATAGGTATGAAGGTATTCACAGTTCGTGGTTCAACGCCTATGCCGTCCACGGAAATCCAGCCCCGTCGAACATCAAATGTGGTAGGAGGAGCATAGTCGACGAAAGTTTCGTCTTTTGTTGCGAAGAATCAAAGAGAGGTATATTCGAAACAGATTGTGTGGATGGAAGGACTGTATTCTTGCAGTAACCTGGGCACTGGTACCTCACGACTTGGTGGAAGGGCAATCCCGGTTACAAGTGATTTGCACGATTCCTTCGCATCCACTCATTGCCCTGGAACTGGTAGTGGTCTAACTGCAAATACATTAGCGCAAGCCGTTCAACCCTGGATAGCCTGCAGGTTGATGTCAGTGGTGCACCCCACAGCAGCCCACAGCGTTGGACAAGATCCCCTGAAATCATGTTGCGGCCCGCTTGTGATCCAGATTGGCTTTGAACTCTGTAGATGGCTTGCTTTGATTGGCTGTGGTCCACGCGCGCGTGTATCTTTGCGCTGCGCCTACGCTGCTCCCTTTCCAATTATTCATAATAAGCAGATAGTGTTTGCCCGTCCATAGGTGTATCGTGGCATATGTGTTCGACATAGATATGGCCGTTTCTGCTAGGTATCATCAGGTCGTGGTCCAATGATTATACTGTGCGACCTCGGACAAAGTAGAAGGAGTTCATGGTGTGGATGGCTTAATAGAGCAAGCACTTATCAAAGGACATGCATACGTAGAGAGTGGGGCGAGGGGGTCCTTACAGTAGACTGAATCAATGCCCTGTAACACAAGACTACTAATGCCAAAGCAGCAGTTCGGTTGCCTCTTGATTCATGACTGTAATTGGCTACTGATTGGTCACCGAAGGGACAACTTGCCGAGTGTAAACACGCCATATTGCGTATGCATACGCATAATGCCAGCTGTGTTCGTTTTCGGCTCAGCAAGCAGGACGTTTTCTGCTTAATATCGCTGCTACAGATAAGGGGTATCGCAACACCTTATTCTACCGGAGAAGAGAGTCACGGATCGATATGCTATGAATTTGACAGTGATGTGTCTTGAACAGTTGATGATGTCGGGAGGACGCATATGCGGTGACGAAGCTGCTGGCTGATGTCGTGACACGATATCGGTTTGTCGGCTTATGCAGGCACGCAGCCACCAGCCGTTCTCTAAGTGCATCATCAAATTGCGCTTACTGCCACGACTTGCACGACTCGGATAGACGGCGTATTTCTTCGTCACTAATCTCGCGCACTAGATCGACTGGACTCGATCTAGGCACCATCTCTTTGAGATATAAACATCCATGCCGAGTCGCGATAAAGTTCAAAAGTCCCAACATAGCTGCGTCATTCATAACGGTTTTGCGGGATGGAATCCCACTAACTCCTGCACTAACACCACAGTAGCGCTATTGCTGCCCCATAAAAAAAACCAGCAGCGCTGCTGTACCACGGCCACCACCTGTTGGCTGTCTGTCCCTCGCAGATCTCACCATGGAGTCTAGCGTGCTGTTCAAGAGCGCAGACGGCGCCGCAGTCGTCATCGACATACCGCGTTCCTTGGAGGAAGCGCAGGTCTTGTCTGGGCGGGATATTAAGCGACGCATCGTCTCGGCCCACCCTAGAGAAACACCGTGGCAGACCCCTGAGCCTAAGAAAGGGGGAAGCACTGCGCAATATGTGCCGTCGTCTGCGGCAGTTGCTGAGCTGATGACTCTGGAGAGCGTCAAAGCTGCGCTTGAAGTTATCAGAGCTGAGTATGATGGACCGTGGTGTCTGCCGCGGGTGACGCGTAAAATGGCAGACGAATTTGAGTCCACCGCTGCGGATACGAGCGCAGATGCTGTTAAGTCACAGAAGAGGAAGTACGAGCCGTCCGAGGAGGACAAGGGGACAGCCTCGACGAACCCATACATACCAGAAGAGTCACATCATCTGCTAGGTACAGTAGAATCCGAACGCGAAGCATTTATCCAAAACGCTCCGCAATTCGACCTCATCGTACTCGATCCGCCGTGGCCTAGCCGCTCCGTGAGAAGGAAGTCAGACAGTTGTATGTGATTTCCCAAAACCACCTAACATTGCCGTTGCGTATAAGATTGCTTACTGAAGTTATGGTTGCTCCTGAATGAGACTGCATATCCATTCAGATCATGACTATTAACTTCGGTAACCGCACAGACACTATCGTCCATAGCATAGAGGACGCCCAGGATCTGCTTGCTCAGATCCCCATACCCTCGCACCTAAAGCGCGACGGGCTGGTCGCCATCTGGATCACCAACAAAGCCGCCATCACAGAACTCCTTACGGCGGCGGGGGGTGTCCTCGCACAATGGGGCCTCGAGCCCGTTGGCGAGTGGATATGGCTGAAAGTGACGAGTGTCGGCGAACCGATCTTGGACATCGAGTCAGCCTGGCGGAAGCCATGGGAACGACTGTTGATTGCGCGGAAAATAGGTAGCCATATCTCACTACCTATAAATAGGAGAGTAATACTGGGCGTGCCAGATGTTCACTCGAGAAAACCTAATCTGAGGGGGCTGTTTGAAGATATCTTCCCCAAGGATTACATAGGTCTGGAGGTATTTGCCAGGAATCTAACCGCAGGCTGGTGGAGCTGGGGGAACGAAGTTTTGTTCTTTCAGCAGAGACCTCACTGGGTGCCGTTAGGAGAGGAGGAGGGGGGGGAGAAAGGGACAGTGCCAGATGATGAGTGTGCTAGCTAGTGGATTCTAATACAATAGAATAAGGCTTATCTCATGTCCTTATAAACCTCGATATGGGTGCCTCCCGTCAACAGACGTTCCCCTGGCACAGGCCATGTTGATGGCTCAGTGGTAAAGTAGTCGGCAGGATAAATCATTTAAGGGTTTTCCGGTCCAGGGATGCTGAGTTCGCCTTAAGCCCTGCGATTCTTTTTGCAAAGGTTGACAGTTCGATTTTTGGCTAAGCCGTTGTTTGTGTTGTTTTTTTTGGCCATTTGGCCTGAATTCTCGGTCCACCGACTTTCTGATATGTTGTGATTGTATTTCTCTATATCCTCTTAGCTCAATTGATCGCTAGAGCCGTTCCATATGGTACACTCCTCACGCTCCTCATTTGAAGCTGCATGAGGATACTCGTACATGATATCTCCTGGAGTCGAAACATCCCTCGACTCTTGTCTATTTGATGCAGCAGAGACGACTGCTCATGTGTATCCCCTCTCAACCAGCGTTTCCGATTTCGCTTTTTTATACAATAACCACCCATCCTTTATATTCTATCTCTTCTTCGCCCCTCTCTTCTCAGTAAACCTAACATCCACCTCCCGCTTATTCGACCACCCGCCCTCCTTCAACAACCTCTTCGCCTCCTCCTTCATCCGCTTCCGCTCATACGGCTCCTTGATCTCGTCCCTCAGCGGCATGACCCCCGTCTTCTGGATCTGCGCCTTCAGGATGCGGTCGCTGCGCTGCTTGGCCAGCATGTTCGCCAGCCCGGCCCGCTTCCACGGCTTCAGGTCCGTCGGCGCCCGCGGCCACACAAACGGCTGCGTCAGCTGCACCGTCATCGTCTTGATCGGCGGCGGGCGGTAGATGCGGCCGTGCACGGTGGACCGCCGGATGCTCTGCTGTCGTAGCTGCGACCGCACGGCGAGCACGGGCGTCCGGTACGCGTGCAGGAGGTAGTCCCGGAGGTCGAATTTGTTGAAGGTCAGCGGTACCTTGAAGGTCGCGAACGTCGGCGGCTGGTTGGGTTTTGGGCGGAGGAATGTAACCATGTGTGCGGGTCTGTCGTTACGAGAAATTTGTGAGCAAATTTGCCAGTGATTTTTGTTCTGGATTTGACGCTGTGCCCAGCCATCTTTTCATTCTTCCTCGACTTCTGTCTCTGAGAGACTCTGTAGCATCTCCCTGATAGATGCGTTAAGGAATTGAGCACTTACAGGAAGACTTTCTTCGTTCCCGTCCGAAACGTCTTTACCAACCCCGCGGCTACAGCCTCTGGGGACGCCATCTTGCTCGGAACTGAAGCGCGGTTGGCCCTCTCTGTCGGTCCGTGAATTCGCTTTGCCGCTGAGAAGCTCTCATGAAATTCAATAACCAGGACGCCGCTAGGGACATCGGCGAATTGAAATTTCCGTAGAGTGGGTCTTCGACTTAGAGCGGGCACCGAGCGCGGAGTGGTAGCAAGGTAGAAGCCCCACATTTTGGCTTACAGCATCTTTTCAGATAGGTATCTACAGATCTCCACAGATGTTTACATTGCTTTACTGGGCACTCAAGATAGATCAATCGTCAATATGACTAGATAGCAGGAGTATGTAGGATTGAATTTAATGGTATTTTTTTCATTCGTTATTTCCCGGCGGCATTCAGCTTGACCTACCCGGTGGAAAGGCGAGCAGAGACCTAGAACTATTTCTACACATCATGGCAATTACATGATCCATGTATTCCCGTCCCGTCCCTTCTATTCTATTTTGTTTAGACATCTAGACCATCAACAACAATGCCCTTAATCCAGTCGTGTTGCATAACACGGGCCACTTCGTTAGCAGTGTTGTCATCAACAAGGATGCTGACCAGATACAAAGCTGCATCTAGGCCAGCCATTACTCCCCCACTCGTGATTACCCGAAGACCACCTAGGCGCATCGCGGCGCGGCGGGCAATCGACTCCCGACGCGCATTGGAGCTATTGAAAGAGATGCTCCCTTTGCTAGAAAGAGACACACGTTAGTTTAGAATAGCCATGCGGAATTGAGCACATATATCAACATACCGCGCATTGGATGGGCGTCTGTCAGTACCGTCAGACTTGCGACGAATGTAAGGGTTCTCGTCCTCGTCGCCAAGATCGAAGCGGAGGTTGTTGACAACATATCGAGCATCCTCAACAACATCAGTTCTCTCTTGAAGATCACGTTGAGCAGCGTTGCTGCAGAGGATCTCAAATTTGGTCATATAGTCGGGGTGAGTGGTAGCTGACAGGCCGGAAAGAATGCCTTGCTCGGCCAGGAAAAGCGATCCGGTGCAGACAGACATGAGTGTACGCTCGCGGGATGAGTCGTTTTTCTGGAGTTCTGCGAATGCTGAGATAATGGAAAGGGGTTCTGTCTTGCCCTTCAAGACACCGTCCGAGTTGCCTCCGACCACGACCAGGACGTCGAACTCGCTTAGACGTTCGTGGGCTTCTTTGAAAGAAATCTGGGACCCAATGATAACACCTTGCTCGGACATAACTTTGGGTTCAGCACCAGCAATTGTGCAATCGAAGGCTTTGGTACCTGAACGCAGGGCGTTAGTATTCGAATCATGCTGTCACGAGTACTCTAGGTGGGCGTTAGAGGAGATAGCACATACTGTCATCATTCTTGTCGTGGAGTGCGGTAGTGAGGACCTCCAAAGGGGCCGCAAAGTCTGTTAGATTGAACTTGTCGTGGAGAGCAAAGAGCACCGAGATGGGCTCTGGAACCGCTTTGTTTGCCATGGTTGGAAGACTGAAGGAGATGATGGGGTTGTCTATAACAGCGAAGCTGGAAGAGCAGTGTTGAGGACGATAGCACTCGAGACAGGATAGCGTGTCAGTGCAGTTGAACGAGTTAGTAGGACGATTGGTATCCGATATCTCCTCGGAAACCAATTGCTACGCTGAGTTTATCTTGAAGAGTTTTGGGGATGGTAGAAGAGAGGCAGAGAAAAAAAGGAGAAGGAAGAATTGAGTCGAGCGAGAAATTGAGGGGATGTAATAGATTGGGGAATTGGAGGGGTAAGGTAAGCTGTCTCGAAGACAGCTTGTCTAATAGGTACAGCTAGCTGGTCGCGTGTGGTGGTAGTCAAGGTGGTAGTCAGCCCAAGGTAGGTACAGAACAGAAGAAGTCGCTCTGGTTTCCAATAACATCTCCCCGGGCCTGGAGCCCCTCCTTTGGTAGCTCCAACAAGTACATGGCCTCCGACAGTACATCACGGCCAAGGTCGAACGACATGGCAACAGCAGCGGGGAGGTTACGTAGGGTCCGTAGACTGGATTGGCTCCCCGGGACAATGCCTGCATAGGGGACCCACAGGGGAAAAAGGAAAAGCCCCCTCCCCCGGATTTTTAATGGGGCGCGGTGGAACTCAACAACGATCAGCCTGGTACTGTGGGTCTGCTTGATCACATTGTCACTGTGTGAGAGGCTAGAGCACACTTAGACATGCACAGTAGAGTTGATCACTGCTGTCTCTTAGGGGATGTTCGAACAATTACAGTAGATTCATGCGATTCATGATAATGTCCGCCTCTATGAATGGCTACTGGCCCTACTTTACTGTAGAAACCTTGGCGCTAACACAGAGGATTTCCAATTACTTTTGGCCCCTGACTTAGTTACTGAAGATAATTTTATACTGTGCTAATCCGCTTACTGAACATGGGCAGTACATGCATGGCCTACGTTAGGTAGACTTACCTAAGCTTGGTGGTAAGTGAGGGAAGTGAGGGGGTACAGCTGTAATTGCCCCACTACTACCCGCAGAAGCTTGGAAGCTTGTTGCAAAACTCCACCCCGAGACAGACTACAGTTGACCTCTCCTGATGATGGGCCGATATCGTTCGTAGCTTGGTATCTCTACAGCAACTGCCATTGTTCTAGGAACATGTCGAGCTGTGTTCTGGGCCGTTTGGATCGATGAGGCTCTGAAGCAAATTATCAGTCGACATTTCCACGCGCCGACCCCACCAGAGCCACCACTGCACCACCATCAAGGTCCAAAACCGCATGTCCTCATGTCGGCAGCTCCGTATGTTCAACGGGTTGATTTTCGCTCTCCCCCTTCTCTATTCGCTACGAGCTAGTCATTGGACTATCTTGAAGCTTAATTCCAACCTACACCAGCTCGACTGCTGACAGACTGTATACCTTTAGGACACTCAAAGAGCTTGTGAAAGCTGTCAGTACCTTCGTGCGCACGCCCTCCCTCCCGCTTCCCGACGACTTAGTCCAAGTGATAGACGCATTTTTCTATAAACGCGCCGATAAATGGGATGAAAGCCTAGCCGAGAAAATCCACGACGAATTATTATCCATATTCAAGCAGGATATCGCCCAAGACCCTACGCGCTATGCTGCCTTCATTGCTGTTCTTCGCCGCTTATACCCCCTTGTCGGCCAGCCTGCGCGAGTCCTGCAATGGTTCGACCTGCTTCTGCCCGCCCTCGCTCATCTCGGCCTAGAGAAAGACCTAGCTTCTGAGAGCCAAGGAATTGTGCTCGACATCCTTACGGGAGGCGATGGCAACGAGGCGACTTCGTTCTCCCGAGCTGCGGCTGCTCCCGTCGCGGAGAAGATAATTCTGCTCTGGTTTCGGGAGGTCGACTTGCTCCGACAGAGCGCCGATGCTCTTCAAGACTTCAAGGAAAAACACCTAAGAGAAACACTGCTACTATACGGAAAGAAGCGCCCCAAGGTTTGTTCTGAGCCCAAAGCCTAAGGCCTGACCTCTGCTAACTGCAATGGACAAGGATTTTATGACTGCCATTGATCAATTCGTCTGCAAAGCATCGCACCGCGCCAGTGCACTATTGTTGCTTTCCTCTTTTGTACAGAGCCAACCTCCACACCTCTACCTCGTTCTCCAGACGCCTCTGTTCGGCAATCTCGTCAACTGTCTCCAGAGAGACACTTCAACCATGATCATCTCCTTGGCTATGACAGTATTGACGATGATCCTTCCACATGTGCCCAGTTCATTAGTCCCATATCTGCCCACGCTATTTAATATATATGCGAGGCTGCTCTTTTGGGAACGAGAACTGTCTGCTCATGCTGACTCTGGAGAAAGCGAAGAACGAAAGTTGTCTCTGAATGCTTCAGACTGGGAGGTCTGCCCCTTCTCGTCAGACATTGATGATACCAGTGTCGCGCAACTAATAAACTACTTCACAATTTTGTACGGACTATACCCCATCAATTTTATGGATTATATCAGAAAACCGCAGAGATACTTGAGGCATGCAGAGGCGTCAGATCCAGACGTGATAGAAGTGCAACCGACCGAGATCCGTCACGCCTCAGAACGATTTCGGCAGTGCCATCTGCTACACGAAAACTTCTACACTTTAACAATAGACTCAGAAAAGACCGATTTTGGGCGGTGGATAAAAAGTGAGCCTGCCGAGGTCGTAGCTGACTGCATGGCACTTCGCCAGTTACCGGATGAGCCTCCTGAAACGTCTCCCCTCGACATAGCCCAGGTATTCAATCCAGAGGATGAACAGTTGGGCAAAGAAGAAAGAGAGCCTGGTCTTCTTAGTAGTTCTTTCAATATTGGGATATCCAGCCTCGGTGATAATCGCCGCGGCTCAGGCTCTTCATTCTCGCAATCAGGTAGTGCTGGTCGGACTAGTCAGATTGCGGCCCGCCATTCTTCCTTGAGCAGCCTTCAGTCAAAACGTGATTCATCAAGTACAAGACGATCAGAAAATGAAAGTGACAGCCCAACATTATCTAGACTTGTTACTTCGAGCTCTCAGACCCAGCTCCAGGACCTCATGAGCTCCAATAAGGCAGTCAAATCAACTTTACATCAATCCTTAACTAATGACAGCGTGCCGTCGTTATCATTGAGCCATCATGAGTCCATTCCGGAAAAGTTATCACAATCGCACCTTAATCTCCCCGGCCCTAGTATGCACGTACCCGACACTGCTGCCAATGACAGGCAAAGAAAACTACTTCGTTATGTCTATATATTGTACAACGATCTCGTGTTTGAGCGCTTTCTGAAGCAACAACATCTCACGCACATTGGCGAGCTAAGGAGACGACACGTTCGAGAAGCAGCCAGTGAGGCAGAAACTCAAAATATCATCACTGCGAATAAACATCTCAAACAGCGGCTCGAAGAAGCTAAGAAGGCCGAAATACAGGCCAAAACCGAGGCCGAGAAGAGTCGTACATTATCTAAGAAATGGGAGGCCGACATTGTGAATAAGTTGAAGGTACTCCGCGATGAACAAAAGAAATGGAACATCGAAAGATCAGCTATGCAAGCCGAACTCAAGGGAGCGAGAGACGAAGCGGAAGAGCTACGGGCACTGGTCTGCGAGGTCGAGGTTAGGGAGTTGGCGCTTAAGCAGAAAATCGAATCAGCCGATATCAACTTCGGAGAGTTGGAGAGACTTAGAAACGAGGTTTCGAGGCTAACAGTATCCGAGCGGAGTTACCAAGCCCAGGAGCTGGAACGTCAAGCATGCATGACGCGGGCGGCTGAAGCAGACGGTCGTGCTAAAGCGGCTGAAATGCAATTAGCCGCACGTGAGTCTGACTTCAAGCGAGTTGAAGATATGTACCAGTCTCAAATCTCAGACCTCAACTCGAGACTGCAAGCGGTCCTAAATACTGGTGGGGTACGAAACATTGAGAACATTAAGGCACAATTAGAAACAGCGCTGGAAGCAAATCGGGCTACGCAAACCGAGATGAGGAAGCGCATACATGAACTTTCACGGAGGAATACGGAATTACAGGCTAAGATTTTCGAGATGGAGACCAGTATTTCAACCCAACGCAAGCCAGGAACCCGCCGCTCTGCGGATACCGAAGACGACCAGTCGTCCGATTCAGATAGTCCATCAAGCTCCATGAACCGCAGACGCCGAAGCTTGTCTGGTTCCGACATTTTCGAAGCCACGTCATACAATGCGACACCACCCCTTGAGCCGCTTGCTATCATGATACCATCTTCCACACACATGCGCACGCCAGCGGTGCAGGGAGCCGAGGGGTCATCAGCGAACAAAGACAATTCTAGCCCAATAAGTGAACGACACTTTGGGAAAGGTAAGTGTTTTAGCCCACCTGTCGATATCAATTTCAAAACGGGCATCTAATTCACCTAGGCGGTTCACAGAAGGCTCGAAAGGATAAAAAGGTAAGAAAGGACGACAAGGATAAGAAGAAGTCGGTAGGTTTACGTGGCATTCGTGGGTTTGTATAGTGACACGCTCACTCTTATGCCGTGAAACCGGACAGAGGTGCGGACTTCTTGGATATCTTGGGACAATAGTGACATCCTAGCCATGTCAGACCGCTACACAGGTACACCCTATCCAGGTGTGTTTACATTAGAGACCAAATAAGGAATACTCAACTCACCCAAAATGTGGTTTAATAGCTCCTGTACCCATCTATATATTTGACACGCTCTTTCCAATCTGTGGAAGGGAGCCGAGATTCATATGATTTCAGGGTGCCGCTTAGATCTGTATTTCCTGAAGTAGGGAAACATACCAAGAATAAACTACCTTCGCCTCATCTAGGAACTTCGGGCTGTCGTATCTTACCCAGTTGGTGTTCGGTGAGATGTTTCCTGTCGAGGTATCCCAGGCATGCTAACGAACAGCCTACCGTGCAAGAGGTATCTGAGTGAGAAGTTGTTTGCACCCCCAAAGCCCTGTAGGACCGTAGTACATGGCTGTGGACATTTAACACTCCTACACACCAGTACGCTGGTACCAGAGCGATAGTGTCTGATGAAAAACGCGATAATTGTCTCATTTCTTCACGTTTCGGGCAGGCAGGTTCGTCTTCTTTGAACCGTACCCTCTTTCTATGCAGGACGTTATTTCGACTATGAGCGATTCAGTAAGTCGCTGGAGAAGGTTCCCTGGGGGCTCCTACTGAAGAAGGGTGAGTGAAAAGGGGCTGGCTTAGTCACCAAGTCATTCGGTGCCAGCATGTAGGGACAGGCGTGGGGGCCGTCTATGTAATTGGCCACATAACGCAGGGCATGCCCGAAGGTTTTAATTGATGGATTCGAGTGGCGTCAGGAAGTTCCGCACTAGGATGGCTATCTAACCGCCGTAGGAGGTATTGCGCAAGTTCGGCCTATCTGTAGAGATGAGAGCCTCTTGTGGGCGCTATCCCATAGGCTCAGTCACTAGTTACACTGATGGTGTTGCAGTTAAACTGAAATTCATTTACTGAATAGTAAGTGAGATTATCCGCTAAACATATCATCACCTATACATCTACTATACGGTGCTTGTCTGACTGTAACGATTGAGCGCAGTGTCAGAACCGAACAGAACTGAAATAGTTGTGTTTATTCAATCCCCTAGTATCATGTCTCGTGGAATAATTCCGCGATCGCCCAATCCCGGACAGACAGAGGGAGCGGCTGTTACGTTAATATATGCTGCCAATATGGGTTATAGCAGGGTTTGAAGTTCGACTCGCAGGGGCGTAATATTAAGACGTTTATGCTATTGTAAGGGTGAAGCCGCTTTACACTTATAAGATACTCCCGTTTAGGCTAGCCCTTCTCTAATGTCGCACTGATGCCCTATTTTAGGATACCATGATGGTATTGTATCAAAGCCGATTGAATCCCCTTCTGCTTGTACCCTTATCTATAGTATATACCATTCAGCCTTCGGTGGTGAACATTCGGTGTCGAAAATGGAGAAACGTAGTAGGTACACCGATGGATCGGTCACAGTTCCTTCAGCCACTCAGCCGAGAAGTAGACGTCCATTGGGCTCTAATTCCTTTCTAAATTTACACTCGTGTTGCGATAATCCCTCAATATTGCCCTTTGACTGCAACTCAACGAGTCTCTGAAGGCGTACCACTGCAAGGGGTATCATGCTGCACGTTGGTGTGTGACCCAAATTGCATGGTTAGTCACGCCTCGACCATAACTACGTAGTATACTCTCGCGCTGGCTTCTGGCGCTCTTTACGCATTGTGGCGTTACCGATGCTGCAGCCAAGCATTGTCCTCGCCCGTTGTGAGGCGTGCTTACTCGTGCCAGTGTGGTATGTGACAGGTCCATTGGCGAGGCAGACAGTCTGCTTCAGCCTCAGTGGCCTGGAATATAGTAGATGAATACTATAGGGGCTATTGGGGTGAATAGCCCCTGCGTGCTGACAAGGTGGTTCGACGAGAGATAAGGGAAGAAGGATTTCACCCGGCAGGCAAGGAATAGCTGAAGGTCAACATCCAATACACATCTTGAGAATAACAAGGATCGTTGCTTTTGGTCGGCTATCTTTCAGCTTCGTGATTTGCGTTGCAACGATGTCACGGTCATCACCCGCAGTTTGCCTAGCCACAACTCGGTTAGCGAGATTGTATATACTGATTCCACGGTGACACAGGAATGTGCTATATGTCTAAGGCCTGGCGCTCGTCCGCAATGAATAAGTTACCGCCCCTCTTTCAACCTCGATTCCTTTTGTTCTTATCAACTATCCTACTAGCCTCTATCGATAATATACGTTCCTGAGCACTGAATCCCCTAACCCTAGTAGCAGAGATGAGTCAGCCAGGAAGGGATACGGATGTTTGGGAACTAGAAGAAGGCAACATTGCGGAAAGTCCAGCACAAGAGGATAAAGATCGCGAGCTTGAACGCCTTTCCGACAAGGCCCTTGGTGGTAGACAAGACCATAAAGACAGCCTAAATCGATACGTTCGGATTGCAAGCACGGAAAAGAATAAGGACCACTTCCTCAACCCGGGTGATGGTAAACTGGTGCTATTGAGGGTTCAGTGCGCAAAGAACTACCATCGGAACCCAAGTCTCATCACCACCTGGTCTGATCCCCCGCAGCCTCATCCTCTTCCTCAGGCTTGGAAAGAGTTCCGAGATTTGCCGAGGAATATTCTCACTTGGACTTTCAACGACCTGCTCAGAGAGAAAAGTGTTCTTGACGGTTCCCTCCCCAAATTAGGAACTCCATATAACCGCTCAGGTGATGATACTATGACTCCATTACACGTAAAGTTTGTGTCGCTAACTCTACCCAAACAGAAATATACTGGAAATATC
This sequence comes from Xylaria sp. FL0043, assembly GCA_022578865.1. Taxonomy (NCBI): domain Eukaryota; kingdom Fungi; phylum Ascomycota; class Sordariomycetes; order Xylariales; family Xylariaceae; genus Xylaria; species Xylaria sp. FL0043. The sequence goes on from MU397272.1 coordinate 212,612, forward strand.
CGATAGCAAGCTTGATTCTCACCTTGACGGTGAGTTCCAACTCTTCCAGTATCCGTGAAGATCTGCCGAGAGAGGCGTACTGACGTTATGTTATAATCAATGTAGGCATTGTTTGGAAATTTCGAAGGGAAGACTTATCCAGGTGGCAGATATCCTCCTATCCGATATAAGTACTTCTCGTATCCGAAGACGCCTAGGAACAAGGGAGAAGCAGCTAAATCTAAGGTATCTCAAAGCACATTGATCAAGCCATACTTGAGTGGCTCCAGCTTTTACGTTTCAATCTGACCAATGTTCTGTGCCCAACTAGACGGCAGCCAACTCAAACGAATCTGTTCCGCTTCTACAACAGCCAAATGGCGAAACAGCGCCAAACGGCGATACCGTCCAGCAGCCGACCCGTGAAGACAATGACAGCGTCGATGATGGGGTGCTGATATTCAAGCGACACCTTCGCCCTCGCAAGCTGTGCGTAATATGCGGGAATAGCTTCGAGGTGGTGGACTCCCTCGAAAGCGACAACGATGACTCGATCAACGAAAGGGGTGAATACGTCTTTGTGTCTTACACTCGAGCCCAGTTTCACACCTACACACGTGATGATATGGAGAACTGGGATCTCCCGACGACGGAAGAGGAGCGCATGGTTCGTCATTTTATGGAAACGCAGTGCGATGCTGACCGTCAGCGGCTCTCTGAGATTGGCATGCAGGCGGCCCGCGATGCCGGCGTTAAGGCATTTTGGATTGATGTCTACTGCATGGATGACACTATACTCAGGACTATGGACTCTCACCGGATCTGTGACGTCGCGCGGGGGGCGAAAAGTATGGTAATTGCTATTCAGGACACGGTAGAGAACCGAGCCTTTCGTCGACCGGCCCAAACAGTGGACCAACTGCTGCAGAGCTGGTCGTCCCGGCTATGGACGTTGCCGGAAATGCTCTTGGCACCTACGAGATATGACTTGAAGATATATCTCTCTAGTGATGGCGTGCATGTCTGTGACATAATCCCCAAGAGGAGCATGGCCGCGAGAGCATACGGGAAGGACGCAGGTCTCGTTCGCCAGCTTGTCGACCATTTCGAAGCCAGCCAGCAATTGACGCTCACGGAGCTTCTGACCATTGGTCTTGAGTGTCTGGTCAACCGCGATACCAAATCCTTCATGCCGGCTGACAAAGTTTACGCGCTGATGACCTTGGTGCGAAGGCGTCCCATACCTAGCAAGAATGATACTCTCTTCGAAGCATTTGCGAAGCTGTCGCTACTAAATGACTCGAACTCCCTCCTCGAGCGACTCATCTGTACTCTCCCAGAAGGCCGCGGGCTACCTTGGCACACGCTTAAGGACTTCTGGGGCGTCAAACTGTGGGATATCGAACCCACTGTGCAGGTGTCCGCCATTGCGTCGGATCAGACTGTCGTTCTAGACGGTGCCTTTGGAGCCACGATCAATTGGGGCCAGCTGACGCGGGTAGGCTTCTTGAAGCGCAAGTCCATCTGGCGCTCCATCGGCTCGTTCCTCGTTCAATTCGCCCCTGGCTGGCTCTTCACAGCCATTATATTGCTCGTGACCTTGGGGCAACCGATTGCCGACGGCTACGATTACGATGCACAGAAGTATACATATAGGACCAATCCTTATGTAGGCATCGGCATCGCCTTTTTTCTCATCGCATTCGCCACCATTGCTAGCCTTCCTTACGCCATGTTGTCATTGTACAGTGGCAAGTTCTGGTCGACGCAGGCGCTGCTCTTCGGACTTGAGGGCAAAGCCGACCTTGAGTGGCTCGAGCTCCAGCTCTTCGGCTTCACCCAGGGCCGGCTGCGATGGAGCACTTGTGGCAGCACACAATCCCTTCACCATCCCAAGCCCACCACGGGCATCACGAAGTGGATTGATGATGAGGTCGAGGCGCTCGAGCCTAGGGATGCGCATCTAACAGACGCCAAACTGGTCAAAACTGACGCTGACCGAGTCTTCACGATCGTCGACACGTACTCGATGACTGCCACGCTCATTCGGGCTGTTCATCCGCCGACAGCCGCGTTGGTGTGCGGTCAAGAGGGTGGTATGAGAAGAGTACTCCTCTGCTCCTACAACTATAGCACGCAAACGTTTCACAGGGAAACGGTCATCAGGATGCCGACCAAAGTATTGGATAGGATGGACCGCGTGGATAGATTCCGATTCTCCATGGCGAACATGCCTCTACGTGCTGACAGCTATGCGCATAGCGATACTGAAACTGAGGTATAGATACAATCGGCTCGGGCAATTGAAATTTTAGAAACCCTTAGGTACAGTGAGAAACGGAGGTGCTGTATAGCGCCCCTTATGCACACTCCCGCTTACCATATCAGGGAATATGAATATTCGATATGAAGGAGTAATTTCGTTGGACCTGGATACGGAAACGGCTCTCTGTAATTTTAATTTTCGGTTGAAAGATGGTATTGCTACGGGACAATGAGAGACTGGATGGGTAACGTTGATAGTGAGCTACACTAGGGAAGTGAGTATAACTGTTTCTGTTATGTAGGCTGGAAGTAATGGATTTTCAGTTTCTCTTCAAACGCTCTGGATCGTTCAAGCGTTGAGTCGCTCACAACTTTTGTGACTACCATCAGAGTTAAACAATGCGTAGGACGAAGAAGACTGGTCATTTGGCAAGCTAGTGGCTGTTCTAAAATGATACTATAAACTACTGATCAATAGCATTTCAGGAAGATCGGCCAATTTCGTAGGATGTTTAGAGAAATATTCGAGTTTTAGAAAGCTTTCATGTCCTGGGGCACGGATTCCACGAGCACTCACAGCATGATCTTCAAGCCCTGTTAGTAGCCTTTATTATTCTGAACGATAATCTCTATCCCCCAATTTTCCTCATAAAAGCATTGTTCTACAAAAAATGTTGCTGTGGCTTCTGGCCCCTGAATGGAAATGCAAAGGTCGGGTATTTCTTATCGCAGTACCCCCCTCGAACTAGAGTTCTTCAATATGAAATTAAAGAATTCAAAACTGATTAAGTCCTCACCGACATGACCGTGGCTGCTTAGAGCATAGCTGCAGCACCGAGAATACCACCCGCAGCAGCAGCGCCTAGAAGAGCACCGGTAGGCCTGGCAGCAGCGGCGGTGGGGATCAAGGAGGTGGTCACGGGAGTAGAGCCGTTGATAGCGCTCGTAATCGTGGGTACAGACGTCGGGTAAGTGCCATTGGAAGCGGCGCCGGGGGTAGGCGCAGGCGTCTCACAGATGTTTCCGGTGGCGGTGAAGACGTAGTCCAGGTAGTCGGTCGAAGCGGCGACCTGGTCTTCGGGGTAGCAGTCCGTGATGTAGGCGATGAAGTCGCTGCTATGGGCCTTGCCATAGCTAAGAAGTTCAGAGGCGAGGGTCTTGAACTCGGGCAGAAGCGAGGATGGCAGCTCGGCTGCGAGCGAGCAGAGCTGCGACTGATGCCCGGCCGGGTTGATCTCACCTCCGGGTGGTAGGCTAGTTGGGAGCGTGGGGATCTCCGTGTGTGAGGCGATGAAGGAGAGGATCGCAGCAGGCGTCGTAGGAGCATCTGCCAAGTCGCCGAGGAAGGAACTCAAGTATGAGGTGCAGAATGCACTGTCCGACTTCTGAGACAGAGACGTGCCCGCGAGAGCGGCTATAAGCAAGATGATTCTGGAGCTATACATTTTGCTTGCTGCTTCAAAGGTCGTCGAGACACTGAGCTTATAGTATGATTGGAAGGTAGGTAGTAGTAAGCTTGAAGAAGCGTGGTCAAAGCATCTTCATCTATAAGTCGTCTACGAGGGGTTCTTTTATATTCAACAGAGTCTGTGTTGACGATAATACAAGGACTGTAGACACCGCTAACCCCGAATATGTCCAGCAAGGGTAGCCAGACGGAGTCATCAATTTTTGAAGTATCTTATTTCCGGGGTAGACAGAACATACAGAGATCATCCTTTTCGAACTAGTATAGGACACGTCAGTATTTCTCATGGCGGAACTATTTTATGCCTACAAATGCTCCTGGACTGTCGCCAGTGACGCGTCTAGCCCTGTATATAATATTCCAAAATCTTTTCTATGTCATTGTAAAGCTTTACATTATACTGTATCCATTTGACAATGACCGTGCTCTCCTCGAAAAGTGTTAGTCATCTACAGTATCATGTAAGAATCTAGCTCTGGCTACGAATTTGTTGGATGCTATCTCCTTCAATACCGTTTCGGCACCGTGCCTTGAACCGGGGAATAGCGGGGGCTGCTTCTACAAATAGGCAACGGGACATTAGCATAACTCCGGATCCGCCTTTCTCACCCCCGACGGACTGTAAAAAGGCAGGGTGCGGGATCTAACAACAGGCCCGAGTCCGCACCCAGTTAGGTAATCTCTGATTCCGGCTCAGGCTCCCATATCGTTACATACTTCCGTTGATTAGCTAATGAAGATCTTCATATGCCATTACCATGTATAGACGCTTCAAAACTTCAGCTTGACAATCTAGACCTTGCCCACCTGATAAAAAACAATATACTTAAGTCACGATAGTTACGACGAGAACAACTCGATGAACGTCATGTTTATAGCGAATCAATGAAAAGGTCCATCCCCGAAGCAATTATAGTGATAATGTCCAATATTGTTTTGGTTCAGGTTCTGCTAAATAGTGCGCAGTATGCCTGTCTGAGTCAGCATATCTTACCTCCACTCGGAAAGGCCTCCGGCACCCAGGGCCGGCCTAGGTCTATCTACCAGCATCTCCAATCCTCGATATAAGCGAGGTCTGCATATCTGAGATATCTCAGGACGGGTCATATAACACCAAGACCTACCATCAATGGTGTTCAGACTGTGCGATTTGGCGTGTACTTATCCCCCGTGCAGAACCTCCCGACAGAATGCTGATAGACAAATAAGAAGTAGGTATGATTCAGTGAAGGGCGGCCAATTTTGCCGCTAGATCAACATGCAATATCTGGATATCATGGTATGAGCCATGGCTGTAAGCCGGCAGCCGGGTCCGGTACAGTAGGCCCATCTAAGACTATCCCTTTGCATGTCCAGCGAGCTCCGTGACGTTGGGTATGCCCCGTCAACCAATCAACTGAGGCCTTTATTAGCCCGTACCAGATGTCACCACGATAACTAGGGCTACCTATCGCTACATTATAGCTGTGTGCAATATTAACAATCATTCTGTTCACCGTCAGGTAGCCCGGGTTAGCAGGTATAGTGTGGATTAGATGGTCAATAGGGTCACGGAGCTATTTGAGCATTTAACGGGATACTTCAGCATGGCAGAGGATGCGTTAATCGCTAAGCTAGGTAGCGTGGGCTGCCCTTAGTAACGGACTACACTTTTCAAATAGTCAATCTGGAAAAGCGCAATTCAATTTATACGAACCCCAGAGTATCGTGGTTTAAATATTTACAATCCTTTTCTAATATTTCTTTTCCACATCCCACGTAGGCCCCTTCAACTACTACTTGGTAGCTGCACTACCGCTCTCATAAGCTTCGCTTACACCCCTCCTACTCCAACATCACAATTCAGCTTGTCAAAGCCGCTAACATGATTGGGGATTGAACACTATCAACATCACCATCGTCATCGTCTAGGAGATTGTGAGCAGAGCCAACTTACGAGAACGCGGTCAAAATATGCGCAAGGCCTATATATATACTAGCGTCAAGGTCGCGACGATAGCAGGTGAAGCTAGACTTCTATTGTTGGTAAACCGAAATAAGCTCCCTTGTCTTAGGTGATTACTGGGTAAATGATTGATTGACCTGCAACCTGCGAGTGTTTCCCCGATAGAGAGATAATGAGTCGCAGCGCCCTTGGAGATGACCGCCAACCCTGGTGATAATGCAGTCAAAGGTCATCGAGGAGCTGATATACTGGCAGACCTGAATGCGCAGCGCAACGCCGCATGCTTCTCATTATGCCTAGCTGTGAGCCTAGCTGTACGCCTAACAAGAGACTGGCGCGCTCACGACGAGAATTGGGGTGCAGATGTGTAAAAACATGAGGGTTAAAGAATCGATTAGATCCATCTCATTGTGAATATTTCCTGGCAGATATTTACTCTGTAATTTATTCAAGAAAAGAGAACATTACCTATTGTGTTAGTCATAGTTCAACCTCGACGACTCCAAAAGATGTCCTTGGCAATCTCGTGTTCTAGGTCTTAGTCGGCGTTATCTCATTCCGCTTATCTGCGACAGCCCCGAAGCACTCGAATGGTAGTAGTTGACCAGGTAGACCCAAGCACCGAGGAGCAATCGCCACAATGCGATTACTTAATGTGTCAACACTTGATTTTGAAGAGGTCGCAGATCCAGCAACCAAGAAATACGCGATACTATCACACACCTGGGTGGAAGGCGAGGAAGTCAGCCTCCAAGACTGGCAGAAGTGGCGGAGAAAGCGGCGGGGTTGGGAGGATGTCGCCAAGCGCAGCGGCCTCGCGAAGATCCTTGACGCCTGCAAGATGACGCAGGAGTACGATCTGAAATACCTATGGGTTGACACGAATTGCATCGACAAGCTCAGCAGCGCGGAGCTCTCCGAGGCCATCAACTCCATGTTCAAGTGGTACTCGCTGTCGGCCATCTGTTTTGCTTACCTCTCCGACGTCCGTAGCCCTGTTCATCCGGGGAACAATGCTGACTCCGGCTGGAATCGTCACCTCATGAAGGACAGTAGATGGTTTACCAGAGGCTGGACGCTACAGGAGTTGGTAGCACCGGGCATTATATACTTCTTCAGTTATGACTGGACCGTAATAGGAACTAGGTCCGATCTCTCCTTTATCATCTCCACGATTACCGCTATCGAAGAGAAATACCTCGATGGCTCCAACAACTTTCGGCTCGCTAGCATTGCCACCCGAATGTCATGGGCAGCGTCGCGCCAAACTAGTCGCATAGAGGACATGGCGTACTCGCTGCTCGGAATATTCGATATCAACATGCCTCTGTTATACGGCGAGGGCGAAGGAGCGTTCATTAGACTTCAGGAGGAGATCCTCAAGGTTTCTACGGATCAAACCATCTTCGCCTGGCGCTTCGTCGACGAGATCGACTGGAAACAGTTCAGGCCTCATCCCAACTGGGTGTCCGTACTTGCACCTTCTCCGATATGCTTCTTTCATTCTAAATCGGTTGAGAAGGCCCCATCAGGCCAACTCGGAGCGTATTTGGAGACATGGTCCATGACCAATCTCGGGTTTACGATGCACCTCCCCCTTCTATACACCACAAACAGTCGGCGCCTTTTCGCAGTTCTGCAATGCACCGAGCAGGAGGCCTCTTTGTTATGCATTCCCGTCATCAAAATTAATGGAGAGCTGGTCCGCGCTGCATGGCCCCCGGAGCCTCTACCGTTGTGTAGGCTAAATAAGCAGCCTCATCCCGTCTCGGTCTACCTACCGCGGTTCAATCGTTATGGATCGCGCGAGGAGATCTGGGAATCACCCACCTTCATACAGCCCCCGTTATTACTGGTCTTCATCACAACGTCGCTCGTGGGCTACGATGTTGAAGGCTGGATAACCACACCGGGAGTAGAGTTCTACTCAGACCTCGGCCTTCTGTCTATAGTGGACGATGAACATTACGAGGGCGTATACCTCGGTTTCAAGAAGCACGACGAGCGGAGAATCAAGTTCACCGCTGTCGTATTTTCCGACCCTCTGCAGCTGAAGATCGTGTCTATTTGGAGGAAGAACTTCGTACACTGCCAGCTGTGGCTTGCGGATGAGACTTTTACTTCGTGGAAGGGGCTCTGGGGGCAGCGCGGTGATTCAGATGCTTCCATTAGTCTAGGCAAGATGCTGCCCGCGCTATTGAAACCATCGATGAAGTTGAACAAAACCGCCCCAAATGGCGTTCTTACGCGTACTAATCCTAGATACGACTTAGAGGCAGTCCTGACTATTAGGGACAACAGTTTCCAGATGCTTACCGGTGTTGGCTATACTTCGGTCCTCATTCGGGCTATGGATCACGCTCTTGGCTTCTAAATTCGCTCCAATACGGAAAGGTTCTCACAGCCGTAAGCTAGAGATGTGCGAGGAATACCTGATCTTGTCATCTATAGTACACTTTAGGGTACTCATAGGCGGGCTAAACTGGTATGTATACTGGGGGAGCATGAGCGTATTAGCTTCTACAATGCGAATGCTGCTCTAACTGCAAGTGAAAAAGGCGAAATAAAAAAAGCAAAACCAAATATCACAGTTCTCTTCCTCAACCAACTCATGTAAGGGTGGTAGGCGCGTCGGATCGCAATACAACTGCTGCGAACGAGTGCCGAAAGCGTGCCGAAACTGTGTTGTAGCTTGAGAGAGATCATGCGATGGGCTGCAGGTCCGTAGAACCACTTATAATGGACCACATGCGACAGCCCAGGGGTAGATGTCAGATTTGGTGATGTGAGTGGGTGGGGCTACCGAAGTGGTCTAAAAAAAAAACCGAGACAACCCCTGTCCCCCTCCAACATACAGGTTGACAGGATGATAATCCTGTAGCGCGACGCTAGGCACTACCTAGGTAAGTAAGAAAGAGTACTGTTAATCGCAAGGCTGATATAGAGATTTAAGTAGAAAATGAGATGTTGATCAGTCTCGAAATATTTTTGCCACTCCAAGGCCCTGGCTCAGGAAGTAGATAGAGGATAGTTCTCTGCCAAAGATCCCCTGTTGGTAGAAGTCTTAGCGCCGCGCTACAGGATTATCATCCTGTCAGCCTGTAATAAGGTTGTCGTAGCGGTTGTTTTAGTGAGGGAGAAGGGGGGGTGTCGTAGTTTTTTTTTCAGACCACCTCGGCTACTAAAGGAGCCTTTGAGAGGGCGCAAAGGACTAGCCGAAAAAGGACTAAATAGTGGGGCACATAGAGAGAAAATATACACATTACGGAGGTTGAGGCCAAAAGTTTACATGATGCATGACATTTATATACAGTGCAATCTCATAGGGCCTACCGTGAGTATACTTCGATACCGCTATACTTAACCACTATAATATAGCGGCCGTAGTTAATAGGTACGCTATAAATATAGGGGTTAGAGCTGCTAGCGCCACTATAAATATACTGGCCGTAGATCGCTAGATGCGCTAAAAGTTATAGCGGTATAAAAGTATACTTACGGTAGGCCTCTATAAGGCTACACTGTATATAAATGTCATTCATCATGTAGACTTTTGGCCACAACCTCCGTATAGCGAGCAATAAGGACAACAACAACACCAATATAGAGCCTCTCACAACAGGTAGCGAGAGTTGTACAACCCAAATACGCGAATTCCAACAGATGTGGAAACCGGCTTGGCTGCATCTTACCTAGTTCAGCCACCAGACAGGGAAACTCCCATCCTATCTCAACGACACTACCTACTGGTCGCATTCGCGCCCAGCGCAGAAGTCATGCAGCGCAGAATTCGACAATGCGATTTTACTGCTCATCATTGTAGATTTTGGCTGCGCATATCCCACCCATTCGATGCGAGATAGGGGTTCCGGAGAGGAAAGACGCATAGGCCATGCCTCGAAACGCGCACAATGCATACTGCGTTTCCGTCGCACGATGTTCCTCCAGCAGCGTAGCCACGGGTGATACACATAAGCTATATTTCCAGGTCTCTGTGGCCGTCTTGTTTTAAGATGATGTGGTTATCTTTCGTCCCCTTCGCCACCAGTCGACAAACCTCTTCTGTACGTCTCCCTTCCTCCGTGCACAGTTGCCTTAAAATGCCTAATCCTGAGCTTAGGTTGACTCTAGTGGCCGACGAAGTTTCGTCAGCCAACCGAGGAGTAGACATCGTTGTTGTCAACGGATTGCACACATCATTGTCGCCCCTCCATTTGTTAGCTGCAGACCTTGCTCCCGCAAGAATCTTCGCGTTTGAGTATCATCCATCATTCACTCACAACGGCTATGGGATCATCGAGGCTGGAGATAAGCTATTGAATGAACTCACGAAACGTAGAGCAAACAAGACTGAAGTAGGCTTCTCACTCTACCCCCCGAAATATGCCCAGCTGCCTTGCCATGTCTCCTTTACCCTCATATTAACTATCGAGGACTTGCACCTCGCTGAACCATCGTAGGGCCCAAGACCAACCATATTCATTGGGCACAGCCTCGGTGGCTTGCTTATCAAGCGCGCTTTGACCAGCGCCTTCTACGGCAGATGCGACGAGTTCCTCAACAGAGTTGTTGTCGAAACACGCGGAATCGTCTTTTTGGGGACACCTCATACAACCTCGCCTTCCGAGCTTTACACTAGTGTTTCTAGGATCGTTGTTAGTAGCCAGACCGGTACAATCAATATGGTCTCCATTCGGTCGTTCCAAAAAATCCTCAGCCAGTTTGCGACTTTGCCCTGGGGCAGTTTGTCATGGAGCATCGTATCATTCTATGAGGTGCTGCCGCTACCGGGCAGTACTGTCCGGGTGAGCTTCCACTCGACTGAGTATTGCTAGCGTGCCGTTGCAAGCTACTGACCACGTCCCTCTTTGATCAGGCGGTTGAACGCAGCCAGATGGAACTATGGACTTTTCCACGGTTGCCTTTGAGCCGACACCATCATGTAAGAAGATCAATCTTACACATACTGTTTTGCCTGATGATTGTTTAGGACATGTGCCGTTTTAGTTCCAATGATGATCCGTCTTACACCAAAGTTCTTGAGTCGCTGCGGAATATCATTCTTGAATCCAACAACATGGACCATGTTATGATGTATCCTACTCTCGCACCTCTAGAACAAGGTAAAGTTCTCCAACAGCGGCTGGCGGTATTGGTTCTAACTGGGTCTCTTTAGAGGTACTTCAAAGCCTTCCATTTGAGGATGCGTCCATTCATGTTCCTGATGCAGACCGGGGCACATGTAAATGGCTCTTGGAACACGACACCTACAAATCCTGGTTGAAGGAGCCTTCCCACACTTTATGGTTGGCTGGTAAGCCAGGAAGCGGCAAGACCGTACTAGTGAAATACCTTGTCGAGTGTCTTCTTTCAGAAAGAACCGCGGAATCCGCCCAGGTGGTTTATTACTTCTTCCATCATGGGAGTGCGAACCATCCTATGACAGAGTTTCTGACTTCCATTCTACATCAGCAACTTCTGAATTCAACGTCGAGATTTGCAACATCGGAAGTGCTTACCAAGCTTGCTGAGAAGAGGGAGACCCAAGGCTCTGATACGCCTTGGGACGACGATCTCCTCGAAGAATGCTTCTTGCGGCTAGTTGATAAATCAGCTGCCCAAGGACAATCCTTATATATCATTGTTGATGCCTTGGATGAATGTAATGATTCAGACAAAGTCTTATTGTTGCTTCAGCATCTAAATACTGGGTTCAACGCCGCCCGCAAAGTTTGGACTTGTGTTTCCTCTAGGCACGGTTCTCCTTTTGGGCCAACGTGGGAGATCCGTATTGACGACAATAACTCCTTCTGCATACAGAAATATCTCAATGACAAAATCAAAAAGTGGCAGGACACAACTCTTTCCAGATTGGACTTCCAGGAGTGTATCCGAGCTATCGCGGAGAAATCACAAGGTGTGTTTGTTTGGGCCGCACTCGTGGTATCAGACTTGCTTCGTAATTCTTACCTGAAGCCCTTCAAAACTGCGCAGGAGTTGACATCATGTCTTCCAAATGATCTTACAGCTGCATACGACACGACTCTAGAACGATTATACCGCTCACACACCACTCCACGTCGCAGACTAGCACTTGATGCGCTCATCCTCGTCGTCTGTGCTCAGCGACCTCTTTCAATTCTTGAACTGAACCACGCGCTGGCGGTAACTAATAGCGAGCTTGGCCACCGAATGTCGAACCTAACAGAAGACATGGGAGATATGGACGCGTCATTAGCTACTATCCCGACTGACATTGCTGTTCAGCTCTTAATCCTCTGCGGTGGTCTCCTCGAGGTCTCACCGCAGGTATCCCGGTCGGCTAATGGCACTATCACCGTTATTGGATCAAAGGTGCTGCTCATCCACGAGACCTTTAGAGAATACTTGATTGAAAAGAACTGCAATGCCAGTTTTCAACTGCGAGCTGCGGAGATATGTCTTCTATTCATTGATGAGGCCGACGATAAGCTTGTATTCCCGCAACCATCTGTTGTTGATAGAGAAGCCTGTTCGCCACTCTTCCTACACTATGCCCTGTCGTGCGGTATGCAACACCTTAGCCTAGCCAGTCGAATGGGCGTTCGGCCCAAGGAAGAGGACATGAGGCACTCACCTATATTTCAGAAGAAATTCGTTGATAGGTGGACTTCTTGCCACAAACGGTTTTTCGGCAGCCGGAGTCGGTTTCAGCCGGGAAAGACTAAGGCAGCACATCTTATGTCCTATTTTGGCTTGCCGTGGCTTGAAACCAAGCTTTGGGGAGTGAGCCTTGTGGACATTAATGAAAAAGACCATTATGGACAAACTCCCTTGTCACTGGCCGCTGCGATGGGGCAACTCGAAGTCTGTCAAACCTTGATTAGGCTTGGGGCAGATATTAACCACCGAGACTACATTTATGGGCAGACAGCCTTGAGCTTAGCTGCAGCTCATGGACATGAAGAAATTGTCGAATTGCTTCTTCGCACCGGCTCCAATCGCCACGACTATATAGGCGGGACTTCTACCTTGTTGATGGCGGTACGAAGCGCTGATCTGCACATCGTACAACTCATTTTGCAGTCAGGTGCAGATGTTAAAATGGCTAACGTACAGACAGGAGAGACTGCTCTGTCTCGCGCCGCTGCCATTGGCCATGTTCCCATAGTGTCTTTACTTCTACAATCAGGGGCGGAAGTAGAAAGCTGCGACAAACGTGGATGGACGCCTCTCCATCATGCTGTCAGCCATGGCCGAAAAAGGACAGTCGAAGTACTGGTTGAAACCCTCAGTCCTCCACAACTCTACAGACTTAAGACTGGTCATGTCGAGTCTAAAAGTTCTTGGGTAGATACAGTTTTCAGAGCCATCATTCTATGTCTTTGTTTCCGGCAGTGTGGGAATTCCGGAGCATCTCACTCTGGTAATTCTCAAGAATCCAACACACCGGGTCTACTGCGCGACACGCGACAGTTAATGACCTCGGGGCGTAAGCGGGGCAGGCAAAAGCTGACTTCGGATTCCGAAGATGACCACGAAGAGGAAGATCAAGGGATATGTGAGAAACGGCTGCGTCATTCAAACTCCGGGGTAAGACGCATCGCTTGTCCGTATCATAAAAGAAACGCAGAGAAGTACCCTGATGGCGCCTGCAACGGCAAAGGCTTTGAGACGATTCACCGCCTAAAGTAGGTTCCCCATGAGTTGACAGTGTCCCGAGCAGTTAAATACGTAAGATTATTCTAATATGGGTAGAGAGCTAATACCGCTGCAGACAGCACCTGAAGAAGTGGCACTCTCGCGTGCTAGACTGGCAACGATGCCATATCTGTAAGGTACGATTTCCCCACGATCGGATTGTGGGTCATTCACCCTGCGTGCAACGTGATAAGCCGTCCGACTACGAAGAAGGCTATGACGCGGCCCAACTTCAGAAACTAGAGTCCAAAGAATTGCTTTCTCGGAGGAGTTCGATTGAGAAATGCTGGTATGGGATTTTCAAGGTGCTGTTTCCGGACTGGCCGCAGACTGAAGAGATCCCTAGCCCATGTGAGTATTTCTTGTTTCATGAATCTTGAGAGGAACCACAGCGCTTAAATACTAACTTCTTAGCCTTAGATCAAGAAAGCAAAGACCAGATTGTCTCGTCCCAGAATCAACAGGCCTTCCGAGAATTTAGAGCCAGAATGCTGAGTAGCGATACGATCAGGGACATACGCGATCACTGCCAAGATGAACAAGGGGTTCGACAGATCTTAGGGCGTCTCTTTGATGACTATACTGGTCCACTTGGCCTCTCTTCGGTGAATGAAAGCGAGGAGTCGTGCCAGAGCCCAGCCGTTGACTTGCATACTGTGTCTCGTCAGCCGGCTATCACTCAATCACTCCCTAAATTTATACCTACTGCTCCGTCTACTGATCTTTCCCGGCCACTACTGGCTACGCCAAACCATAGGCAAACTAATTTTCAAGCAGCGACCAGGTTTATGGACTATACAGACACCCAAGAATATCTCCCATATCCTGCGCGATCACTTTTCGAGGAAGGCTCCGGCCATATACTTGAGGGCTCCCTCCGCCTTGTGGACCCCACTACATCGAGCTCTGACTTGGGCCATAGCATGGGCTCTGGAATGCTTAGTGAATTTGACATGCGCACAGCTAACACACCCTTCTCGGACTATTGCTCAAGGTCGCACGACGATATCCATAGTAGCAACACTCCATTGCTATATCCGCAACAAGAAACGAGGGCTATGCCTCAACTGCAACCTTATGCGCGGCCTGATAGCAACATGGGCTACACCCCTAGGACACTCTTGTCCATCAATAACCAGGACATTTCTCCAATTTACGTCGGAGCTGGCGATGTCATCAAGCTTCATGAAAATGCCGGGGCGATGCAGATAGAGATTGGGCAGACTGACTCTGCCCAGTCTCTTGAGTCTTTATTCGGTCGAGATATGACTCAGAAAGACTCCGTAGGTGCTCCACCTCAAGCTGATGGACAGAACCACAGTCTTATGTAGTTATTATATGCTTAGTTAAAAACATTAAAATACCGACCATATTCGCTCTTTAAATCTTACCCCCGCCCCATACGTGACTTATACCATATCTCCAATAGACATCTTTGTTAGACGACCTAGGTAATTATATTGGGGATCTACTAACTCAAGTTGTTAAATTTATTTGCAGCAATCGGTCTTGGCACTACTTACCACTCGCTTCGATATAGGTGACGTCGCGAAGAAGACGACATATTTTATTAGACTAATAAGCGCGAGCTGCTTGTTTGTGTTATAGTAGCCTATGAGCAGAAGCTTTCTGCATTACGCAAGGCTTCACATACCGCGCTCGAGCGCATGGAGGGCTGCTGTAGTAGTCTGTATGGTACTCTCAATGGCCCTATCGGCTGTTAGTCTGCAGAAAACCTCCGGTCTTCCTTACGTACCCACCCTAAAGGTCGTGGCGTAGGCCTAGGTCTTTGATAATAAACTTATTTTCAATAGTTCTATTGTCAACCCCTTTGTTTTCTCTACCATCTTTGCTTTGGCAACCATGACACCTTATTACTTATTGTTCAATAAGATGTACTCTTGTGATGGTGCTCGTGCTCATCTCGACCGTGGTTAATGTGATGGTTGTCGGGGCGGTTGTGGGGGTCTCAAGACAAGTGCAGACATCGCCTACTGCGGTGGAGGCCTTGGAGATGAAGCTGGCGAGGATGCCCTGAGTTGTAGTGGTGGGGGCCGGAAGTGATGTTAGATCGGATGAGAAGAATAGACTGGGTACGGATAGGCCGCGCACGATGAATATACGGGGTATGTGTCAGAATTAGTAGGCTGGGATACTTACGATCCACATGCCTCTCGTGTATATAAGACCCCTTCATCCCCCGAAAGGTGTATTGGTAACTTAGACTTCTAGATAATCTAACGGGATCACATGTACTACTCTTGACAGTATGATGAGTAGACCGGTGATGATGAATAAACGGGATACGATAAATAGGCTGCATAAGATGAGGGGTTTGGGTTTGGGTATGATGATGATGAGATCGGGTCAGATGAAGGCACCGGGGTAGGATGAGATCGGATACGACGAGGGTGGGATAGGGTATGACGGTGACAAGACCGGATCAGATGAAGGAATGGGGTAAGATGAAGACACTGGATGAGATGAGATCGGATGCGACATGGCGAGACCGGACTAGACGAAGGGATAGGATACGATGACGAAGCCGGGTGAGAAGAGCGTACCGGTTGTGATGATGAGGCCGGATGAGATGGAGGAACCGGATATGAAGATAGTGAGCCCGAGTGAGACAGAGAGGCAGGGTATGAAGATGGTAAGACAGAGTGAGATGCGGAGGCCGGGTATGACGAAGGCGATGCTCTAATGGACGATACCGTGCTGGTAGCTAATGTAGACGTCGACTTGTGACAGGCCCGGCGACGTCTTGAGCTTGCTGGTTCAGCCCGCTTAGCAACATAGACACCTGGGGTGGTAGTAACGGTTAAGTGTTCATCTCAGTTACGGTCTCAGTCTCAGTTGTTGTTGTGCTGCCAAAACTAGTCGTTGGGACCGTCGTAGTGACTGTTGTCGTGTCCGCCTCGGTTTCGGTTGTGGCCTCTTACACCACTGATGTGACCGTGGTGCTTTCTACGGCGGTTAGTGACGGGAGAAACGGGGTAGACTGACGAGCAGTAAGAGGTGATGACGGGGACAGAGGCTAGAGTAGCGAACTCTACCAAGTCACCCGGCAGACACGCTCCGCTGGAGAAAGTGAGGGCTCATGAGCCAGCTGCCAGAAGGCAAACGAGTGATAGACTGCAAACGCGACTCGACCTGAAGAAAACGAAAAACGGAAAAAATCCAAAGGCGAAAACTCCAGAAGAACATCACAGTGGCTAAGGCGGGTGAAGTCGCCGGACCACCCTTTTGTGATTTTTTGGGCTCATCGTTCATCAAGAGTTGCCGTTGCCGCTGTTGTTGCCGGATGAGAAAGATTGTCTATTACGCAGTACTAAATAGGATCTCATTTAAACCCGCCTGTCTAGCTTCTCCAATATCCGCTCATTTGAGACAAGTGAGGGCATTGCTAAAGGTGGTGGCATATCTGAAAGACAAGCCGCTCGGTAAATCACGCGACGTTGTCTCGTCGGGGCCGGCCAGCAATCTGGTTAGGGCGTGAAAACAACTACTTTGGGCAGGCTCAACACTTTGTTTTTCGACAGCCCAGCAAGCCCAGGTCTTAGCAAACCCTGGCGCCACGTGGCCGGTGGGGACGATGGGCCCACTAGTGTCATCAACGGTCCCGATCTCTCGGGTCGCTAGCTCCTGCATTCTGGACCCTTCTGCCCAATCAGGACTTCTACTCTGAACACAACATGCGGAACACTCCTTCTTCCCCTTGGTGCTTGTCTCTCCTACAAATATACTTGTGCTGCTACACTTGATGCCAGTACTGCATACTTCACCATGCCCGGATCCTTGAGCCTTCAAGTTTGAAAGGCTCGGCGTTGGTCCGATGACGGCCGAGTTCCAGAAGCAGTTAAGTCGCGAGCAACCAGTATAACAAGGGCCTACTTCCTACATTCTGAATAGGATTTGGATATGCTTGACGATTCGACATGTGCGACATAACAAGACTAATACTATTTGCAGGAAATCTTTAATCAATCAAGCAGATTACCGTATTTTCAGGAACTTTATACTCAGAACTTAGTTGATGTCTATTAATTCGATGGCTCCTCTATTGTTAGCTTTCTTATAACCCGACAGATACTTACGTCATGAGCAATAAGCCGCCACCAATCCACCTTTCAGGTTGCTGAACTCGTAATAGAAACGAAACAATTAAACGCTAACTTTTCCGAAAACCTAGAAATCTATAATTAGTATGGCAAGTAATATCTCATAGGCCTGTTGAAATCCTTAAACCCCATGATGCGGTTATAGTTCTCAAAGCACCCCTTGATAATGGAGCACGGCAGCGGCTCTACCTGAGGCCCAACTAGATAGAGGTAGCCAAGGGTTTCAAATATACTTGCCGTTGGCACTGTTGGCTCTATTGACTTTGTCTGAACTATTTCTGTAGTTGTAAAATGTTCCATGTGCAGCTGACACAGAAATTGCGCTCTAAAAAAAAAAGATCCAAATGTTAGCAAAAAGGTCTTCCTAGATATGTGATGGCTGGGTTTCAGAGAGATGTAGGAGGAAAAAAGGAAAAAAAAAAAAAAGAAGAGCGAGAGAGAGAGAGAGAGAGAGATGGAGCTGAAAACGGATGAATACTTACATGAAGTCGCGACGACCGGAATAGTTGCTGTTGATAATAGCGAAAGAGAAATACTGCAAGTTGTTCTTCTCTATCACGAGGAGTAACCAGTCAAGAATAACGCCTTTCGCAAAGTGGATCCGATAGGTCCGTGCCATGCTCCAAGATGCACCTGTGTATTTAACAGACCTGATAAAGAGTTGACCAGGTAGATGAGTGCGAGCGCCTTTCGATCCCAAGCTCTCAGCACCATAGTCAGGGGTCATGTCTATACGTACACTCTTGGCCTTGTGGTAGGGAGAGGTGAGGTCGAACTTGAGAGTGACGTGGTTTTGAAACCTGTTTTGTACCTCCGCAGGAGTGTCATCGGAGCATACGTTTAGATACTCGAGATAGACGGCCCCGATTTCCTTACTACGAAGCTCGTCGGGTATGATCTTTCTCCAATCGCGAGTGAAGAGGTAGCTGTCATGACCTATGCCTGATGACATGATTGGCTCCACTTCTGCACGTATTCTAACGAAAAAGGACTGTCGATATTTAGTGTTCAATCTCAATATGAAAGGAGTAGGTTAATACTAGACCTGTTGCCGTGCAATAGCTGCTTATGGAGAGGCGGTACAGAAATATGGACATGACAAGTTGCTCTTAAAAGTACGACGTGAAACTTAGCAGGACTATAGATTTATTGGAAAATACGCACAGGAAATCGACAAAGAGGGAAACAAGACTATTGTGGAAGCTATTAGGTGAAAGGCGCTATAATACAAGTGTGTAATAGCGACCTGAATCCCTTTATCATTCCTTCCCTGTTCAAAGAGCCAATAAAAGATAGAGTTAGGAGTAGGCCAACCTTTCTCAGTCAGCTTTCTCGCGCTCCTAATGAGGTTGTTACTGGTAACGTAACTCGAAGGGGGATTCTTGAAAAGATGCGACTACCTCGGCTACCTCTGCAGTAGCCAAATTTCATAAGGGCCGAATAAGGGGTTGGAGGATGACTCAATATGAGAATAACATTCTATGAGCGCATAGAACCTTGACTATCTAGAATACTCTCCTAGCTTCCTGGAAGACCAACCAGTCTCTATATATACAGCGACCTTCAGCCTCCTTTTCCTTGAGGTATGGTCAATGTCTCAGAAGTCGGAATAGCTTCCTTTGTCTCTCATCCGAACCCTACGCAGTATGGCTCTATGCATAGGATTTGATGAATACGAAGAAAAAAGGTTGTTGCGGTTCGCCAGGCCAGGAACAATCACCATCCATATGCGTGCAGGTTTCCGTACAAGACCAAGCGACCGATTGGTACAGCCTGCTACATGAACACTTCTCAATCAATATATGTTTCGGTATTCGCTGCGCCATAGGCGTAGCGGCCTAGGTGCGATTAATTATGATATCACATTTAACATTCAAATGATATAGAGTCAATCTGGAAGCCTCCGGAATTGGTGGTTTGAATAGATAAGGAGTGATGTTCTCTAATATGTTACCATCTTACAGGCAATGTTGATTGTATCGCGACTATCTTTGCCAGGCCCGAAACCCATAGATTAGCACTCCAACTCTCAGATGCACGTGGCAATGAACAACTGCTGGTTCCAGCGCTCTTCCTGCCTTTCATCCCGTTTACGGGTCAATCACCGGGTTGTTGCTTAAGGCTTCGTAAACTGACTGCCGACTCCCAAAAGGTACTCAGACTGCTCTTGCGGGTGGAAGCAGGGGCATGGCTTGGACTGTGGTAGAATACCAAGTCCATCGCGGCTGTCTGACTGGCCCTTTTCGGATTGGCTCGGCTCACGGATGCATGATGAAGCCGGTTTTGGTGGGTGCTGTAGTCTGGCCCTATTGTTAGCCAACTATCTGAGAGTCTGCTTTCTTTCATGATACTTACCGCTGCTTCCTCGTGCGAGAGGATTTGGGTTTCATATTGGAGGGCATATTGAGTCGGGTGTACTTAAGTTCGTGCAAATAGAGGAATGTCAAGGAAGCATCAACGATGTGAGCGTCTCTGAATGATAGAGAGCGATCATCTAGTTAGATTGTAACCACCATGAGTGTTTTATAGCTGGAAATTCCCCGTATACAGGCACATTTACGTTTACCTTCGGCACATTAGGCACCTTCAATTCCGGTTATGTTGAACACAATCGCAGAGTGTTTCACGGTTCGTCGTACCCAGGAGGTGTCAAAGCTCTATATAGCAAACTACAACACGCTTTAGCTCGCATGCCCATACCATTGGCTGTCATAACACAGAGAGTTAAGTACACACTCAGCGCCCCATTCTGCCCCAACATGTTATACGCGCCACGATGTTGAGACACTCATTTCCTGCTCCAGCACAATTTTACTATATAGTGCCTACATTGGTGCAAAGTCCTTAGCGCGCACCTACACTACGGACACTTTACTGTTGACAAAACGCTTGGCATTGGCGTTGGGGGCCAGCTGAATTGGCCTATGTCGAAGATTATGTAAGTTGGCTGACACGCTTGACACAATTCTTTCAAGCGTCTAGGGTGTCTGCAAGTTCGGAAAATTGAAAATCCGTCTTACTTCCAATATGGGTGAGGAGCGACTCAGCCCCGAACATGTTAGATAATGCTTCATAGTGTCATGAATTGAGCGATCATGAAATCTGCAATAGAAATCAGCTTCCGAACTTTGGCATATGAATCGCTAATATGCCACATGATATCCCAGCTATCTATAGGTAAATGAGAAAAGCGAAATTTAGTAGGGGTGCTGTATTATCTCATTTTGCACCCCCTCTATATCTTTCTAACTAGATCGCCTTTGACGACAACACTTTTGAGCATCTTTAGGCCAAAGATCCCAAGTCAGTTACTACAAGCACACCATGGCGGTCAGTATTCCGTGTTGAACATTCAGACGCGTTTTTCCTTCTGTTTCACCTGCGAATACAATTCTGACCGGCGACAATGCCTAACCCTAGGGCTCCAAGAGTGCTAGTGTATTAGGGTTCATGTTAAACCCTGAGGCTGAGGGTGCTCGGCCAGATTTACCTCAAAATTCTCTTGAAGATATGCGGGATCATACAAATAAGCGCGTTAGGCACAAAGGATATAACCCTCCTGACTGGGCTTTTGGAGAAGTGCCAAGCATTCATATGATCGCTTCCCACCGTCAACACGAGCAAACAATCCAGAAGGTAGATGAATGGATGCGCAATTGCTTTGGACCCTCCATCGAAAACCAGGATATAGATGCTAGCGAGCAAGACTTAAACCCACCGCCCCCACCAACACGAGCGCCACCACCTCCTGACTTTGGTGAAGGGGACGACAACATTCCAGATGCAGAAATCTCGCTTGGAGCGAAAACAAATAACCGGCATGTCCCTCATCAAATATATTACCAGCGAGAGGGGGATGCAATTAAGTACAACGATATCTTGCTCATGAACGAGCAGACAGCGCCTTGGTGTGATCCGGCTTCCGTTCCAGATATCAGCTACGGTCGTCAGCAGCCCGAGACTTCAGCAGCTGCTATCCGAAAATTCTCCTCCATGTGTCGCGACACTGCCTCAGACATATCTAATGCATCGACTTGGGGCACAAGATGGAGTTCAAATCCTCCAGCTTCACTCATAGCTGGTAACTTTCTGATGAAATTTGATGAGAAGATGCCCGATAAGTCTCCTCCGAAAGCTTCCAAATTACTTGAGGTATCTCAAACAATCAAACGGTCTCACTCGGATATGGGACTTTTGAAACAGCCACCTCCCTACAGTGAACTTCTGCACATGGCAAGTAAACGGCCTTATGCAGACTCAAAATTTAGAAAACCATCCTTGCCGGATACTCCTCTTTCTCTGGATTCTGCCTCTCACTCGATGTATATACTAGACTCGACGCGCACAACGCTAGTTGAGCTACCTTCGGATGACGAGAATGGAAGTGAACATAACCACCTGCTCGCAGTACGCATCTTTATACCGCTTCCCCAAATACTTTCTACCCTACTCCAAGTGTAGTCAGGGGGACTAACCTGCTTATAGTGTGACGATAGATGGGAGAGGAACGAAAACCTTGATTCTGGCATAGACATTGAAGAGCCTGTAACAAAAAATGACTTTATTACCCCTTTCCCGGCATCTTCTGTCTTCCACCCTCACAATGGTTCCCTTGGGTCCTTCAGTGTAGATGGATCAGCCAATGCTCCCCTGCCTCAAAGCGTTCCCTGGGATTCCTTCAGGTTACAGGCTGTGGCAGAAGTCAAGGCTCAATTGGTTTCGTCTTCTTCTTCTGGTTCTGGTTCTGGTGGTCTTGAAAGAGATATCAACGAGGTGGATGATATGATACCAACATGCCAGGCTCTCTCGTCCGTCTCGTCATCCACACACTTTAGAGAAACTGCAAGAGTTCCAATTCGCCAAATGAGGCAGGTTGGCATTGTGAAAGCCAAATTCACTCTCCTCTCACTATCATCTCAAGTGGAACGCACAGGTCTCGTCGACGATTCAGTGGACGCTGACTGTGAAGTGAATTGTGACGAAGATCTACCTTCCGAGACAGCGGCTGCAAACACGACAGAAGAGCATACTGATGAGTTACTTTCTCAAAACAATAATACACCCAGCTCACACCACGGGAGACACCATTTAACAAGGACTGGTGCTGGAAGAGAAAACCAAGATAATGAAGATCCTGGAGGAGACGAGGACATGCCGCAAATTCCGAAATCGAAATCCTTTAGTCACAAGAGATGTGCTAGGTTTGCCTGCCCTTACCAAGCCCATGAGCTATTTAGAACTTGTCTCAAGCCTGGGCGACACAATCCCGATGGTGGATGCGATGGAATCAAACGTTTGAAGTACGTGTAATCAATCTTAGTCTGGGTAGTGCTAACCCCTGTAGGCAACATCTATGTCGTAGGCATATGGTATCTTACCGGTGCCAGAAATGCTGGAAAAGCTTCGACTCTCGCCGGAAAGCCGAGATTCATCAAGAGCAGCGAGGCCAGTGTGAGAACAAGGAGAAGCCTTCCAATGAAATTTTCATGAGCGATGAAGATGAGCAAGGACTGAGGAGGCTAAGTCACACAGGGGTTGATGAGGAAGACACATGGTGGAGCTGGTTCAAGCTGCTCATTCCAAACATGCAAAGTCGTGATGTTCCTTCCCTGAGACTCGAATATTATCCATGTAAGTGGTAATTATCATAACATATTTTCCAGATTGCATGCCACTTACTGAACTCTAGATTATCTACGACTCGACCCTTCATTTATGATTCCGGCAATCACACTTCCCGACTGGTCATTCTCCTTGCCCAATTCACAAGGCAATTCGAACCTGACAAGGGCGAACGAGTTCGGGCCACTAGAGAACATGTATGCGATAAAACTCTTTGGCCGATACTGAGAATAGGCTGAATCTCGAAGGTGATAGCTAACAAGAATGGTAGATCAATGGATACGCCCTTCCCTTTACCAGGCTCTTCGGAGGCCAGACTGCCAGAGGCTGGGTTCACGTCACAAGAACTTTCGTTGCCCCTTTTAGAGATCTTCGATGAAAGACCCAGTATTACGCATTCCAACACAAACTCATCTGAGTCAGTACCGACCAGCAACGCTTCTTTAGCGCCTGCGTCTTCTGTGCAGATTCCACCACGACCCTGCGACAGCCGGGAACCAGCTACTGCTCAATGCAACTACGACCGTCTCAAGACTCGATTTTCTCGTGTCGAGGCTGAAAATACGAGTCTTCGCGAGGCAAACCACCAGGCTCAAGCCGATCTTAATCGTGTAGAGCATATCCTGGAAGATATCCTTGAGTCGGAAGACATTCTCGCTAACCTACACGAGCGTATCTTCGAGGCTGTTGATATTCTAATCAAAACTAAGCAGGCATTACGAAGTTAATATTAACTATCCCGACGTTGGCTGCCCCGCACTTTGCAAAAGCATGGCAGCAAGCTCGACCGATACCACCACCTAAGGGGAGAAAATCCGCGAGCCATAGAGACACGGATATGAGAGCAGAAGGTTGGCCCTTTCATGCCTTCAGCTCGAACATATACGTGACTGCGTATGTTCGGGGCTTCTAATCAGAGTGGCCGCTCTCTTTATAGAGTTGAAAATGCTGAAAATTCTACGTTACTTTCATATACCCCTACGCGAACTAGATTTTTGTTGCTTCTGCGGAACAAGAACACTGATTAAAGAATTTCGTGACACCGGGGTGTTGGAAATTGCCTCATTGGTGCTCAATGGACTAGGACACCGTCGGCAAAATGATACGACGCATCCAATTGGTTGGGCAAAAACGTAATGGGACAAAGACATCATTAATCGCCGGCCAAATCATGAAAAATGAAACTAAGGGGATCTTGAGACCCTTGCATCCACTTTGTCTTATGTTACCAGACATTACCGGCAAAAATACCGGGACCCCTGGCTCAGATTAGAAGCGCAATGCGCACTACGAGACGCGGCTAGCGACTTATTTAGCACGATATATTGATAAACGGGACGCTGAACGGCTCGATATGATTTTCAGTATTGGCGTTAACTTAACGTGTCTCCTAAGGCTACCTCGACTATATACACCCAACTCATGACGATGGATAGGACAATCCGTTGATGATAACTTAAACCTGGACGGTAGAACCGATAGGGCCAAAGCGGATGTTGGACCAGATGACCTGGCTGCGCCATTGTTAGCTTCACTGTGAGAAGGATAGAAAGCAGTCATGAGCTTACGCGTTGGGGATCTTGGACTCGACATCTGAGGGAACACCGGAGTCTTGGGCGCAGTCGCCTCGGTCGCCACCGGGCTGGCCAGCCTTCTCGGGTGGGTAGCTGGAGTCGAGCCAAAGCATGTTGGCGTAGTGCTGTTATTGGGTTTCGAGTTAGTTCTCACGTTCTCTTTCGTCTCCAAGCCTCGGTGAAGGGAACAGCGAGGAAAGAAAATAGAGGGAATGAAACTTACGTCGTCCCAGATCGACATGACGAGAACCATGGGCTTGGAAAGAGCAGCATTGGTTTGAGCGAAACCTCCGACCTCATTGAAGCGGTCGCGGTCACCGAGAGTTTCGAACTCAGCCTTGCAGTAGTCGGGGGTGATGGTGCTGGAAGAGGGCATGCCGTCGAAGGTGGGGCCTGGGATCGAGATCTTCTTGCCGTTCTGGACGAAGAACTGGGTGTAGGCGTTCTCCTTGAATTGAGTGACGACGCTGAGGGGAACAGGTTAGCGTGCTCCGAGAAATGGCTGAGGGGGTTACCAAAGGGGGAGTTAGCGATCAGGAGAGGTTTTCGCGGCTTACGTGAATTTCTTGCTGGTGTCGAGCGTCTTGCCCTTGCCGTAGAAGTCAGTGTTGCCCATGCGGTATGGGTTGTAGTCGCAGCCGTTGGCGTCGCAGTCGCCGGCGAAGCGGTCGTCGGAGTAGGTGCCGCCGCAGCCACTGGTCTCACAGACGTGGTAGGCGTTGTTCTCGCATGGGTGAGGAGTGAAGGCGAACGAGTGAGAGTTCGATTCCCTGGTAGCCGTGTTAGCCATCTTGCGGGAGTCAGATGTCTGTCTTTCCTTGGTCTTACCAGACATCGATTTCAGCACAGCATCCGCCGTACGGGCCAACACCGGCGTTCTTATCGTTGGTAGATGGCTCCCAGCCCTCGATGTTGGCCTAGGAGGTTTTGTGTTAGCATCAGGGTCTGGGGTCATATTTGTGGTTGACGTGTGCATCTACCTTGCCACCAACGAACTTCAGATCTCTTGCGCATTGGGCATCGCAGTAACCAGTACCGTACTTTGCGCCGGCCTTGTTGGTAGGGTAGCTAGCCATACCTCCGTCCTCTTCCATGGCGACGAAGTACAGAGCAGCGTTCAAACCACAGTCGACAGTAGATAGATCAACATCGAAGGTGAACTCATTGTTCATCAGAGTGAAGGTCTGATACTTAGAGGCGCCGTTCATAAGGTAGAAACGAGAACCGATGTTGGTACCATAATCGTGCTTTGTGACGAACTTGAGGGTCAGCGCGTCACCGCTAGTGGAAGCACCGTACGTCTTGCTGTAGTCGGCTCCTTCAATGGCGCACTTGGTGGCACAGTCAGTAGCACTGCTGCACTGCGACGTCCACTCATTACCATCATAGCAGTTCTCGGTTCCAGAGGTCGAGTGAAGCCAACGCCAGTTAGCATCAATGGTAACCTCGCCATTGACCGTAGAACAGCTACCACCGCTCGAGCATTTCTTCCAGGACAATTTGGGGTGGGTTTCGGTTTGCTGTGTGCCCACCTGCTGGGCCGAGGCGATGCCAGCAATGGCTGTTAATACGAGGGCCAACATTCTGAAGTGAGGGCTTCCGAGAGAGGAGCTAGGTCTTGAGTTGCGATGATCTCGAGCGTGATGGTTTCGGCTCCGTTGATGGAGGCTCATGGATCTTATAGTTGCCTCCTGGAGGGTCAAGTGGCAATGTGTCCCTAGGCCTTAATCTACCGATCTCCGTACCTGTCTTGTTTAGGACATATTGCAGTGCGACGTGATATGAAAAGGTCCTGATATAGATGAATCGGTTTTGTCGAAATAGATTAAGCTCTTACTCTCAAGCCACTCAATCCCGACGGATATTGTCACCCTGTTCCGGCAATGTAACGAATACTTTCGTGAGAGTCCAATCTGCTATTAGGCGTAGCCAGGCAGGGGACAGACAATACCGCTGGCGCTTTGACCCCAACTTGAAGCTGTGAACGCACTCTACTGCCCCGAATTAGTCATAACAATGGCAGTTTCAATCCCCGGCCCGACTTGCGGTGGTCATTTGAACATGCGTCTCCCGTGGGATGCGAAAAGGAGTGGATTAAGTTGTCCATCTTCCGGCCCAATGAAGCTTCACCACAATCGCGCAGCCGCTGTTGTGGGGTAGAAGAGCCTCTGCACCAAAATAAGACCGCACGCGGAACCAACGAACTTCTCAAGCTACACGCAAAGGCATTGTTTAGACTTGGCGAAGTAAAGCATGGCTCTACGGACCGCTATACCCACCTATACGGAGAGCATGCTGCCGAAGTGTAGTCGTTATAGTGGACACTGATGAGAGCGGAGTGTGGCGCAGGTCATGGAGATCGTCGCAAGTGATCAGCAGAAAACGCGGCAAAGAATGGGGCTTTTGGGACCGAAGCGAGACCGAAAACACGGCTCGTCGCCGTGAACAGATCCACTCGGACACGGACATGAAGATATAAATTCACGAGATATCATAATTGAAGCGCAAGGAAGCTATGAACCAAAGGGATTCAAGAAATGACGTGCTTTAACCTCTAGAAGACACTGAGGCGCCATTCCATGTGTTGTCAGATGGGCTGTCAGCCACAATGTCATCCTCCTAAGTCAGGTGTAACTTAGCCCTCCCATCTAGCTGGGCCAAGAACCCCGTGGTGTTCCTTGGCCAAGACAACTACCGGCTAAGGTGGCGATGCCGAGCCACGGAGACCTAGAACATGCCATCACTATATTATCCAGGTGTGCCAAGACACCACAGCTTTACATCGTGATACTACCCTATCCCAATAAAACGACAGCTAAGCCCACCGAACCAGCCAATGGCTTCGCGAGAACAAGCGCAGGCAATAATGACACTCGATCTAGAGTCCTGTCGATACGTCTGGGGACCCTGCGTCCCATGATCTCGGGTGGGAATGATTTGAGGCATGGAATGAGACAATCCGTCGAAACCACTTAGCGGTGAGAGTGAGAAGAAGCAGATGCTACTAGCGACATATATCAAAGCGACACCATCGTGAAGTAGTAGGTTTCCCGACCAATCGGATTGGTCCGGCCAGCAGCCACAAAGGGAGGGAGTATGGATATATTACACCAGTAATCGGTTCTTTCGCTTCCTACCATTATGCTTATACCTATAATGGAAAGATAATGTGAGGAGAAAGGCGCCAAGCAACCTGATCTGGGAATGTGCTTGTGGTAGTCTTATCATCAGGTCGAGAACGGTGCACCATGGTCTCTGAGGGTAGAATAAGCCAGAGAGCAAGGGTTAACCTGAGGATTGATCATGTGAATGTGATACTGTTATCGAGGGAACGACGTTGGCTGTGATATAATTCTACATCTTAGAGGACTGGGAATTAGAGGCTTCTGTTGGTTGAGTTCGTTCTGATCTGGAATGATGCCTAGGTTTCACCAAACCAGCGGGACTGGCCCGCTTGTCGAGGAGAGTGCCAGAAAACATAACTATGAGTGACGAGGAATGAAGTTAATAACCTTGTTTCCACATATCAATTTAAGAGTGTCTGAAGATCTCATTGTCAACCTAGGTACCGAGGTAGGTATTGAAGTAAGCCAAGTCCGGGTGCATCAACTACTGCGGTTGGTCAGTATGTGCATGTTCATATCCTAGGACGGCTGAATATTCAACGAGTTAGACAAATCCGAGCCAAAAAATGCTGCAGAAATATTGCAAAGATATTGCGAAGAAATTGCAATACATTTGATTCATAAAGATCACTTTGGGCCTCTGCCGTCTGTAGCTCCTATTCTAACTCCTATGTAAGCTGTCCAAGTGATTTAGCAGCTTCATTGCTTTTGCACACGAAAGCTTCCTTTATATCACCTACTTTACTTCATTTCCAATGTCTGGAACACTTGAAATACGGATGTGCTGTTCTGCTGTACGATGAATTTCAGGCCTGCACAATATAGTACACCTTGAAAGTCGGATGCAGACCGCGAACTTTCGTATTAACGTACATTTCCGGAATAAACATCATCCCGAGAAGAGCAGCTTAAATATAAGCGCGGTAGGTTGCGTTTACCCAGAGTAGCAATTGAGTCGGCCTTTGATGTCCTCAATCGCGGTTTCCGCGACATCTCGTCAACATTTTTGAGTTACCGTTTTCAACATAGCACAACAGCGGTTTTCCTATTTCACGCGCTTGTAATTGACTTGTGCCCCCATTCGTATTTATTAGCGCGTTCTTTCCGGAAAGACTGCGCCGTAGGGGCAGAGGAACCGAATACAAGTGACGTCGCCTACGCTCACCACTTCGACGGTAAGTGTCAGGTGGCTTGGTGACACACAGGTGTATACCTAGTAGGCTTCGTCTATATACTTATACAGGCTATCCTTGCCAACTGGTAGTTGGAAGGGCTGGGCGCCCTTGGACCAATGTACCTTTATAGCTACTGACCCCTTTCTACCTATCGGCTAATGACTGCTAAGCTATCCCATTCACTCTGAGACAGACACCCCTGACAGCAAGTCACTTATAGCAGCGGTAGAGGATCTGTGAAGACATTTGCGATCAATAGGGGGTACACACATATGCCCGTAAAGTTGCACCACTACCCCCCCCTCCCCGTAAAGGCCCGCGCGTCAAATGTCTGTCAAAAGAGTAAAAGCTTATTGATCATTGCATAATGCTTCTAAGATAGCTTGTTGAAAGAAAGTGTGAATTCCATGTGATGCGCAGAAACATAAACAACTCCCATTACAAAAGCGACCTATTTGAAACATCGACGGCTCCTGGGCTCGACGGACAGAAAAAATCTCAGGGGTATCCTCAACAACGTGTCTAACCTGCTTAACCAGCCAACATCCCAAGATATCGTGGGGATACGTCAAACATCTCTTCTAGAAAACTCATCTACCACATTACAATCCCAAGCAATGCGCACGGCCCAATACCCCTCAGAAGACAGAATATTCGCGGTTCTTAGAAAATGTCGTCATCTGCGGATACGGCTTCCCATTTCTTTGCCGGTAGCTTGCGGACTTTCTTGGCAGGACTTCCGTTGCTCACTCTCAGCTTCTCCATCTTACCACCAAGGCTGGAGATGTCACCTTTCGTGCTTGGTACGTCGCCCCTCTCCTGAAGAGGTGCTCGTCTGCTCGGAGTTCTGCTCGATAATTCGCGCTTCAGGATAGCTACCTCCCGCCGTAGCCTCTCATTTTCTTGTTCAAGATTCTCAATCAGGACATTCTCCTTGTCTTCGTTTTCCATGTCATCTTCGTCGCTTGGCGACGTCACCACGACGCCGACGCTGCGAGCAAGCACTTCGGCCTTGCGGTCCCAGTGTTCCTCGCCTCGCTCCTGTTCGAGGGACAGCGAGGCTTTCCAGCGATTCATCTCCATGGCTAGCCGCTGCTCGAATTCGGCGTAGCAGTCTTCGCGGATGTCTTGCTCTAGCTCCATTATCCTGTCCTCCATGCCCATTAGATGCGCCTCGGCTGCCATACGGCTCTCGGATTCGCGTACGAGCTCTGCGTTTAGCTGGTCGATCATGTCCGCCATCCGTGCAATTTCAAGCGCTGCATTTTCCATCGTGCCGCGCTCCGTGTCAGAAACGGGCGAGAAAGTTCGACTGTGATTGCCAGATGGATGAAAGAGAGGCCGATGGTGTGCGACTGGCGAGCTGAGTGGTGGGCTGCTGGATAATGTGCTTGGCTCTGGATGGTGGAAATGACCAGCGCCGTTACCACCGGAGAGAATTGTAGATGTTATAGAAGGAATGCGCGGCACCGTGACTTCGCGTGCTAATGCGCTGTATCGTAGGATCTGGGATGTTGCGTTGAAATCGCCGAACGGATCAGCGGTTACGATCATCACGGCCTTTTGAGGTGCGCGTCTATGGGCTGCTGAGTGCGAAGCTGAAGCCGAGGGAAATGAATTCGTGAACAACAATTCGGTCAGCTTGCACTGTCGGAATAGCCTAAGATTTGGCTGTTGATGTGGGTCAGCTAGTCTGGTTCCTGACTCGACAATGAATTAACGTACCTTTGTGTTGCTGTTAATGTCAGTCTGCATTTGCAGGCATTGTCCAAGGTACATCAAACTCTCATTGATCTTGCCTCCCTCCACCAGAGTTGCACCTTGCGTTTTGGCGTCTCTGGCGCGTTCGCTACCCGCTAGGTCGACGATGCTCAACGTGCTAGTACCCCAGGGACCAACTCGACCACGCCGCCTCTTCTTGATCTCAATATTAAAGAAACCGTGGCTTCGAGAAGAGACACTGTTGCTGCCGGTCCCCGCGACTCTCCTCTCGTGAAGTCCTACTTCGAGCACCATTAACGCCTCCTGGAGACTACCGCACACGATCTTCCGCAGGCCTGCTACGACTTTGCGGTCAGGGGACATCTCGGTGCACTTGAATAGCAGCGCCCTCCGGCGATAGTCCTTTGTTGAGTTTGATTTGATAGGGGGCGTGAGTAGGTCGAAAATTCGGTCGTTATATACTTCGTACATGGAAATCACTATGGCGTACTCTGCAGATGGATCGCATGCTGCTCGGACAGAGCTTAAGTCTGGCACCTGAGGCAGGGCGGAGGGTCGCTGTAACGGACGTCTCGGTGTCATCGGTGGAAGATAATCGCCCTTTAAACACGACGCTTTAGTTATATTCTTGCTTTTTGCGGCAGATGTAAGAGCCATATAACGTTTCTCCGGGGAAGCGGCACTAGCCACCATCGATCCCAGTGAAGCGACTGGCGCGTTGGGAGATACCCTGATTCGTCCTTTCTGGTTGGGAGGCGTAGATAATACTGCTATGCGCGAGAATTCGTCTTCGCGACGAACCAGGCGAACACTTCCTGGACACTATCCAGGGTGGTGAGGGCTTGAATTCGCATGGGAGGGCCTTACTGTCATTGGAGTAGTCGCCCTCGACCCAGCACGCGATGGGGCGGCCGCGTCGCCGAACATGGACTCGAGGAAGACCGAGGCGGAATGCATGTTCGCATCGGACGCATCTGATGACCGGATGCTCGCTTCTATAGCGGGCGTCGAGTCAAAATCTACGATGTTTGACTGAATGGAGCGAAACATGACATCAAGGGCCAGCTGGGTTAAGCCGCGTTGATTGCGGCTTCCGAGCATCGTGTGTGTCTAGAGTACTGGTTAGAGAATCCTGATCGTTATGATTTTCGCTACAGAGAAAGCATACCTTGCCTGATCCCGTCATTCCAAGCGTGGCTAACAAGCCATCCGTGCCGTCTCCTCCGTGAGGAGCGAGTGCGCCCTCAACTAGGGGAAGGACTTTAGTGCCCTGGAACAGGTCAAGCTGAGTAGCATCTTCCTCGAATACGCGCGTGAAGGCGAATTTCTCAATAGCCCGCCTCCGATCGTTGGGAGGGTTGAGGGTGATGTGGGTGGGCGCATCGCCGTCCTCTGGCACCTCGACTAACAAGAACTTCTCGGCATTGGCGTTGGCCGCTTGAGGCGGCCGCAGTCGCAGATAGACATCAAAAAGATTGGTCTGCGTCTTCTGGTGAGTATCCATCATATCCTTCTGTAGGTGAAGATAATGATGTTGGACGACGTAGGATAATGATGTAGTACTCGATCTAGCAAGTAGAAGAGCGACAGAATGAGGTTAGAGAGCAAATTGCTTGCGCGTTATGTGCACTGCGGGTGACGCGATGTTGAAGTTGTGAGACGCGAGTGAGAAGATGGATTAGCGAGGATTTACCAAGTACATAAAGACTACCTAAAGTTAGATGGTCTATTGGTGGTCTCGGTGGTCCATAGTATGCATGCAAGTTGCTGTGCATACTGCATTATTAGATCCGCTATTGCTATTGGCCCGACCAAGCACCCTTGTTTATCTAAACTGGCCACTAGAGGCATCCAGGTAGTTGACTAGACAACGGGTTACCTAAGGTGCTTACCGAATCGGGTATTCTGAGTGGCTGCGCACTGACTGTTTTGCAAGCCACATCTCGCGCCACAATTCTGCTGCATGGTTCAGTGCACAATGCCGGTGCTTAGCCCCACAGCGCCGAGAACCCCTGGAACTGCGACGCCAAGGATGTCCCACATTGGAGAGACCCATACCTCACGGTAGGTACCCGCTTTATTTTTCCATGTCTTCATGGACCCTGGCCCCTCCTTGGCCTACCCCTCCTCGCTGTTTTTGTTGCGACACAAGTAAGCCAATCATAATGCTTGGAAAGCAGGAAAAAAGCAAAAGGGGGAAAAAAAGTTGGGAGGTGATTTCGGGAAGAAGAGAAGACTGGTTATGTCTACTGCGGTATAACGCAGCGCTTTTCATAGCCCGTACCGTTATCTTGGATAGCTTCCGAAGACGGGAGGGTGGACCAGGGAAAAAAAAAAAAAAAAAAACAGAGAAAAAAAGGGAAGACTTCGCCCATGTACCAGTATGCAGTGTGGTAAGTCAATGATCAAGAGTTCTGAGACATGAGATGACTCAAGCTTAAACTACATGGCACAATATCATACGCTAGGCCGTCAATTTTCAAGTGGGCCAAACAACTAAATCCTCTTCCGACAGAGAAAATTCAGCGGAAGCAGCAAACAGTGTAAAGGAACTGCAACATTAGCTGCTTGAGATACTTGACATGAGAACTTCTCTCATAAACAGTGGTCTGTTTTGTTGAACGCCTTCCTCATACAACGAAATCAGATCCGCTTTCTCTTTCGTCATGGCTCAAAGTGCCAAGAGAGGGGGACATGTGGAGCGTTAGTAAATACCTAGGAACGATGGTCTTTCACCGAAGGTCGGTGTTGAACTAGTAGATATGACGCTGTCGCAAGTCTTAGGGCAGTTTTTCTTCCACGTGTACGTACAATTATGTTTGCGCAAGGGAGGGCAAAATAGGAGACACAAGACAAAAATCCATTGAGGTGTCACAAACCGAATTGGAAGCTCGGAGACGTTGTGGCAGTCTCCGAAATTAGGGTCGTCGTCCATGGTAGAGCATATCTTGGTCCCTGTTGGAGAGAGTGCCTGGTCGTTGACGGTGGCCAGCTAATCAGGAGCCACCTTGGAGTGGATGACAGTGGATGACTTTGACCTGTCAGATTCTACTGGTACACGATAGGTATGACATGACTTATGCATTCAGCTTTGCTGCATGGAGCAAAAGGAGTGGCGTAGCGTAAGACTTGGAACAGAGCATTCCCCCATGTAATGCTAGGCAGGAAGACCAGGTATCATGCGTGATGTGAGTAGGAAACTGGAAAACCAAGGACGAGTTCCCAAGACTTCTCTTGTGAGTCAACTTCAATGCCAGTATCGCCTCAGAACAAAAGACGCACGGTATAGAGTGACTCATCACACGCATCGTAGATCACCTAGAAAGTGAGTATTTGCGGATCATGAAAACCTAGTATGGCTTCTAGGTCCTATTCTCTTAAGAAGGGAGACCGGAAAAACTAAACTAGGAAAGCGGAAAAAGAAAAAAAGAAAGAAAAAGAAGAGAGAAAAAGTAGATCAAGAAAAATTTGTGACCTCGGTCTGCTGTCGACCTCGAGGAGCTAGCGACTCAATGCGCTATTTTGAAGTCGAAGCTATAAACCCCATGACAAGAGTACCGAGGTGCCTGGGTCAAGTAGGCCACCGGGCATGTACCAGCTACATATCTAAGAGAAGTATTGTTGAGCTAATGCCTCTTATGCGTACCTAGGTAGGTAGCATACATTTTTAAGTATTATCATCCTCTTAGTAGGTACTTATTAGGTTGCAGTTCGCCTACTTTAGACTGAGTTGAAGGTCTAGGTAATAAGTTCGGATGCCTTACTACGAGGATTCGGCCTGCTCGCCTGACTACTTGCAGAAACTTGGTACGAAACACACCTGGACAAGACCGAGTTATCTAAACATTGACATGCATCATACCTAGATACAGTAGCGTACCACGAAGAAGCGAGCAAACAACGTTGACGCTGCTCTAGTGCTTGCAGCAAGAGCAATCAATTCGGTCATTGTGGAATGCCGTTCGAACTTAGCGGCAGCCAGAAGGCAGTGCTGGCAGAACTTGTGTGGTGCTGTTCCCCATTCACATGCGCTACATGCTCGGCAGCAGTGGATATTTTAGCTGGTCATAGTGGGCTGCGGTGGATTTCAGTGAGCTGGTAGCGTACGAGATCAAAAGGCGGTGACGCGGTGTTGGTCCAATCAGAGAGGAGTGGCTCGTAGATATTCACAAACCACACCAATCACAAGCCGATAATCGACGCTGGAACTTTTTTTTTTTTTTTTACTTTGGTGGCCCGGTGCATGATGCCACCTGAGGGTACGCTAAAAGCCCATGGCGCTACTGTAAGTGCTAAGGGCGTCTGTAACTCCTCCACTGCGATGCGCCGACGCCTGTAAACGGAGCCCCAGAACGCGCGCCCCTAGTACAGGTATATGCATGCTCTGGTACCGGAGCAAGTGGGTGCAGGCGGGACGGTACCTATAGCCACGGTATACCTTAATATTTTCCCGCCCTCGATCGAGTTCCTATTTCTCCTTCCTCCATCTTTTTCCTCACGTAGGAATCAACCAGCAACCACACTCACAGACAACGAAGTCGCACTACCACAACACTTAGAACAGAATCACATATTATAACTTCGTCGAGATCACCATGTATCCGGTCGTCGCTGAGCTGTAAACACCCACTACGGGACATGCCTGCACTGCGCATGTCCCGTAGTCCGTCAGTTCATCGAGAGATTCCACCAACTGCCCAATCGACGAAGTTCCACAGACTTTGACTGTCTTGTGCTCTCTTCCACGAGCGAAGAAGCCATTGAAGAAGTCTGCACAGCTAAACAGATTTCTGAGTATCCACGCCCACACATGCTTTCGGGCTTAGTACGATTCCAATATTCCATATCTCGAACCCGTAAACCTCCCCATCCTACCCTGCCGCTGCCCCTTCCTTAGCAGTCAATTGCTCTGCAACCCCGCAATATACCCCGTGAATTTTCAGAGCGGTGGAAATAACGACACTGGTATTCTTGATATTCTTGATACTGCCATTTACCGGTAGTTTGGGTACACCCTAGCTCGAGGGCCCTCGAGGAGACGCTTCGGAACCTCACCGCTGTTTGTCCCAGACTCCAAATACCAACCCCAGCTTGAGACTACATACCCCTGCATATACCTCCACATAGTCTCAGTGTGTGCACACAACCATGCAGCGAGGCACAATGATACGCTTAAAGGTCCCGGTAACTCCGGTCAAGACCAAGAGTCGCCGGGACTCCGACTCCTTGTCGTCCCTGGACCTCTCGGATGAGAGTGGATACTCAGGCGTCGAGGATATCTCCGATGATGACGAGGAGGATGTGGAGGCGGCCGAGGAGGAGCACATACTGTCAGACGAATTACAACATTCTGTTCAGAGCTCCCCTCGGCCGCACCAAAGCGAAGAAGACGAAGACGACGATGATGAGGCTCTTGGAGACGACGAGGGAGGCGGTTACGACGACGACGACGAAGCGGACGAGGAAGTTGAAGAAACCACTAGCTGGGACGGCTTTCCGTCAGAAACCGAGCAGGTTGAGATTGAGGACCTAGCTGACATCCAAGCCCCGATTGCCAAACGTCGTGTCCGATTCGATGTTCCCGATACAGACGACGATGAGGACACTGAGACAGACGAAGATACCGCCTATGGCTTTTTCCCAGATTTGTTCGTTGATAAGAGCAAACTGGACCCAACCTTCCGTCAAGAGGTTGACCAAAATTCTGATGATGACTCGGACGCCTACTGGGATCACTACGGGACTTCTCACATGCCTGAAAGCATGTTTGAAGAAGAAAGCTCAGATTACGAGGCATTCATGACTGCCATTGAGGAGGATGATACGACCCCTGTCGCTACTCCTATGACGCAGAATGATATGTCTACTGCATTCTCCACCCCTGTCGCTTCACCTGAAAAGGACGAAGTGTCTCTGGATGGTTATAACAGTAAGTCGGTGCTGTTGCTTGCTGGATAGCAACTTTGCTAATGGAAGCTACTCAGCCGATGGTGACACCACTGATGAGGAAGAACCTGTTCCCAGACCAATCCGACGTAAGAGTCGGAGGGATTTGGCGGACGAAGCGTCAGATACCTCTGACGTCGAGATCATCAAAGGTCGCCGTGGTCATCCACGTGTGGGTCGATTTAGTCTCGATAAATCCTACAAAAAACCTATCGCCATGGTAAATCCGAGAACAGGCAAGCTGATGATATTCACTCATCGAAATATGAAAAAAGGGTTGGATCTATCTCCGGAATCGTTTAACTTCTCTTTCTTCGATGAAGCGCAGTCATCTCCTATTTTAGGCAACCCTGGCAACATTATGATGAGCGGCATGATCTCTTCCAACACATTTGGCGACTTCATGAACACCCACGCTGTTGGACCTGCAGAGGCATGGTACGCCCAGGCACCCGACTCCAACGGGTTCGGGGACAGTTCTGGTTCGGAATGTCAGGCTGTCGACGACGAGGAGAAGAACCTGAGACTAGAAGACTTCCTCGACATCGATGACGATAGTGATACGTCTGATAATCAACAAGAGGTTGATAAAGATGACGGCGAAGAATTGCTATGTACGCCCGGTCGACCAACCACATCATCTAGTGACGTAACTTCTCTCCTAGATCACTTTGAGCACAACTCCAATCTAGTCGGTGCGTTTCGAAGGGATCAGGCACACCACCGGTTGATTACCCGTAGCAAGGCAACGCACGATTCGTTGGCATTCTCGGGTCCCTATTTCGAAGGCACATTGCGGGGTATCAAGGATGGGCGGATTGCTACTGCCAATGTTCCCATCTCCCCTCTCCGCAGACGCAAGAAGATGCCCGAATTTGCAAGCAGCCCTCTCTCGTCGTCTTCGAAGAGAAAAGCCTCATCGGAGCATCATTCAGGCCACAAAAGACAACGGAGCATTCCTGATGTCGGTCCGCTCCACATCTAAATTTACGCAAAGTTGACGTCCCATTTCCTGTTTTGTAATCGTACAACTTTCTATAATACGCCGTTGGACGGCATGGCCTTGAGGCCATCCCTGGCCACGTACAGCAAACTAATCATGTTTCCTGATCTTATTTCCTAAAACCCATTCATCCTTTTTCGCGCTGATCCGACTCACTATTCTCAGCACGCTCTAGTCTTTCTGTTATGCCTGCTGAACCGAAAGACAGCCATATAAATCTGGGTTTACACGGATAGATTTTCTACTTGTCTTTCGACCTATAACTGGATAGTTAGACGGCTACGGAGTTAATCTTACCAAGTGGTCAGAAACTGTACGATAACAAAAGTTTCTCTTTATCTACACTGCTGATCACGCCTTGGGTAAAGCGATGGTGCCCTCTAACTGAGCTGTTTTAAGCAGCGATGAATTAGGTGGAAAGGACCGTTATATAGGCTCAATGTCTCGCGGGGGATGAGCGAGACGTGTCTGTCCGGAATTCTGTAAAATACCCTTTCATAGGCCCGCGATATCCAAGAGCAATACAGTTTATTATTCATCATGAAAATATCGGGCCTTTAGAGCCAAGTGTGAATGTCCATCCTTAAAGGTTTCGTGCCCATTTCTCCTTTTCCGTGTACCCGCCACAGTTAGTCGTCGGAGTAAGGAGGTGCTCAGAGAGAGAACTTACGGTATACTCTTAGGAGGATGACTTGAGTCAAGGTGAAGACGTCGCCAGCAGAAAAAAAAAAAAAAAAAAAAAAAAAAAAATTGGAAAGTGATATGGTTCCAGATATATTCCATCCTTATAGTGCCAGCGCCCGAAGAAGATCACCGCGCTTGCTTCATGGCAAACACGGGTCTACTCAAACAAGAAGGTTACATCGAGGTAAGCTGGAATTAGATGATAGTCGAACGTCTTTTAAGGAGCGGCTATGAATACGGCGTAAACAGGTAAGATGAGGATTAGCTTGTGTCGCTTATGCTGTAGTCGCTTGGCATTGCTTACTTACGCCGTTTTCTTCTGTCTGCCTAGTCTAACTATATGCAGCTTTTCATGGGATGGAAAGACGATAAATACCCAGCCCAACCCGTTCTCACTACTCCTGGATTCTTTCAAGTAGGCTTCTTGTCATCCGTTCCACCTTTGGCATACAGCTGATATGATGTCCTTCAGGCGTAACATAACGCTTATAGCATGCCTTGTTGCGCTGTTCGGTCTGGTTATCGCGGATGATGACGGTCGAAATACCCGTCGGGGAACGGCTCCTGCTCGGATACTGACGCCCAGGAGCAACAGCACGTAAGTATTCAATATGGTAGAATGATATTACAGTCTACTTACTGACAAATCCGCGCATAAATAAAGCTCCCCTATCACGGAGACGAGAGGAGGCATAACCCGACGCCTGGGTATTTCTCGACCGCAAAAGTTCCAGACGGTCTGGGCGTGGGTGCTCGGTTCCGATGGGTCGTTATCATGGAGAGACCTCGGCTCCAACGTCGGATGGCAGACGTACGACTCGGCGGCATTCATCACTGCGCCCGAGGTCCTCGATGTCTGGGCCTCAAGCCAAGATCTGCGCGTCGCGTTCTCTATCCAAGCTGGCACGGGACACATGATGTATCTG
This sequence comes from Xylaria sp. FL0043, assembly GCA_022578865.1. Lineage (NCBI taxonomy): Eukaryota > Fungi > Ascomycota > Sordariomycetes > Xylariales > Xylariaceae > Xylaria > Xylaria sp. FL0043. The sequence goes on from MU397272.1 coordinate 251,847, forward strand.
CCGTATTCCGGCGGTAAATGGGTGAGTGACAAATGGTTTGATCTCGGCGGGCGATTTGTGTATCGCCCCGCGACGATCTCTGGGACATATGGGCTTAGTGGCGTGTTCGGCGTGAATGAGGATGGAGAGCTCTTGTATAGTGCCCTGGATAATCAGTACTTGCTTCCCGTCACGTGGAGCGACTGGGTGCTCATGGGCACGGGGTTTACTAGTGAGGTCGCCGTTGCGTCTTCCGGACGCTATACGTGGGAGGTTGTTGGCATTGCCAATGGGACGTATATGCACGGCCTTACGGAATACTCGGGGTCATCACCTATATGGACTGATCTCGGCCGTCCGCCCAACAGCGTCGAATTAGGGTGGCCGAAGGTCGTTGCATTATTAGACTTTGCTGGAGGCGGCGACGACCGTGGGGTCGTGGATGTGGTTGTGGTAGCCGATGGTGTGGCGTGGCATAAATATTACGACGGCACGTCGTGGGCTGGGGAATGGACGAGATTGCCGCCTAGTCATGACGGGCTTGAGATCACGAATTCGCAGGAGTTTCTCGTCGGCTTCGGGAGCAGCGTTGAGCCGATCAACCCGGCGAACGGGTATCTCTTTTCTCGCGGATCGGACGAATGCGTCTACCAAAACCAGTTTGGTAGTTCAGGCTACAATCAAACCACGGGACAGTATGAGATGGAATGGAAAGGATGGAACAACCTGGTAAGTTCACGTTTAAATTGTCTCTCACACGTAGTCCCCGTGCAATGTCGAAGCTATTCTCGTTGTATGCGATCCTTTTCGCCGAGATGCTTTTAACGAGTTGCAGAAATAAGCAGATGAGATTACTAACATTCATTCTATAGTGGTGCCCAACAGATGATGATATCACAGCTACCTATACTGAACAGTCACCTCTGTCGATTGCGGCGACTGCTCAGTACGATAACCGATTCGACTTCGTCATCGAGACACTAGACGGCACCCTTAAGCACGCCCAGGTCTATCACGATAATGGCACTTTTGAAGGCGTGGTACCTAACTGGGTCACTGTAGACGGGCCACCGTAGCAGACTGGGGCGATTAATGTGTGATGGGAGATGTTTCCGGGCGTTAGGCTGTTCAGCACAGCGGAGAAGACTGCGTTTCCGGTATCGCAGTTGTAGGTTACGTGTTGAATCTCTTCAAGCTCATGGTAGTCGAATGAGTAGTTGGGGCTGGCTTCCGTATCTGTGATCGCCCTTCTACTAAAAGAGCTATTCAACCCAGGGGTTCTTGTTAATGCCTCTGCCTACCAGGGGACTCGCTGCCCTATACCGTAACACCAAACCGTCTATTTTCACAGTCACTGGAAATAGCGCATAAGTGTAACAGCAATCTAATCTACCGGCCGGGATGGAGTTTACGTTGTACAGTTCTTCTTAGTTTGGTAGGCACCGTTTCACGTCTTTTATGCAATGATAAACGGTCCATTGATGGTGTTTCATAGTTCCGGTACTAAATGTAGAGCTGCATATTGCTCTTCGTCGTCCCTCGAGGTATCGTCAGTTAAAACTAAGAGAACCCAGTATTGTCACACACGTGGGCTGCCTCGTTATTTGAGCACCCGCTCATACATCCCCAACTCTTAGTCAGCGGCGTAGGGTTTTCTAGTCCACAGTCGGTCTGCTCAAAATAGGTTTCTCTCCAGTTCGAGCCATCAGTGACACCGTTAAAGAACTTGTTATATTGATCGGTGCTCATTACATCAACGGCAATGTCGAAATGCCAAGTCTGACCGTAATCGTTGACCTGATGTCGAGTCAGAACGTCGATTATAGAGCTGGACAAATTTTTTGGAAGAGAAAGGAACCTCGGAAGTAGTGCATTGGCTGCAGTGGGTACCACCACTGAGGGCGACAGAGGCCGGGCATTCATCTATAATCTTAAATCTCAAAGCATTGTCACTCAGGGCGACGCCCGCGGCAGAGACTGGAGTGATCCAATAACAGACACCGCAAGCCGCGCCGGGTCCGCCCGCACCGGTAGAGGGATTGGCGCCGAAAGCCAACTGGTTAATTGCCGCCTGTTCCTGGTTAGCCACGAGATTTTCCCCTTAGATATGAGCTTTGACGAACGTAGAGATAGCCTGGCCCGCCTCCCTGTCGTCCACTTGTGGACTGGCCGTTGGGAAGGCCATCGACACCGCAGGATGTCCCGCCACCGAACTCAGCCCCAGCAATGAATTGCGTTGTCGAGGCGACACCAGTATAGGGCAGGACATAACCTGCGGAATCCGCGGCAGCGGTACCGGCAAATGCAGCCGTTACAGCAAGGGCAGGTTTAAGGAACATCTTCGACTATAGAAATAGGTGCCTGGCTGAAGGGAGATACAAGTTGGAACTATGCTTGAAGAATATCTATGAGTATAGTTGACCGGAAGATACTGTACGTTTTTATAGAGACAAACATGACTCCTTATTATCAAGTATGATGTTTCAAGTCGGAGCACGGGTTTTCGAGATAAGAAGTTTTGCAAATCTCGGTAGTGAGGCCGACACTATCTCGTGGAAGTATAGAAGTATAACTCAGTTTGGCAACCAGCTCGTCCAGGATGACGATGATCCCAAAAACCACGGCGCGGCGATGTCCGCAGAATGCTCTCGAGATGCTCTACCAGGCATAGTGCCTTGCAGTTTAGGAAGGTCGAGCGAGGCTTAGGAAGAGGCGAAGATTTAGTGGTATCTAGCGCGATCTGTCGCGCTCGGTCGATCTGCACGCTAAGCTTTAGCTACAGATATGAAGTTCCTTGCAGCACGTGATGTTGGCTCGCCATACTACAACGTCATCCTCCGCGAGTCATGGAAGGTCTCTACGATGGTAGCTAGACTAATCTTAATTCAAGGGGATGATGATATCTGTTTATCTTTGGGTTTTTATCGCAGCCCCTTTTAAGCGCATAATTAGCTAGTTACCAAACACTGCTTACTGTAGAGATGGGGGCATTGGCTGTTTGTATATTGGTCGTATGCGTCTAAGTCTATTGTTAATAAGTCTCTGTTTGACACCTGTTCATAGCGTTCATTTGCGATACGATCATGGCTATGCCACTCTCTTGTACGATCGAAATCTCTGAAAAGTATTGCAGAAGTTTCATAGTAATAATGTGGCCTACGACCGTACTTTAGCTATAAATGTTACTATACAGTTGCAAAAGCCGTGGGTTGGAAATGTAAACCGAAATTCTGACGTCACGTCCTGTAAGTGCTTCACATAAAAACAGCTAATGTGCTTACCATTTCTAGAAGCCGAGCATTGAGTTTTATTGGCTACTATGCTATATCAAAACTCTAGAAAATTGGAAGTAGAGGGAGCACGCGGTCTTCTACCATGGAAGAAAGCCGACTTTGTCGAGAATCTTCCCAGAATCTGCATCCCTGTTCCCTTCAGCAGCAGCAAGAAGCCTCTGGGCGCCTTCTCTCGGATGCTCTGCTCCCATCGCTGCCATCAATTCGGCTCCGAGATTGCCCAGCCCTGTGGCGCAAAATCCCGGGCTGACGCTGGAGGCTTTGGTCCCATCTTCTTTGAGCTTGTGGTTCCAGTCCAACATCAGCATACTCATAGCTGTCTTGCTGCAGCGATAGCCTATTGTTTCGAAGTCGATCTTCTTGGGCCAGCCTGCAGGCTGTGGAGGTGTCGGGAAGTAAGCCTCAGCAGCTTGAGTCATCTGCGACAGACCGGCAAGAAATAGTATGCGGGGCTCCGCGGACTTGAGTAGTAAGGGTATGAAAGTCCATGTTACGACGTTGGTCCCAGAGACGTTCAGATCATAGGCCTTGTTGAAACACTCTCGCAGGGTCATCTTGCCCTGCAAGAATTCATTGTCGAAGCCGCCGCCTAAAAGGCGTTGTCAGATTGGATACAACATACGAAGCTCAGGAGCGCCTGCTCACCAGCATTATTAATCAGAATGTCGAGACGACCTTGACCGGTATTCATTACCTCGTACGCCTGCTCGATAGATTCGTCGCTGTAGAGATCGATTTGGAGTAGTTCAACGGTATTGACGGCATTCGGGCACTCAGTCCTGATCTTCTCGAGCACGGCTTTGCCCTTCTCTAGAGATCGGCTTCCGAGATACACGTGATAACTTTTGGGGGACTCAATAAAAATTTTGACAGTTTCGTACCCGATGCCACTGGTGGCACCAGTCACAAGAACGACCTTTTTGGCTGACATTGTATTGTGATGTATGATGATGAGGCAAGTGAGTTCGATTTGTGAACGAGCCTTCGTCAATTTATAGAGAGTTGCCTACGACTACCTAAAAGCCATCTGGAAAGACTATCGGGTCCGCGGGCTCCTGACATTGGCGTACGCTTACATATGTTTTATGTTATACTATCGCTGCTACTAGTAAACTCTTGTCTTTTCGAGTTTGAATCTGAAACCTGCGGTTATTTGTTAAAAGATGGGCCCGAAAGAATAGCCAAGTAAAAAGTGAGGGGAGCTGAGGAACGAAGAAAGTGAAGTCGAAAGCAAGAAGAAAACGCAACGTGTAGAGATTGGCCGGTCGTCGAAGCAACGAAGAAGTTGACGGTATCTTACATAGCTACATGGACCCTACGTCTCCTATGTCGTACGTGAGCAAGGTGGGTAGCCAAAAGTGTGAGTGCTCGGAATTACGGAATAGGGGGTGCGGAGTTAGGCCAGATACAGAAGCCCGCTTGCTATCGCCGGTAGCTCCGCATCTTCAACAGCTCACGTAATGTATCATTAGGCCAAGCAAAGATCCGGATAACTGCGCGATCGCATTTCTTAGAGAGCCTATCCTACAATGAGTTGATAGCATGGTGCACGTTCAGTGTCCAGAATTCGATCGCCCTGTATCTTTTCTCATACCGCTCACAGGCCATCGCACTGACAAAATCTCAATCCCTTTTCTCCCTGTTACTTCCCAGCTCTGCCGGACCCCTGCCCACGCGATCAGTCCAATCAGACCAAACTTGTCACGCAGACAAGTCTACTTCTTTCCCTGGTCGGAAGTGGTGTTCGAGGCATTACCGCCGCCCTGGGCACCGGTCTGGGCATTGTCGTTCCGAGCTCCCGCAGATTGGGCTCGCGCAGCAAATCCACCGGACGACATATCGCCGCCGCCTCGTGCCTAGATTCTTCGTGAGAAACTCTTCTGATAATGGGCATATGCTAAGTGGTGGGAAGGGGCCTCAAACCTGCGAAGCCTGAATACGGGAGGCGTCCGAAGACGTCATGGCCTTTCCTTGTCCCTGATTTTCAGGCATGGTGCGTTGATGGGTGGGTGGATGAGTGAGATATTGATCGTGAATTGTGTGTATGAATGTGAAATAGGCTGATATTGTGCGTGTGTGTGAGGTATTGTATTGTGTTGTGATGCTCCTACGAATACCATAAGTTCGGAGCGAGCTCTCTTCACTCTATATATACCTCCCTAAATGCCCAAAGTACGAAATCGGTAATCCGAAGCTTGGAGGGGAAGCTAACCTAAACACATAATTGATACTGAAGAGGTGGTGGAAGATCGACGATCAATACCTCATCCCAGCCGGTAAGCTACTGAGACAAGATTTCCCTCGCGGCTATCCGTCGGATGCTTGCTGAGCGGCGATGCGCTCATCGGCTCATAACATAGAAGCATCTAATTATTATCGTTTGTCTAACATTCTCCTCCAGGCCAAAGTGGAAGCAAGTAGTAACCCACGAGGTTAGAACTGCACGTAGCCGCTCCTAGGTGCTCTAGACCCTGAATGTTGTATCCGATTTATTGCTTCTCTAAAATGCATCAACCCGCAATAACTTGAAGAAAGGGTCGAGAAGGTGTAACATTTAAGTGTTAAACTTCGCTTGCAGCCGGCAGTATAAAGCATAGACATTTAATTGCTATATAGCCTCGAGAGTTACAAGCGGTGCACTGCACGATAACAAACCGATGATTATCCTGCCCCTAATTGAAGGTTCATCGCGGGACTTTCCGTTAGCATCTGATCACCATTTGTTATACTGCGGCTGGCGATCTACAACAAAACCAATTTCATCTACGGGACTGGGCAGATATCTGCGGGTGTCCATCTCCCGGGCGGCAAGGTGCAGAGGTTTTCAAGACGGCTTTCCGTTCTGGGCTCAGCCGGAATAGCAAATGCGTCATGCATAGACCCTATTTCGCGATAAAAACATAACCGCACAACTCCTTTACTACTGAGAAGAAACCCCTTTTCTAAAATTCATGGACTTACAGTATGAACCCAGATGTATATTCCCCCCTTCGGCCTTTGCTCTAGGTCTTGAAAGCTAATGTCTGAGTATCTTGGTTCAAATATCCCACTCCTACGCGATACGCCTCCATATGTAGAATATGATGATACAAGTACGGCGCTTCATTGCTGCTGATAGCGGAGTCCATTGTAGCACAACGGGTGCGATGGGAACTCACGCAAGCTTCCGTACACCACATCCTGATCTACTTAGTTAAAGACACTTACAAATCAATTGAAATCAGGCGCGGATCTGCATGAAGGCACAGGGCATTAGAAAGCATGCAATCCTTGCTGACTTCTTGTTTTACTTCAATTAAGCGCTCTCTGAGTCGTAGAGCGACAGAGGACCCTAGTAGAAACGCAAGTGTCCGGGGAGGTAGCCATCGCAGGATGAATGCAACCAGAATAGATCCAATACAGCACTACGGCGGAACAGTCGAAAAACTGCCACCCCATTTGTGATGCGGCCGAGCGAAGAGATGACTCTTATTGTGTTACTGGAACAACGCACCCTCACGGCTAGCCTTGACTTGTAGCGCTCGGCCTGACAAACCTAGTAATCCGCGATAAGTGTAAGTTGATTCGGATTCGCTGCGATATGTACATATCTTGCTCTTCGTTGAGTATTGTCGCGGACTCTAGAAAAGCAAATCGATCAGTCAGCACCATTGCAATACACCTTTCCGTGGAGTAATAGCATGCAGTAGACGGGAATAATAGTGCAACGCCAGCCACCTGGGAATTGACAAAGCTGTGATATTCAATGCGAACCATGTTAGGCGGCCTGCTGCGCCATCTTCTCACATGGAGCCTCACGTCGAATTTTGACCTAGCCCCGTGAAAGCGATGTTACATGACATGTGAGAGAGTTCAAGCGCAAAGTATACCGACCGGGTTAGCGAAACTGAAGAAAACGGGTAAATACGGTCCTATAATACATATGTGCGGTGGTCTCGCCCAGTATAATACGAATGGACACCAAATTAAGGTGTCACACTATCCAGAAACGGTATAGAGATCCAGTTCTGTGTGGGTTTCTACACTTGTTTTGCAGGTTCTAAGTTAGTTGAGCCAGCATCAATCGAAGGCATATTAGGAGGCTTAGATGGGATGGCGCATTGAAACCAGGACAAACTAGAATAGGTACCGATAAACAGATCTCCGGGACCAGTTCACACCTGAACATCGATAGGTAGGTCGAACCCGAAGCGCTAACATTACCATGTCATGCGCATGATGCATTCCTGTCACCAAAATGTCTGTAAAGCCTCACTGTTGACCAACCAACCACGAGGGGATCTCTCACTGATAATAGTACGCTTCTCTCTACTCCTGATCTTTTCATACAAGACTGAAGGGGGGGACAGCCTCCCAACCGCCCTCAGAATCTGCGCAATTAGTATTGATTGGCTACTAACAAGCTGTTGGTTCTTGCGCAACGACTGTTAGTAGCCGCAGCTGTTGTGGGCGGCTGGAAGTCCACCCGGCGACTTGTGAAGCCAATCAGCCCTATTATGTTGCAATGCAGACTGGTGATGGCTTCAATATCTGTTGGTAAAGACCTTGAACGTTGTTAGCTATGACTGTGAGACTTCTCTGCGCTTCAACGAAAAATGCACATCCTATAGGCTCCATCTGTGTATAAAAGCCTCGTCATGTTCCGTCTACCCTACTTGCCTCTCATTCCTCGACCACCATAGAATTCGGAAGTTTCCTTTCTCTAACATTAATCAACCACTTCCTCCGCTTTCAGATACCACATGTAAGAACAAGGCGAAGCATCGAAATCTCTCAAACACTAACCTCGTTCTTTCAGACAATAAACCACTTCTACCGACGATCAAGATGGCCGCTCCCGTGCGCACTCCTCTTGTTGATGCAGTCAACTGCCCCAATGCGGGTACAACAACGTTACCGGAGCTACCAAGTGTGCTGGAAACAACTGCGGGGCTGCTATACCAGTTGTTGTCTAACTGTGTATACAATCCGTGTCAAGGTTAGCAACCCCCAACCTCAGAATCCCCTTCCTCGCCCATCTTCATCACCAATTGTTAGAATACAGTCTCTCATCATGATGTTTCATTATCGGACGCAGATATCCAATGACGCAAATTATAAATTCGATCACAACTTGTGAAATATGGATGGTTGATCTGATTGGGTACTAGAGGGAGGCTGTAGATTTTGTATTGGGTAGCTGGACGGGAAGAACATGGTTCGGTTCGCGAGATAGCTATGGTTGAAACACCCATAGAAGCAAATAAACTTTTGTGTAGCGGTAGACTATTCCGTAAGGGTGCATGTGTTTAAAACTTTTGCGCATTAACGACAACCTTCTGCCTGCCGCACTTACGAGGTCCCAATGGCCTGAGATGCTTTCCCATCGGAGTTTAATGATCACGTGGCTATATCTAACATTTTACTCCTCTTCTTTATAACACAAATGCAGCTAGAAATACAGCTTCGGTCAGCATTAGAAAGTCAGTCATAGGTCTCTACAGATGAATGCTCAATTGTACCCTATTGCGTCAAGTGATTATTTGCCTGAAGTATGGCTACTAACGCTTAATCTATGCTTGACTCATGCGCTACTCATCGTGAAGCTCATAGCATATCTGTTTAAATTGGTTGAAATGATTCCATTGACATAGAATGTCCCTTTCGCCAACCAGCGCATTATGATAAAGTAGCCATATTGAACTCCGTTGTATCAAGATCGAGGATAAAATGTTAGGTTATTATGCGTAATGCCAAGCCAGCCAATTTCCGACAACATCGGAAAATCCTAGTCTCTCTAGCTCTTGGGAAACACGACGTCTCCAGTCCGTACATGAAACATTCTCCCCAGTCCTCTCTGGTAGATCCAACCCACCCGAGCAGCGAAATTTGGTACGAATCCATTCTTTCGGAACATAGCCTGCCGTTTCCCAATCAATGATACCAATGGACCCATCGGCTTCATCAAGAAGAATATTTCCCGGTCCTAGGTCGCAATGGTAGAAAACGAGAGACGAGCAATCCATCCCCATCGCCTTACAGTTCTTGAGAAGATTGATAGGGCTGAAGTCCAATTCGGCATCAGATTTAAGTAGATACTGATCGGTCAGCTGTTTACCATCAATTCCCCCAATCACTTCACCCTCCCAGGTAGCCAACTCCATGCAAACCTTTGCAATTCTGCAGACACATTCCTGTCTTGCTGTCTCCCCCATTTCGTGCCACGTATCATTCAGGGTACGACCAGCAAGTCTACCAAGAACAATCAAATACCGGTTACCCAGGTCCGTGTGGTAGTAGACATCCGGGATGCGAAAGCTGAGTGGTTGTCTGTTACGCAGATATTCCAATGTGGTATGCTCTTTCGTCGCATCTGCGGAAATTGTCTCTTTCAACTTGATAAAAGCTTCGCCAACACGCCAGACTGCCGAAACACCTCCTGCGTCGTAAACTTTCTGAATGTCGCCTGTGTTGGAGAGTGGCTGTGTTTCTGAGGGTAAGGCAGAAGTGCTGGAAAGAACAAAGAAACCACCATTGCCATCGCTCCAGGATGCACGTTCAGAGTCAGGTGCTGACTTGCGGGAAAGCAATAGACTCTCTCCAACCAGCCACGTATTACCATCAATCTGGCGGAATGAGTCTCTAACGGACGACATATTGGAAGAGTAGAATATAGACAGCGACCATGGAAGTTGAAAAAAGGCAGCTGATTGAATCAAAAGCTAAGGACCGCCCGCTCAGTATTCGAAGTAGTATAACATCACATGAACTGTAGTTGTTTTTTCGGCTCACATGCTATGATTGACACTTCCAGCGTGGTAAGTTCTTCAGAATTAATACAAGTAGAGTATGATACGTAAGGGAAAAACAAACGTGAGAAATGGGTACCGCGGCGATGAATGTGTGAGACTGCCTGCTCTAGCTGGCTTCAGTTGGCTGCAGGTACGGTGTAGTGAAGTGCTTGGCCAGCCAATGGAATGCTACTGCCAAACTATTATTAGCGGTTGATACCGAAATGGAGATCCAAGGAAACGGCGGTTAGGAGCGGCAGAACTGGTGGATCGCGTCGCACCGCCACAATGAGCCAGCACGGCATTTCGTACCTCATATTCAATATAGTTAGAATCAAGGAGAAAAGCAGGAACTGTATTTTGCATGAATCTGACTACGATATTTAGACAACTTTTATCAGGCTCGGATACCAACTAATGTATTGTTGGAAAGCGTAGCTCGAGTTACACTAATTAACAGTGACTTCTAAAAGTTCAAATTTCTCTGCAACTCCATTTCGAGGCATCAACTATAATATCTTCGCACTTGACATAACTATACAGCTTACGTACTGCAATAGTAGAAACAGTCGCTAACGGGCACCATGTCTGAGCACGAGTTACCGTTAGTAGTGAAGTGAACCTCATGGGGATGGTTCCCCGTATTTAGGGGCTAGTATTAAGGAGATAGACTGCTCTACACTTCCTGAATCCTTCATTTCTTTCGCATTCGCATAATAAAGATGGGGAACTTAGTGATCTCGATGAAATAAAACGTTGTATTCATGAAGCTGGTGAAAAGAATTGCTGCCTTGCCTTCCTTCTTCGCGTAGTTAACTGCCTTTGGACCCCTTGTATACCACCCTTGCTAGCCAAGCCATTTTCCTAGCTGACTAAGTCGCTTTCAAGTCACCCACACCACTTCAGTAGTCTGCTGACTACTGTGCTAATGACTGTACAATACCTGTACCAGCGTTAACGAGGTTAACAGGACCAACAGAGCTTTGTAAAATCCAAATACAAGGCAATTTATTTTCCCCATACCTAAAATGGTAGCTGAGCCTGGACCTGACAGCCTGCCCTGGGTAATTGTAGCTGTTCATACCCCAATCCCGCACTTATTCTTAGACATCTAGTGTCAGGGGCCAGGGTTACAGTGAGAGAAAAGGGACCTAGCAGGGTGGCCATCGCTCAATTCTGTCTATATAGTTGGATTCCCTTTATATCTTGATATAAGCGGCCCAGGAATCAACAATATCGAGTCCCTGCCATATACTTACCACGATCAGCGACCTACCTACGATTTAACCTCACTCTGGACACCGACTTAGTAAGTAAACTTATTCATTTGCGCGCTGAAGAATATAGATTGGCCATTATTTTCTAGGTTTGGCTATCTCCCCATCAGCGTCTTGTTAAAGTAAGGGAGCCGGAGATACACTCCACTCTCATATTCTTCTGTATCTCCCTCCTCCAAGCCTCCCCCCTAGTAAACTTTCCCTCTCCATTCACCTTGAATCTACGCTACCATTCTACTACGCCTATTCACACTTGCCCCCCTTGACACCTATTATGATTGCAGGTTCGAGGGAGTTAAGAAGTCGGATGGTAATACAGCAGTATAGCTCAAGCGCGTCATCAGCTCTAACAGTGATGTGTAAATGATAATGACCATGCTATCTGAAAACGGTATCTCGAGCTTTCAATATCAGTTCATGCGCCGGCGGCGAAGTGCGTAAAGTGGCGAATCAGACATAGCGACGTTAGCCATGCCTATCTTTTCTCCTCTGCTCCTAAACTTGTTTTGTAAATAAATTTTATTCCCATCACCCTCAGAGTTCCCTTCTGCGCTCCACTCTACATAACCAACGGATAGCTCTTCCACATTAGGTTCTACAACTGAGGATTCATCGGGGGCTCCAATCCCAGGGATAAAAGAACTTTCCAACAAGACCAAAGACATGTTCATACAGAACGCGCTTAGCGACGAGAAATTCCCACCCTACGATACTCTGGAAAGCGTGGTAACCCGAGATGTGGTTTCATCAGCCTTCAAAGAAACAGGCCTGGTTAAGGAATTTGAACTTGACCGCCTCACCGAGTGTGTGCTGAATGGGCGCCAGTGCTTGTTCTTGATTTTGATCCAAACGACCTACCGTGACCAAGAACGACTTTGTCCTTCTCAGAGCTAGAAGCAAACGGCATCAGCGACGACTCGTTGCCCATTCTGTCCAAAGAAGGATTCCCCTTAGTGAAAAAAGAGGCAGGCGAATCACGATACTTCCTTCCCGGCTGGCGGGAGTCTGATACTGAGATGACGCTGTTCTTAGCCTTCCAGCGGCCTTTTCTTGCGTCAAAATTCGGAAGTCGGAATAAGTTTTTTCATGAATTATCCCCTCACTTCCCATTGCCATTCACCTCGATGACGCCCATAACAAGGAGTGAATTCAATGAGATATGGAGAGCAGAGATTCATAGAGCACACGTTGACCGGAGACATGTACAACCAAATACCACGGTAAGTGACAACTGATTAACCACATAATGGCTCACACTAAACCATGACACTGGATAAGTAGTGACGTCAATTGCATCGTTGTTGCCCTCAAGAAGGTCAGGCAAGGCGACGAGCTATTTGACAAGGAAGTGCAAGATCCTGAAACTATACCAACAATCCAGCTAGAATACTTCGTCCAGCCTATCGCAGCGTACGAACGGGGTACGGAAAGATGCTTACTTTTTCTCTGGCCCGGGGATGAGAACCTTCATCACTTTGTGAGCTGGTGTGAAGAGAATAGTTTAGGCTAGAAGGAGGAACTCAGTGACGTGGTAGCTAAGCGAGCTTGCAGAAGACGAAATGTATAACAGGTACCGGGACAAGGGACATAGGCAACACACATGAACAAGTCTCTGCTTTGAATAGAACTAGGCCCCCTTCGATCGCTGAAGCTCACATCGAATTCAGTGAATCACCTTTCTGATAAGCTCAGAAAGTATAGGCCATGCCTATCTTTTGGTGGCTTAAGTCTCCGTTAGGCGCGAAACTCAAAGGATAGATAATCTTCGATGCATAATGATGTGGCCTGTAGGAAAATAGTTGAAGGCGCAATCATTTTGAGCCAAGTGTCCTCCAATTTCCAGGGTCAGCCCATTGTCCAGACCGCTGGACCAGGCAGAGATGATGCCCATCGAGTCGTGATGCGCGCACCTACTATGTCGAGCAATCTCCTCATCTCGCGACGGTGATGATAGTCTTAATCCCGATTGGCCTATGGGGTGGTACTCTCCCGCAGTTTACTGAGAGTGAATTGGGAAACGAAGACTAGATGGATCTATTCGTCAGCAACATACAGTAAGCGTTTCCGCCGGGCCGCGTGTTATGGTTTCACAAGAAGTTGTCAAGGGTGGAACAGCGACACTTGCAGGTGCTACAGCCAGACGCCGACGTCTTCCCGCCCAGAGACCGTCGACCCATGTAGCTCATTTCAGTCACATGGGTCGCTAGCGGCAGTTTCAATGCCACCAGGCTCCCGTTGACGCCGTTTAAAGCCGAGCACCTGATGATTAATCAACTTTATGCAGGCATTGCTTCGTCGGCGTTTAGGAAATCGCTGGTAAAGGAAAGATGTCGTTCAAATAACCTCAGCTGCTCCTAGCTTTGTTTACGTGACGTTTAGGATAAAAGATCACCCGGAGCCGGGTTACCACCACGCTGGGCCGTTCTTGGCATAGTGTCGCGAATACGGTAGCTTTAATTCCGCTCGTAAACACCGCTTTGCGTAGCATGAAATCCTTGCGATGACACGACGGGCCATGGATAACCCTAGTAGTATTCGAAGAATATTCCTGAAAATGATCCACGGCAAGGCATGTTGCTATTGAACGTTTGGGGTATGCAACTGGACAAGGTATATGTCATTTCTAAGCTATAATGCGGGCAGGATGAATGAGTTGGTTGAATTGTTACGTCATGATGAGACGCAAGATATCCTTCATCATCCACAGGGTTCCGCAGGCTGTTTTGAGATCACTAGATTCATCGAAAAGTGTTATATTAATACCACACCTCTTACCGCTTAACTTGCCCTATATATACCGTCGTCTCGCGTCAGAATCTTGATTGAACCTCGCAAATACTCCAATATCATCATCATCTACTCACTCACCCATCATGAAGGCCTTCGTCACGACCGAGGGGCGCACAGCCGCCGTCCAAGAAATTCCCAAGCCAACCCCAGGTGAAGGTGAAATCCTTGTCCGTGTGCATTACGCAGCGCAAAATCCAACAGACTGGAAAGGCGTGCCTCATCGACCCGCAGGACGTATCGTGGGTTGCGACTTCGCTGGAACCGTGGAGGACCCCAACGGCTCACACTGGAGTAAGGGTCAGCGCGTGGCCGGCTTCGTATACGGCACAATGGACGAGCCACTACGCGGGGCCTTCGCTGAATATCTCGTCACCGAATCCTCCCTCGTGTGGGCGGTGCCGGACTCGGTCTCGTTGCAGGATGCGTCGACGGTCAGTCTCGCCTTTGCGACCGCCGTGCAGGCCATGTTCCAGCGTCTGGGCCTCCCCGAGCCCAGCAAGCCCGCTACATCGGCTTTCCCTGTCCTGATCAACGGTGGGACCAGCTCAGTGGGTCTGTACGCGGTGCAACTTGCCAAGCTCGCGGGCTTGTACGTCATCGCCACCGGGTCCAAGCAGAACCACGACCTGCTCACCTCGCTCGGCGCCGACGCCGTCGTGGATTATAAGGACGCGTCATGGCCAGAGAAAGTCCGGGAACTGTCCCACGACAAGCTTCAGCACGCATTTGACTGTATCGCCGAGAAAGAGACGACGACAGCTGTTGCGCGCGCTCTGTCTCCCACAAAAGGAGGACATGTGGTCTGCGTCCTGCCTCGGAAGAACTCTGAACTTCCAGAAGGGCTCACGAAAGTCAAGGTCGAGTCAACTGTTGTGTATACTGTTTTTGGAAAGCCTTTGAAGTTAGGCGAGAATTCTTTCGACAATTGGGGTGGGCCGACACCGCGGGATCGTCAGTTCTGGGAGAAGTACCTAAGCATGTTGCCAGAATACATCGGGTCCGGGAAGATCAAGCCGAATCCTTCCAAGGAGCTTGGTGGCCTAGAGGCAATCTCAGAAGGCTTCGAACTACAACAGCAAGGCAAAGTACGTGCTGAAAAGCTCGTATACAAGATTGCGTGATGTTATGTAGTTTTCAAGCGTATACCCTGAAAATATATAGCTGCCGTTATAAAACCATGAGAACGATGTCCTTCGTCGCACCCATGGCAATTAGTTGAACCTGAAAGGTCCACGAAACTATGATCTCTGTGCCACCATGAACAACGTCCAGCCCGTCAGGAGCGTGCAGGGATCGAGGAAAGGCCCGCGAAGAATACTGACACCCAAATTATTCTAAGTCTCGGAGTAACAATATTGAATAGCCGTCTGCGGCTCGAAGTGAGCTGCTCGTTGAACTGAGTCATGCCACCTTGGTGTACTTGGCGTGCATTGTTAGGCACGATGAAACACAGCTTCCTCTTATGATCGGGTATGAACGACCTGTTGGAATAATAGTAGAATGCATTGAAAGAATGGTCCCATAACATAGATAAGCACTAGGCAGATGACAACCAGACATTCAGCGTCGTTCTCGCGCCTTCAACTGCACAAGGAAATGAGTGAGACAAGAAGTCGACCCATTAAGTCAATTAAGTTCTCATATTGATTCAAGGATTCAAATCGCGTATTAACCTTTTTTTTTTTTTAATAAAAAAAGCCCCACGCACTCATTTGCTTATCCTACCAGTTCGCCTTTCAGGTTCTTCAACGGTATGCTTTGTAAAAGAACGTCTCCGGGCTTCTGGCATCTCATGAGCCATTTTGAGATGGATACATCGCGTCGCCACAGTCCATGGCCGGATTCGGTGTCATTGGCCATCCATGCGCAACACAAAGACCCCAGAGCCTATGACCAGCAACATGAGGAGTATCACAAGGCGACGAGGACTCAAGATCCCTTGTGTAAACCTATTTAGGTATTTAACCTGAGTCCCAGCCGAAGCATATCTGGTCCCTTGTAACCTAATTTCAGATTATGTGACACACCAGCGCGTATGTCTAAACCTTCCCTTCCACTTTTATTCCATCAAGTACATCCAAGCTGTTTTTGTAATAAAGCAAGCTATGCAAGATGCTTTGGCTTTTATAGATTGCAGAATCCACCACAACCTTGACTATGCTTTTGAAATTTGAGGTATAATGTGTGTTAATTTGCAAGGGAACCAGCAGATTGGAACAAATATAAAAGGGACCATGGCACCAGTATAGACTGCGGAACAAACCCTTACCTATCTCATTTCTGCAATACAACATTCCCCTATCAGCACCCGACCAGGTCGCTGTTCATACTTTCTCTCAATCTTCGCAACCCTTCACATTCTAGATTCTCCTTCAAGATGCTCACCCCTCTCTCCCCAACAGGTCATTCACCTCCACCTGATGACGATGCCAGCAGCTCGACAGACAGCTCGACGGACAGCTTTATGGAGAGATTTACAGACAACTTGACAGACAACTTGACAGATATCATGACAGATATCATGACAGACAACTTGACAGATATCATGACAGATATCGTGACAGACATCATGACAGACAACTTGACAGACAGCTTAACAGAGACCTTGACAGCCAACTTGACGAAGACCTTGAGAGGCAGCTTAAAGGCTGAAAGAGAGAATATTCCAGGATGTCCAAATACCGAAGAATTGTTCAACATCCCAGTTGTTCTGTCTCTTTGCGAAGCGGAAGAGCCCCACACCGTGCAAGTCAACATCCGCGCAAATGACCCACTCACTTATAACGGACTCGTACAGAAAATCTTGTCCGCAAGCAATAGAATATTTCAGAGCTATTACGAGGCATACGGCGAGCCTGTTCAGCAAAAACGAGATATAGCGAAGATCCTGTTAAGCCCTGGCTCTGTTTATTTCAGGTGGAATTTCAGCTCCCACACACGCTTCACAGAAGATGGTCGCACTATACCCGGTTGGGCCAAAACAGACGCAGTGTATCTGAGCCCGGAAGAGCTTACGGAATATATTCGAACCGCGCACACTGGAAGGACGAAGCACATCTTTGTCAGACTCAAACTGGAGTGGAAAAACGCCAAAGAGATCCATTCAGAGAAACCAGGACACTTCCGACAAGAGGGGAAAGAAGCAAGGGGTCCAGACAGCAAGTCACCTGGAACATTTTCGGAAAAGGGGAGTAGGCAGGTTACGCTCTCGCAACAACAGCGACCGCTCTCTAGGCAAGCAAGTCAAGAAACCAGCTCACAGATCGAAACAAACATGAATGACAAGTTCATTTTTAGAATGGCAGTATTATTGTCACTATTTCTGGCATTCTGCATGATCTGGGCATTGCTGTTATTCTATGTTCTGGGCACTGCTGAGCAGCCTCATGCTGAAAACATGTCTCCAGGTCTTCAAGCTCATCTTGGGCCGTTTTCTGTGAACCACAAAGGGAGAAAAAGCTGTCAGTGTGATTTCGATTGGTAGCACCTCGGTGTTTACTTATTTGCTTGATCTACATATTCAAGCTATCCCTTCGGAATACCCGTTGGAAGGGCTACGGGCTAGGGGCCAAGTCACCAACACACGCTATAGCTACTGGCCCCTTTTCACCATCTACCTGCTACGTGGTTGGGTAGGCTATCCATTTCCTCCGGGGCAAAACATTCTGATAGTACGTTTGGATTTGAGGATTATATCGGGGGTGGGAGTTGGGGAGACAAGCCTTTTCGGCTGATTTTCGAGGCGAGGCTGGTGCGCATGCCGATACGGAGAGAACAAGACTCGAAAGCTACCTAGCCTAAAAACACTCATCTAGCTGTTAGAAGAAAGACAAAAATCTTTCACGGAAGAGGGATAGATCTATACTATCATACTATCAAAAATTGGACGTTGCCAAGTTGGAAACTCGACCGTCTGTGTTTATTATATTTAGTAGTACGGCATGAACGCCTGATAACCTTCCAAATAGGTAATTAACTAAAGTGAAACCAAGAGCAAAATACGCGGCAAATAATCTGTTGAACAGACGAATAGCACAAGAAATACATGTTTATCGGTGAGGCGGACGGATAAATTTCGACATAGTTGAGTTGTTTCATGTTCGTGTCGTAAAAAAGAGGCTATGTAGTGCGTCTCTAAACCGTGTAGAACATCTCCAACGAAAGGCCACTTCGCGCCATACTCGGAAGCAGCAAGTTTCTCGTCACCTCACTTTTCCGCCAACTGCGAATAGCGTGTTTTTTATCGTAGTCGGTGGTTTATACCTCATCCAGCCTGAAGACCTGGTTAGTAGGGATACAAAGCTGAAGCTTGCAGGGTGAGTCAATACTCATGTGTTGATTTACTCGTCTTGCTCTATTCTATGGAGAAGCTCTCTCCTTGACAATATTACATCAGTCGCCTTGGCGCGGGCATCCAATATTGTTATCTTCCTATCGATTTCGTACCACTCGTCCGGCTCGTTGGGGTTCTCCAGTCCGCTCCTTGCAGTGTCTGCAGCGTCCTGTAGTTCATCCCTCAAATCTCTAATCTGCTGACAGGACCAACTCTTCCAGCTCCCTTTGAGCCGGTTGTATTCACTTTCGGTACGCCTGAAGTCGGTGTTGATCCTTTTGACCAGATTCGCTTGTTTTTCGATCGCTTTCGGGTCTTTTAGAGACTCCATTGTGCGTTGGGCTAATGTTGTGTGCCGGTAGAGACCTGAGCGGATAAAGTAATTGATGGAGTATTAAGGGTTTCTTGCAGATGTAATTATTATGATAGAGTTGATGTGGAAGACGATGAATACTGTGATGGATTTATATCAGCGACAGAGAAAGCTCAAAGGATCGGATGCGACGTCCTCTTAAATAAAGCATCGGCGCCTCTGGCCGAAAACAAAATCTACTACAAGAAAATACATACAACAGGGCACAAGGTCGCGAAGAGGTCTACTAAGAGAGTGAGGCGAGAAAACCATAGTTATTATCAGCAACTATACCTAGAATGTGTCCAGTCCTAGTGCTTGCGCCTCACTTACATCTACCTCCCTTGATAGTCGTCGCGAAAATCTACGCTATGACATATTGACTGGTTGCGAGAGGTCGGAATTAGAGAGGGGGTTATACCACGTATGACAAGAAAATCGTCAAGCGATTCTCAAACATGCACACGTGGGGTACACGAGTGAACAATCTCTCCCTTGTTCACGATTCATGTGGCTACACTCACGAAATCTACCTGAAAATATAGTCGTATCCCTTTACGTGCCACCTCAGCTAAAAAAACCAAGGCTGAAAATAAGTGGGAGATTCCCACTGCACCACCCCCGTTGTGTAACTGAGTTGGCGCTCAAAGGGATGGAAAACAACAGGGCAGTCTCCCGCTGAAAATCTTCCGCATTTTCTTCTGTACACTGACCCTGCAACCACCCATTGTTCTCTCCTTATATTCGCTCCTAGCAGACCACTACATACTAATGGGCTAGTATCTCTAGGTATTCAGTCATACTTGCATACTAATGTCAAAGTAAACGATCGGTCTGCTGTGATACAGAGCCCTATAACATAATCTACGAAGTACCAGTCATGTCGTATATATCGGCTTCGACTGTGTTAGGGTTAGGGGTCGCGAGCCCCCTTACCAAAGATTGTTTAGTCCTAGCAAGAAACGACATAACACTGTATCCCCAGAGACGTGGAACAAAAATAACTTCAGAGTTGTTATTAATTGGTATTGCGTGATCGACAGCATAACAGCCTTATAACATTAACCTCTTAAAAATACATACACAAATGAAAACTTCAGAGGAACCACAGAGTAATTAATCAGGAAATATTATCCTAAAGGCTGCAATCATACTCTCAACTTTATATACAAAGAGCATGTAGCATTTTCGGTTCAAGTTGTGCGGCTCTTGCCGGCAGAGAACCGTACGCACATATCCCCGTTCGTTTTCCCCTCATATATCGTTGCAACGGATAATACTAGTTTCCCTTAGTAAATCGTTTCATTGCGATGCCCCCTAAACTCCTAAAGACTGGAAAGGGAGAAAGATTCCGACCTTTCCACAACGTTTTACCAAATCGCATCAGACAAGAATAAAGACAAAAATGGAATCTTTTACACCCCCTTATGCCACGGCACAAGCGACTAATCCGCGGCACCTTGGCTACGAGTCTTCCTCGCTGTCCTCCCTACAGGTGCGACCGCAGTCTTGTCCTTTCTAGGACGACCGGGCTTCCGAGGCGCACCATTAGTGGCGGTACCGTTAGTCTTTAGCTTTTTCTCCGGCGGCTCTGCATCCCCATTCGCTCCATTCTCGACGCTGTTAGTGTCGGGTTTCGCTGCATCCTCAGTCGCATCCGTTTTGCGCTTGTTGCCAGCGGCGATATCGCCATTCTCAGCGGGAGGACTGTCTGTCTTAGAAGCTTCCTCTGCTGGCTTCAGGGGCTCCAAAGGCTTTGCGTCGGGTAACTCTTCGTCGCGGATCTCCTCAACTGACACTGGTTTGGGCGGCTGCACCACGTCGCCCTGACCCGCGGACACGCTGCCAGATGTCACGGTTTCTGTAGCGGCGGACTGGGGCCCTGGAGCGGGAACCGGGTCGGATGGCTTCTCAGCTTGCAAGTCTGCGGCATCAGACTTGCTCGCCTCTTTGGTCGAGTCCTTCTGAGCCTCAGCAGCTGGTGCCGACTCCTCTGGCTTTGTGGCAGCATCGGAACTAGCTGCAGCTGGCGCGTCTTCCTTAGAGGTCGCCTGCACCGGGACCGAAGGCATCATAGAGGCGGTCGCCGTGGCTGAGGGTTCTTTGGTGATTGGAGGCAGGCTGTCTGTCGTGTCGCGCGCCTTGTCCTCGGCATTGGCGACAGGCTCTGTAAGAACGGGAGGGCATGTTAGCACACTGTATGAAGCACTGTGTTTGGCAACGTGCACCGACAGCTTCGTCGGCATGCGCAAGCCACAGTTACGTCAAAACACGCCAATTGAACTTGCGCAAATGTGCACGACATGTTGGCGACACAGGCGCCACACGATTGAAGGATGATTTACCTTTGGCGATGCTTCCGGCGATGTTCTCAGCCATTGTCGATGACGTAGGGGCAGCGAGCTGAAAAGCAGATACAGTGCGGAAGAGCGAGATCTACGGAGCAGCAGAGGGGTGGGATCGAGTATATCCAGGATGCAGAGGCGATGATAATTTCGAAAATTTCGATGTAGAAAAGATAATAGTAGCTAGGCCATGTGTGAGCGCACTGGTGGGAGTGGGAATGAAGATGATGATGGGAGGAGGAAAGGAAGAAGGAAGAAGAGGAAGAGGTGAGGTTGGGTCAGGAAGAGTGCAGCAAGCTCATGCTCCATCGGCGCAGAGGTAGGACGAGCAGATGGGCGAATCAGAGGCGGCCGCGGCACGGGAAAACATTCAGCAAGGAAGCTTTCATGCACGCAGCAGCGCACTGAGCCCTGGTGAGGAGGAGGTTTACATAAGACGGCTGGGCGGGTTAACGGGGAATGGGGGTTAATAGTCAAGCCCCAGCGCCAGGACGAGGTTCAGGGAAGGAGGAGCCTTTGACGCCATGGTGGTGACAGACTGACTGACTTGAACTGGAGAAAGCTCCCCCGTCCTATTTAGGGAATGCCTGCTGCAGCTCGGATGGCACGCTAGGTAAGTACGCGAGGTACGCAGTAAGTAGGTACTTGACCTTCGGCACAGATATGTCGCACTCCCAAGGTACCTTCCCGCCGACCTTACCTTATCTCCTGTACTTGAGGCAACTTGTAATGCATGTACCTGCCTACCTCACACCCCTACCTATACTGCCTCCACTTGTCCCAAAGGCAGTACCTTCGATTAATCAGCTTTCTCTACCTCCTACCTCATCTTCTTCCTATACAGCTTATCCCTTATTGGAAAAGCTTATATCAGCCCCTATCATCTTTAACTACGCCAGTATATGATCCATAACCTACATGATGAAGTAGTTAGACCCATCCAGCGTGCACACAGCAGAACCACAAACCCTCCGAAAATCATATTTAATCCGGGTATTTACAGGTCGCATGGAGTGCGTAAAACCAGACAAGTAGCTGATCGGCACTAAACCAGTGGCGTAGGTATCTCATGTAGGGCATATGAGGTACAGGTGGTTTATGTATGTAATCTGTAACACCCAGAACAGTGTGTCCATCGGGTCCACGATCGGCTTTTGATCTGACTGACGTCGAGCATGCACGCAATACCAAGTCGATTGTCCAATGACGGCGTTTTGGGGCGCTAACTGGGTACCTAGCGGACCGGGGTAGGTGTTTGGATCCACAGAAGCTTTGACACTGGGTCCCTAAGGTGTTCTCTAACCGAATTCTAACCCGCTTCTAGACCTAGCAAATAGCAAGGTCAACAAGAAACCGACCATCCGAACCCAAGCGCCAGCCAAACAGCCAAGAAGAGCTGCAAAACTAAGGGAATCGAGAGAGATGAATGTTTAAAGGCTTTGCCTGTAAAAGCCTTTTTTCCCTGATTCTATTCAGTAGTTTCACTGTTTTTAAAGTAATAGATTTTGGTGATGTGTAGTGGCATACGGCAGATGGAGTATGTACTTACCTTAGGTACCTACCTATCCATCGCTTCTTTTGGCTGCATGAGATATTCCTAAACTGCATAAGCGCCATACCATATCCGTTGGTCTCGTCCCTCCTGCACCTGGCTTATGTATAATTGATGTACAGAAGAAAGCGAAACAAAAGAATGAAAAGAATTAGTTTTCGGGGTTAAATAAAAGCGATATCAAGGTATAGCTAGACACGGAGTCTAGTGAACTCCATAATTAGGGGACTTTAGCTGCGAGCAGACTCAATGTAATTACTGAGTTCATCCGATCTCGCTCACATAACCGTCAAAACCCAGTGCCGTATGTATATGTGCCCATCTGGAAAGACTATGCCAGTACCGGCAGGAATGAACTCTTACACCAGGCCCACTGAGACTGAAATTTACTTTTACTCTGAGGTATCATTCTCATGATTGGTTCTGATTCTATAGTCTAAGTGGGATTTAAATTCGCGAGTACCTCTTCGCGGTTGGATGCGTAACGAAAGACTTCCGGTATATCGTCACCGATCTCTACCAAGCCGTTCCTCATCATCACCTGTTAATTCGTACGCCGGTAGAAAACCGCCGCCTTTCTCGTCTTTCTTTAAGTGAGGATTTGGGTGAGTGTCCTCCGTGCCGCCTAGACTTGTGTAGCCCTTTACGGGTTATGTTAACGCGTGCTCTACACAATTTGCGCCAGCTCGGTATCATAAAGACGTAGCTCACCTGATCATATAATGGACAATATGGTATTTCCAAATGGCGAATGAACTAGTCTTTGTTAGCAACTCATTCCCCTTCGTTATGTTCGGGTCAACATAGGGGTTCTTCTACGCACCGCCCAAATTTCAGCTATTTATAGTAATTAGCTCCGTCATTAAATGTTCTAGAACCGAGGACGCGAACTGGAGCATCCCGAAAAAGAAGCTGGTTGCATCCGGGGGAGGAGATTTCTGGGGTTTATACTTACCATAATGCCAATCAATGACGGGGTGTATCCGCATGAAATCGGGCCACCCTGCGTCCGTTGGATCAAAATGCGTCAACTTTTCACCGTGCGGATCCGTCCTCCGCGTTCCTACAAATATGGCCTTGATATCTGGGTGTTCTGCTAGGTATGTTGCCAACCCTTCTTTCATCTTCAACTCATAACGGGTGACGTCTAAATGATACTGGGCGGAAGACGACTCCACGAAATCGTCTATTTCGGAGAATGGATGCCGGGATACGATATACACAGCTTGGAACTTTTCAGGACAGTTCGCGGATTCAGAGGATCCATTTGTGGTTATAGCGGTTTTGTCATCGTTTGGTTGGGGTAAGCGATGCGCAAGACAGGCGAGGATGATAATGAGAAGCACGAGACCTTAAAAGCGGCAATCAGTGTCTTGGCCTGAAAGTCACAACAGAAGCAAACGAGCAAGCAGGCAAATATCGTCACATACAGTCTTTTCCGCCGTTATATGATATAGATATTTCTCGAAGCCTGGGCGTTACGGGTATTAGTGAGCTATCGTGGCCTACAAATGACGACGGCAGCTGTGGGTCGTGGCGTTTGAGACATACTCATAGCGCTGGAAGGCCTCGTCCACTACTCCCACGGCTTCGCGCACTCGCGCTTGTAGATCGCGGAGCAGAGGTGTCTTAGGATTCTCGGCCAGGAAGCTGTCGACCTTCCTCCTGACTTCGAGACATATATCGCGTAGTGAGCGCGAAGACGAGCTGGCCGAGTCGGCTTTGGCGGGGTAGCCGTTCGGAGTCGGAACGGTTGTCTGACGAGTCGCGGAGGTAGAGCGGCCGCTGGATTCGTGGGTCATGATGAAAGCAGCAAACGGCGGGGTGCTGCGGTATAAGTATCTAATCGTGCCGACCGTCAAAGGCTCCTAGGTTAGTCGTAATCGCCGTTGAAGGTATCGTCCCTTACCTTAGGTAAGTCGGAGCTTTACGGCGGCTCTACCTATAAGGACCTAGGTATATAAGGTTAGGTGGTCTAAATGGCGGGGTACTTTAAAGAGTGGCTTGCGCCTAAGCCTAGGTATCTATAAATAAGCGGGCTCGACGGCAACTAATACCGTTCTTCGTCATTCATTCATTCAGGTCGAGAGCAAGACGACATCGGACACCAACAGCACCGGTCGCAAATTTTCGGTATTTATCTCATATCAGATATAAGGGCCAGGGAAAAAAGTTCCCTGCAGACAGGAAACAGTGTCAGACCAACAGGTAGGTAAGCCTGCGCCGCGCTTGTGGCCGTCTTCAGCCCATGTACAACCAACCGTCGAATATGGTAGAATTTCGCAGACAACTAACTACCCGGTCTTGAATTAGGAGTGTCTGGGTCAGCCTAAGGTTTAGATAGAACTGGAAACAATGCTCGGTCACTTACCTCGGACGCTAAGTCAACAGCTCTGTCAGCTGCAAGTCGATGGCGGACAGCTGCCGTAGTATGAACGGCGGCCACGGAGTGCCGATTTCCGATGGTCAGTGCAGTGCCAAGACAGCCAAGCCTGGGCCAAGGTAATTAACAACAGTCGGGGGCGCAATTCGTGCCAAGTCACGTGGTTTTAGCGTAATGCCCAGCACGTGCTGTGCAGTACCGCCATGAGGCGACAACCCCCAGCAGGCTCGGCCAAGGCAGTGCGCATCCAACCAGCACACCTACTAAGCCAACGACAAGTCTTCGTTCTAACCTCATGGTGGTGGTGTGCGATTAACCTGCACATTACTCGATACAAGTGTCAAAACAGAGGCTCTTCTAGAACGTAGATTCTTGGCATGACCGTCGCCAAGGGAGCGGTCACGCTTGGAAACTATGCAGCATTCTCATGGCCAAGCCTCTGATAAAGAGGTATACATGGTCAGTGATCCGATATAGCACGGCTCCCAGGCAATTGACCGAAGTCATGGAGTATGATAACAGCATTCTCGAGGACGTCGTTCACATTTGACTTTCTTAGGACCGCACGCCAAGTGGCTTTTAAGCGAAGTCTGACCTAATCAGAAAATATGGATGGATCCCAACCCGGCGCCCGAGGCTCTGGGTAACGGAACGTTGTAGCCGTTCTTACACCACAAGATGTAGCGAATTCGCCGCATGATGATAGCGCACTCTTGGTACTCTTGGCGATGAGGGTCAAGGGCAAGCATCCAGCGTCATATCATGGCACAAAGGTATGGTCGATCGGGTACATATACCATTGGTTCCCGCCTCTTCTCGTCATAGTGAAACAGTTTTGTTCAACAACAGGGCTCTATAGATTTCGACCTCATCGTTCTTTGTGTTTGGAGAAGTAAGCCATCGACGAAATATTTTGTGTGCGTGGACAAAGAAACAAGCAAGAAGTTTTACGTAGTCGATGCCACTGGTACACGACTTGAAGCTCCTTCACTCACCTTCCACCGAAGTCGTCGGAGCTATCGTCTACTCATAATGGCTACACAATTCGAGCAGCATCCTTTCCTTCTATCGGCTGAGGATGTTGCAAGACGCCTCAGTTCGGACCTCGAAAGAGGTCTTTCCTCGTCCCAAGTAACCCAGCTTCAGCAGAAATATCCCCCGAATGAGTTAGATGTTGGTGGTGCCATACCATGGTACAAAATCTTCATCAAGCAGCTGCTTAACGCCATGATCTTAGTACGCAGCTGATCGCATATTCATTTGTATCATACAGCTGATCCTTGACCAGGTTCTGTTCTTTGCGTTAGCGTTAAGCTTTGCTGTTGGAGATTACGTCGAAGGTGGCGTTCTTGCGGCTGTCATCATCTTGAATGTATCTATTGGCTTCTTCCAAGAGTATGGCGCTGAAAAAAAGATGGATGCTCTTCGAGCTCTGTCGTCTCCTTCGGCGATGGTCCTGCGAGACGGGAGGACAGAAGTTATAGCGAAGTAAGTCTTCAAACTCAATAAACTCGATTAATTATATTCAGGAATTAACTGTTCCGTAGCGCCCAAGTTGTGCCCGGTGATATCGTCATCCTGAAAATGGGCGACACCATCCCCGCTGATGTCCGCCTTTTCGAAGCTATGAATTTGGCAGCTGATGAGCAGTCCCTCACCGGGGAGTCAGTGCCCGTCGAGAAAAGTGTTGACTGCCTCGACGACCCAGAGCTCGGAATAGGAGATCGGACTAACATTGCCTATGGCACAACTACTGTTCAAAAGGGGCGTGGTCGTGGTATAGTCATCTTTACTGGTATGGAGACGGAAGTTGGCAAAATTGCTGCTGTAAGTGAATTTGTTGCCTTGCATTCTAGAGGTTTGATAATGGCGGGTCCCAATTTCTGTGAAATTGGACAGCTTGTTCTGGTCTGACCACCTGGCCAACTTGCAATCTGACACGTCGTTAGTCAACTGCGAAGAAGCATCGCAAGGCCGGCCGGTCCATGAACTATAAAAAGTATGGAAAGCGGCAACCTGTTATCGGTCTTACCAAGCGCATTTATGATTTCGTTGGCGCATTTCTTGGCTTGACTGAGGGAACTCCTCTACAAATTAAGCTAGCAAAACTCGCCTATGTTCTCTTCGGTTGCGCCCTAGTTCTAGCGCTCATCGTCTTCGGCGTTAACAAATTTGGGGGTTCGCAAGAAATTGTGATTTATGCTATTAGTACCGGTATAGCCATAATCCCGGAGTCGCTCGTCGCGTAAGTGCAGAGAACTTGCCCATCAATAATTGAAATTCGCTGACCTTCTCGTAGTGTTTTAACTATAACTATGGTGGTTGCCACAACAGTAATGAGGAAGGCTAACGTGGTTGTTCGGGATCTCTCTGCACTCGAAGCGCTTGGCGGCGTAACTAATATCTGCTCTGACAAAACTGGCACATTGACCCAGGGAGCCATGATCGTTCGGAAAGTATGGGTGCCCTCAGGGAGCATATACACAGTTCAGGACTCACAGCATCCCAACAATCCTACTGAAGGACGAGTAACGGTCTCTCAAATGAAGGATTCTGGTACCGATGCAATAGGGAAGCGGGATTTTGATGAGGAACGCAGCGCCGCAACTCTCAAATTCGATGTACCCGAATCAAAGCTCAATTCACAGAAGACCAAACCGAAGACAGAGAAGATAGCAACAATGAATCCTGAACTGGAGGCTTTCTTGCTATCTGCTGCTCTTTGCAACCTCGCGACGGTTAGACACGAGCCAGAACCTAAGGAGGATCAACCTGAATGGCAGGTGACGGGCGAGCCCACGGAAATTGCCTTGCAAGTGTTTGCGCACAGGCTTGGCCGGGGAAAGAAAGCTATTGAAGCTGAAGGTTGGAAACAAATTGCCGAATTCCCCTTCGACAGCAATATCAAGCGCATGTCCGTCATCTATAACGGACCTAACAGTGACCATAGCATGGTTTTCACTAAAGGCGCCGTGGAACGTTTGATAGATCTATGCACTACTGTGGGCACCGGAAATGGTCAGCAGCCCATGACCGAAGAGTACAAGGAGGAGATCCTCAAGCAGATGGGCGCCTTCGCGAGCCAGGGCCAGCGAGTGCTCGCGGTTGCGTCGCGACCTTGGGAGGGTTTGTATACCGAAAAGACTAGCACTGGAAACACCGAGGATGATAATTCTCTGCGGCAGCGTGTCGAATCTGGTCTTACGCTACTTGGTCTGGCTGGCATTTATGATCCTCCTCGTCGAGAGACTACGCCCGCCATCACAGAGTGCTCTACCGCAGGGATCAGGGTACACATGTTGACTGGTGATCACCCGGCCACCGCCGAAGCAATTGCCAAGGAAGTCGGGATCATTCCTCGCAACTCTAGCGTCCTAAGGGATGATATTGCCAAGTCAATCGTGCTCAAGGCGAGTGATTTTGACAAATTAACTGATCAAGAAATTGACGCATTGCCTGAGTTACCTCTGGTCCTGGCTCGATGCGCTCCCGATACAAAAACCCGTATGATCGAAGCCTTGCGTCGCCGCGGTGCATTCATGGCTATGACAGGTGATGGAGTGAATGATGCTCCGTCGCTGTCTCGTGCCGATGTAGGCATTGCTATGGGATCTGGCTCAGACGTCGCCAAATCAGCCTCAAAAATTGTATTGACCGATGACAAGTTCAACTCAATTGTCGCAGCTATTCGGGAGGGCCGTCGCATGTTCGACAACATTCAAAAGTTTATCTTGCATCTCTTAGCTGCGAATGTGGGCGAGGTGATCCTGTTAATCGCTGGCCTTGGATTCCAAGATGGGGCAGGTTACTCCGTGTTTCCCGTCTCGCCGCTCCAGATTCTGTGGATTAATCTCGTGACGTCCAGTTTCCCTGCATTTGGTCTTGGACGAGAAGCAGCCTCTCGCCAAGTCATGCGCAAACCGCCGCACGACAAGAAAAGCGGTGTTTTCACGAAACAAATTCTCGTTGACATGATTGTCTATGGAACTTTGATGGGCACTTTGACCCTCGCAACATTCATAGTTATCATCTACGGTGCCAATGACGGCCAACTTGGAAAAGACTGTAACAAGCAATGGGGAGATACTTGTGGGCCCGTGTTCCGTGCTCGGGCTGCTGTCTTCGCTGAACTCACCTGGCTCATCCTCTTCAGCGCCTGGGAGTTCAAGGATATTCGACGCTCCATGTTCCGGCTGGATCCGGACAGCACCAGTCGCTTCCCACTGTTTAAAGACTTGTATGAGAACAAGTTCCTGTTCTGGGCTGTTGCGATTGGCGCGATCAGCGTTTTCCCCGTCGTCTATATCCCGGTGCTCAACACGAGGGTGTTCAAGCACACGGCCATCACCTGGGAATGGGCTCTAGCCATTGGGGCTCTGATCCTCTTTGTGGCTGGTATGGAGCTTTGGAAGCTCACCAAGCGCACTTTCGGACTTCTTGAAGATCGCGCGGTAGTCCGCGGGGCATTTTCACAGGGCGAAGAAAGCGGCCGCAGATTCCATCGCTCTTTTAGCATGGGTAGTCTTAAGAGCTGGAAGAGTATTGGGAGGAAAGAGACGACGGAGACAACGACTACGCGTGACGTGGAGAAGTGAGTTGTTGTTGATTTCTGAGTGAATGAAGGGGAAATGGTGGCTGGACGTCAAGCGGCTGGAATACCAAGATGATGTCTCCTAACATCGATGGTTTCGATGAGAGTGTATTGCAAGACGTGTAGCTAGAGACAACACATACTAATCGTGATATCTTTAGTCAATTGACTCCTGTTGCGTTTTTTTAATCACGAAACTGGATGAAACTCCCTTGGACTGCGTTTCTCAATCCCCGAAAGTTGTCTGAAGACTGTGCCTGATGGGTTCGCAGCACAGAACCCAGGTACTCAAGTACGTCGTGTGGAAACCTATCCCTGACCTAGCTGTTCGGTGGATGTAGCCGCCTTCCTCCAGATTCTACTCTAAATGCTTATACAGGAAGCATTAGGTGACACAATAGACTAATATTTAGTATAAGATTTTATAGATTCACAGATGTATATCGCTGAAGCTTTTGCATGGCCATGGCTACACCGAGCAGAAGCCTCTCCACAAATAAACCACACAGATGCAAAAAACCCACCGGGGGGGTGTAGTAATTAATTGTCGTATTTTATATGGAATTAAGAGTGCTAGATATGACGATTTATTTTTACACGTTTTCGCTATTTAATAGTTTTTTTTTTTTTTCGCTTATAACTTGACTAGAAAAATTCGAAAAAATACGTGGGCCGGCACATATATAGAATTCGATTTAAACTTTATTATGGTTATTTCTTCGAATTTTTCTCTCTTCTTTTTGTCCTTTGGCTGGCTTTTGAAGTAGGCGAGTTTCAGTGGTGGATGGCATGTGTGTGGTTTTTTTGTGGAGAGGCTTCTGACCGAGGGGTTTATGCTTATGTGGTGCAACTCTTACCAGGTAGAGGAAGCCAAATAGGGGCACCTGTACCCCACTAATTGCTCCAGCCACGTGGAACTCGACAGTGGCAAGTGGGGACCTTGCTGCAGTACAGCACGAAGGTACCTAAGCTTGTCACGCCAAAGACCGTGTCCATTTGGAGTCCCTCCTAAAGGTATCACCATTGTCTTTCCCTACCATCGCCAACTTCAATACATTCCTTCAAGACGACAAAACGCTCAATTTCCTTCGAAAACCTCATTCAAGATTTATAATTATTTCTTTTAATCATCGACACACGCCCATTATTCACAATGGCCCCGACAAAGCCCGCCGCCTCGGGCGACAAGTACTCGGTGATTCTACCAACGTACAATGAGCGACGCAACCTGCCCATCGTGACCTGGTTGCTGAACCGCACCTTTACAGAGCAGTACGTCTAGGCACCCTCTCCTTCTACCTCATCAGGTGCTTCTTGCACGGAACCCCGCTAATACAGCTTATTGTCACCTGCCTACAGCAAACTCGACTGGGAACTCGTAATCGTCGACGACGGCTCGCCCGACGGAACACAAGTAGTGGCAGAACAACTGGTCAAGGCCTACTCGCCGCACGTGGTGCTCAAGACGCGGTCGGGCAAGCTGGGGCTGGGCACGGCGTACGTGCACGGGCTGCAGTTCGTGACGGGCAACTTCGTGGTCATCATGGACGCCGACTTCAGCCACCACCCCAAGTTCATCCCGCAGATGATCGCGCGGCAGAAGGAAGGGAACTACGACATCGTCACGGGCACGCGGTACGCCGGCGACGGCGGCGTCTACGGCTGGGACCTCAAGCGCAAGTTCGTCAGCCGCGGCGCCAACCTCTTCGCCGACACGGTGCTGCGCCCCGGCGTCAGCGACCTCACGGGGTCCTTCCGCCTGTACAAGAAGGCCGTGCTGCAGAAGGTCATCGAGAGCACCGAGAGCAAAGGGTACACCTTCCAGATGGAGATGATGGTGCGCGCCAAGGCCATGGGCTGCACCGTTGCCGAGGTGCCTATCAGCTTCGTCGATCGGCTGTACGGCGAGTCGAAGCTTGGCGGCGATGAGATTGTCGAGTACGCTAAGGGTGTGTTGGGCCTGTGGTTGAAGGTATAGATGGATATAGTTGGGGTTAATTGGGGCACGAAATGCTTTACGTCGGATTTGGTTTGCATGCAAGGGAAGGAAACAAGAAAGATAAGAAAAGATAAATCGATTGTCTGCTCGATAGATCCGGCGTTGCGGGGTTCCATGATGCGCGCATGTACAGCTGGCTCATTGAAATTATAATAAAATAAGCCAAAATGAGGCTTCTTCTGCTTTGCGGACTATTTACACATACTTCTCCATATGGCTGTGCAGTGCAATTCTGTCTACTACTTACGGCACAGGCTGGCTCACATATTTCGTCCACCAGTAACCATGATCGTCTGGCCCGTGACATACGAAAACAATGGACTCGCAACTGCCAAGATGGCCGCGGCCGCCTCAGACGGCTTCCCGGGCCTCCGGAGAGGGATATCAGTATGCAGCTGCTCAGGCTGTTTCGTGCCCTGCGGAATGCCAACCATAATGCGCTCGCCCTTGGGCCCCGTCACAAACGCCCCCTTCTCCTTCGCCTGCGTGAGCCTCGTCTCAATATGCCCGAACGCAACCGCATTCGCGCGCACGCCGAAGCTCGGCCCCCACTCCTTCGCAATGGTCTTCGTCATCCCCGTCACGCCCGCCTTGGCCATGGCGTAGTTGATCTGCCCCGCGTTGCCGTGGACGCCGCTCGTCGAGCTGACGTTGACGATGCAGCGCGGCTCGCCGTCGCGCACGCGGAAGTAGGCCGCCGCGGCCCGCACCAGCTTGAACGGCGCCGTCGCGTGCAGCGCCACGATCGTATCCCACTGGTCGTCGCTCATCTTGTGGATCACGCCGTCCCAGGTGTAGCCCGCGTTGTTCACGAGGATGTGGATCTTGCCGCCGCCGAAGGCGGCTGCCTTCTCGATCAGCAAGGCGTGGTACGCCGTGTCTAGCACGTCGCCTGGTACCGCCAGCGCGCGGCCTGGTGAGGCGCTGTTGATGCTTGATGCTACGGCTTCGGCTTTGGCTGGGATGGTGTGAGTGACTGAGTGGACTACTGGGTATGTGTTCATGGGTGTATGTGTGTATGCGGGTTGGTAGGATCTTACCAGCGTCGATATCGGAAATAATGACCTTGGCCCCTTCGTTCGCGAAGAGCCTCGCCGTCTCGGCGCCGATTCCTTGGCCGCTGCCCGTCACGATCGCCGTCTGGCCCGCTAGCATACCCTTGGGGTAATTCAGCTGGGCCACGAGCTGAGCCACGCGTTCCGCCATCCCGACGACAAGTCTTGTTTTGTTTAGGGATCCTAAGTATCTTTTGTATTACGATTATAGTAGGTGAAGATTAATTGAGGATCATGGGAAGCCTGAGGCCTCCAATTGGCTTCGCGAGTATTTGATCCTAATCTACTTTTCTGGCGTGATGAGTGAGTCCCAAGCTTACTGTAAAATGTAGTATTCTAAGGACTTACCTAGGTACGATCGGGAGCTTTACCCCAGATCTTAGACCGTGCCGAACCGAGGTTCCCCGCTAGCTCCTTACACTAGTGCGAACTCCTCTATGAAACTAACTGTTGTGGTGAGACGTGGTAGTAGGTAAGTAGGTAGCAATTCTTGACTTACATAGCTTCGACTACGAGTAGTAGGTTGTCGCTATTAATCTCGATAGTTGAAGGCCAGATGCATCTTAACTTTATAGGCCTATAAGGTGTATGGTGGGTTTAGAGAATTATTATAAAGTTGTAATTAGCCGGTTTATCCAGGCTCGTTTCAGGAACTCTAGTTTAAGAAGGTCATTTCATTTTTACCAATGCTCTCAACAAGATGACAAGGTCCGAAAAACCTAACGTTCACTTTAGACCACGTAAATGGACGATAAAATAGGAGTCTGGAAAGGGAGAATTCAAAAAGCTAGTCTTGCTTCTGATTGATTGTTGCCAGGTACCTACGCCCCTGTTACTCTAGCTACAGATTCTTGACCATACAGACCCAGCCACCCTACAACTAGCCACAGGGGCGAGGAGTTATATGTGAATCGCTTCACGTAGACTTTTCAGCGCCTGTAGACTAGGCCGAAATGAGCAGTTAATCTAAGTAGGCCAGTTCGTATGGGCTAAGTGTATTTATAACACTCACTTTTGAAGCGCCCTGAAGTGGACTGCGAAGGAAAGATACCGAATCAACGTCTTATGGTATAGATACCGGGAACATACCAATACTATATTTGTCTTAGTACAACAGAACTTAGATATACAGTATTCTGTACCGCAAGAGATCCTGAAGTTACACTACAGCTTTTAGTCTGAGTTTGTTCAATTCTTGGCGCGGAGAGGGAGCATGCAATTCGTATGATGATCTTTGTGCGATTAGAATAAAAAACTTCATAGGGTGGTATGTCGGTCTTCAGTCAATAAACTGCTATATTTTCCATAAGCATCCGAAACCGTTGCTTGCTCCGATGTGGCCTCCCATTGTAAGAGAGTGGGGCTGTATTTACCACCACCCCAATGTCATTAGTAAAGACAGAGTAGAAATCATATAGAATGCTCTCATGCTTCTAGTACTCCTATTTGACGACTTGAGAAGTAATAAGGGTTATCTCATTTTAGTCACGTTCTT
Source organism: Xylaria sp. FL0043 (assembly GCA_022578865.1). Classification (NCBI taxonomy): domain Eukaryota; kingdom Fungi; phylum Ascomycota; class Sordariomycetes; order Xylariales; family Xylariaceae; genus Xylaria; species Xylaria sp. FL0043. The sequence goes on from MU397272.1 coordinate 286,061, forward strand.
GCGACACTGAAAAGGTTACGGGCTCTCTGGCCATCAAGTCTTCTACAGAATTATAGCTGTTTTGGTCTCACTAATTCAGATGTATTGCAGTTTTAGCACCTAAACTTAGCGATTCTAGGCCACTTATAAGTATCTGTAAACACATGTTTCGTTCCATTTTCAATCCCATACACGAGCCAAGAGGAACACCAGAGCTACTACCCCTTTCTACCCACTTGCTATGCGACTGCGGAGGTTATCCAGTCGCTCTGGGACAGGTCCTGTTGTACGGAAGCCTACGCGCTGACGGCAGGTCACCTATGCAAGGCCCCGCGAATTTCATGACCCTTCGTATAGGCATGTAGCCGAACTGCAGGATGTCTCGGATACGGCTATTCAGAGACTGAGACATACGGCTAAACCTTCTCATGAAGGAGGTTTAGGTCCGCAGAACTCCTGTATATAGAGACCAGTTAGCCCTCCAAGAGACAGAGAGTCCTTGGGTGGGTGGGGAGGGGGGGGCGGCCAAGGGGTCATTGCGCTCATAGAATATTATTCTCATATTGAGTTATTCTCCAAGCCCTGTATTCAGCCCTTGTGATATGTACCCCTGAAACTTCAAAGTCTGAAAGTTGACGATTATTCGGCCCTTGACGCTGTCTAATCTCAAGATAATTTGAGAAGAAGATGGTAACGAAGACATCGACAGCGACGACCGTGATCGGAGACTTAGTCCTCAAAGGCCCAAGCGTGCGTTTCCCGTAGAGCTTCCTCCTGCTCTGGGGAGAAGTCGTTGGAAATGTTGAGAATCTCCCGCATCTCTTCCGTACTCTTTCGCTCTAAGCTTATAGCAACCATGAGAGTTGTGCAGTCCAGAAGATCAGGAATCTCCAAGTAGTTGGCAGCGTTAGCGAGTTTAATTAGCAATCCGTTTCGGATAGCCAAAAATTCACAATCCCATCTTGTAAGATCTGTGCTGTCCCGGAATCCTCGTCCCCGCTCTCCATTGGCTTCTGACGTAGCGTAATGCTCACACCATTCAGCAATCTTTCTTAGAGTCTCGCCATCAACCGCTGGAAGAGGAATATGTTCGTATGCAGTTCTCTCCTCGCCAAGGTCTGCCAACATGATCTTGATGGTGATGCTTTTCTTGACAGCCAGTAGACTGGCTTGGACCTGTACACCGTCGCTGCTGACCATAGTTACCGTAGGTGTGGAGATGGTAGACATGATGAAGAGTGTTGTTTCGACGAATGAACTAGGCGATTTGTAGAATTGATATTGAGAAGTGCGATTCGTGTCCAGTTAATATTGTGTTGATATTTAGAATAAGCTCCAGAGAGGCACGTACCTGGGGGATATTTATATTCACTTGAGTTCGCTATGAAGCCCAAACTTGATCACTGATCTACATTTTCAGCCCGGTCACAATGTGATATAAACAATAATATTGTTTTCACAAACGAAGGACAATGTATTGTCTTTGTATAGAAACACAATACAAATTGTCAAAGTTTCGCATACAAACAAAGATCTAGAATTCGAAGACTCTCGATACACTTAACTTCCCATTGAATTTCGATTCCAAGTGTGGACCTAGGCAGAAAGTCATTTTGAGAACGCTGTAAGCTGTTACAAGCTGGCGGTACAATATGAGAAATTAATGATTTTCATTCTAACCTCTACGAATCCGCACTGTCACAGTCGCCGAAAGTCTCGTTCCTTTATAAACTTATATAATCTAAACAAGGCACAGGTTTGGTCACGTTCTCTTATCTAATGGCGACGGAATCAGAGATATTGCTCTTGTCAAGGAAGCTTAGAGAGCGAGGCAGAATCTCTTGGGAATCCCGCCGGACGTGGATGGTTCTATGGTGACACGTCGCTACCACATTGTGCATGGAGGCACTTCGGGGGGCGAGGCCTTTGACAATGGTAGACTTGATGTTAGACAATCATTGGCGGCTAGTTCTACACTAGCCGATGCAAGTATTGTGTTCCTTCGTCGTTTGGCAAGCAGCTTCCGTCGTCTCCATAATTTTGTGCGACACACATAGTAATTTTCCTCGTACCTGATCTGTCCCGCTTATACTTACAGTGATTTCATGAAGAGGATTTCTGTGTTAAGGCGATGGTATTCGTACCGCAAATAAAGTGCTGCCAGTGCCGACCGAACTGTGAAGGTCTGGCGGAGAATGCAGGAACTCCTCCAGCAGCTGAACCAAGGAATGGTCGGATTTTTACGGTGTCAGTATCTAGCAAGAACATGGTAGGGAGTATGAAACGCTTACCACTAGGGCCCATGAAGGCGATGTTGGTCGATAAGTATCCAGCTCGATTAGGAATTGAGGACTCATAGGGGAATTGGCCAACTAAATACACGGTTAGCCCCTTCACCCAACTTGATTTAAACGGCGCTAGGCGTACTAGGAACATTGAAGAAAGGGAGACCTGGCAGTGCCGCCACAAAGCTGTTCTTGAACCCGAAGCCTTGCTTGCGATGAGCACTGTCTTCTAGGGTCCGCCTACTGACACGTCAATATCTTGGAAAATTAGGGGGCTCATGCGAACTGACGCGTCATATTCATGGCGATAGAACGGATCCATGTATCCATTCGGCATGATGAGGATCTTAGAGAAGTCGTTCTCGGAAGATTGGGGGAGAATCGTGTTGAGCATCCAGTCCCTGTACACGTCTCGTTGCGTGATCGCTTTTTGGTATTGTTCGTCCGCCAAAGCTTTCCCCAGCCCCCTGTTCAACAATGTTAGTCATCTGACATCACATTCCAATCTTTGTTTATTACCATTTATACTTGATGTACGGATCCGCAAATGGGATTTTATTGAATCTAGCCTTGTATTCTTGCAAAAAGGGGAGACAGTTGCGATAACAGTCATACAACTGAATATGGGCTGTGGTCTTCAAGAAAGGTCAGTAGAAGACAAGCTCGTACTTGGACGATACTAACAGTCTCGAGGTACTCTTCCATCGATTTACCGCCGCCGACGTCGTCTTCACGAAACTTAGCTCTGATGTTTATGAGGGTTCTCTTCACTTTGAGAAAACCTTCAAGTTTGGAGATGACAGGTTCAACGGCTTTGAGGTACTCTTCAGGCCAGCAGCTATCGAAGAAATCGACAGGAAAAAGCAGCCGTGTCTTTGCTGCACAAAATCTTTTGGTAAGATCCTGGCTCATCAGTGCTCTGGTAGCCGCAGTCGCTGCTGTCATGGTTCTGCTAAAGAAGCCCACAGTGTCCAGTTCTCTACTATTCCATCAGAAAATCTTCGTTGGATCGGAGTAGATGCTCGCCTACCGTGACTGAGGTACCACACCAACGGTAGACACACTGCCAATCGTAGGGCGTAGGGCAAAGAGACCATGCTCGGATGCTGGACCAATGATACTTCCGAAAGCTGAAGAAATTTTTGCATCAGCAAATGTTCCCATGCTAGCCTTATCCTGGAGGCTCACTATCTGTTCCCAACGCAATATCTACCCAGTCGTAGGCGGATACTGCAGTTGCGCTTCCGGCACTACTGCAGCCGGGGTCTTGATATCCCTCTCCCCTAGGGTTGAAAGGAGCCTGGAAATCAAACCAATCTTTGGCATTTGCACCTGATGCAAATTGTACTGTTTTGACACGACCTAATATGACGGCGCCAGCATCGAGTAGCCGCTCTACAACGCCGGCGTTCTTTGTCTTTGCCCCATAGAGCTCGCCATATGCCCGATTACCCGCAGAGGTTGCGACACCGTGCATGTCGATATTGTCCTTGATGACGACCCTCATACCAGAAAGAGGCTTCTCAGGTGATGCTGGCTCGAAAAAACATCGGCTTGGCACTGGGACGCCCGCTATCCCGGGAATTACGAATCTATGAACTATTAGTGTTGTCTTAAACGATGGGCTCTTAGATAATGAGCGTGAAGAGACGACGCACCTTCTCGGGTCTTCCTCACCCGAGACCACGGGAAACACAAAGGCGCCATTCGGGTCGGGGAATATCCGCCATGCAGGCCGAAGACCATCTGCCGATATGAAGCAAGGTCCTGATCGCCAAGCTGTCGTACGATACTGGCTATCCTGCTCGTACAGCACGTGTGCGCTTTTGGTGCCCCATTTACTCAACAGGGCTTCGACTCCTTCTCCGAGGCTTGACAGGCTGCCGTTGTTTGCAGTGAGAAAATAGACGGACGAGAGAAACGCTGGGATAAACACATCGTCGGTTTGAAGCCAAGAATCGACGCTGGCAGCTAAATCTTCAGGATTCAGTGGACTTGAGAGAACGAAGAGAGTAGCAGGGCCAAGTGATGGTGATGATGATGTATTACTTCCAAAGAGCAGACGCGGAGGCTCAGACGGTGTCAGCGCCTTGGCCAGGGGCACATAGTATGACAAGCCATTGACACTTGTTAAAGAGGCCGTTGGAACAGCCATTGCGGATGAGGAAGTGGGGGAAAAGACAGACGTCAATAGGATGTGTCTTCTTCGAGAAGATGTCCAGCTCAGCATAAAAAGGGAGACCAGGCAGTAGCCCTCATCAAGATCGCCAATCAGCACACTCGATATCTGCGACAGTCAAGCCTTAAACCCCGCTCCTACTAGCTTGTTGCCGTACAACTTTTGCTCGTCTGGGAGTTTCGGATTACACTGTCGATTTACGTTAATTACTTAAGTAGCTACTAGAGTAACAATAAGACTTGAGAAGACCGTCATACACATGATCAAGCGGAATGATTACAATGAAGTTCAATTAGTGACTAGAAACACGTCTCGAGTCGTTTCAACCGCTAGTGAGCAAGCAGCCCAGTCTAATTAAAAATAAAGTACATGACCCCCTTTTCCACTTCGACACTAGGTTCCTTTTTCCCTCCTGTCTTAGCTGTCTTAGCTGTCTTTCCTCCTTTGCCTGCCATGTTATCTTTGGTCGTAGTTTTACGCACTTTCCAACATATAATTATCTTCACCCGTGAGCTTATAGAGGACCTGGGGCGGGAACCAGTCGGCGAACTCTCTCCTTTCTTTCTTCCACGATATGCAGAACGCCGCTCGACTATGAGAGACCGACACTGCCGCCAACTGAGCCCTCATAACGTCTACGCATTCCTGGAGCCATTTGACATTCTCGTCGTCCTTCGCGAAGTTCTTCCGCTCAACCGGAAGGATGATGCGCACTGTCGGCGCGACATCGTGGAGCTCCTTCTCCTTGCCGGCGACGCGACCTGATTTGGCTGATCTTCTGGGACTTCCCAGTGCGTCATCTGGGTCATACCGGACAACTTCTTGTGATGCTATCGTCAAGCCGTATGTGTTGTCCAAGCTGCCCCAAGGATACCATTTCCCGTCTTTGAGCTCGACATCCTTGACCCAGAACCACACTGATATGCGGCGAGGGTCGAGTTTGAACAGCTTAGCTAATACGCCCCTGACGATCTCTTTGCATTGATTCGTATTCGGACCGAACCGCCATTCTCTCTTGATGTCGCTCAATTTCCTCGGCCAGTCTCCCGGCTTCATCTCGAAGCTCTCTTCCTCTGTGTAGGTGATCAGCTGCCCCTGGGGCTCCTCCTCCTCTTGCTGCTCCTCATCGTGACTTGAGTCATCATGATTGCATTCATGTATTGTGGGCTTCGCGATCAAATGACCGGCATCAACTGATTCATAGATAGTCCCAGGCTCAAACTTCCAAGAATATTTCTGGGTCTTGAACTTGTACGCGGGTTGCAAATGTTTTCCAAGAGCGCCGCAGCTATCCGTGATGGCTTCAATGACTTCCATTATCGCTGCGCGAGTCGGGAAGAATGGTAACGTGACCTCGATGTGAGGCGCGCAGAAGAAGTGCTCTTGGATCCCTAGTCGGGACTTGTATACTCTCCAGCTATCCCTTCTGTCGAAGCGACATACTGTTGCCTTACACGAAACTGCATCGGGATCCTCAATCTGAAGCAGATCTCTAGTGAGAAATTTCACAGTATCTAACATACCCCCGTAGAGGTACTGAAACATGTGAAGCAGCAGGCCATGTGGGATAGGGTCCTGTTGCTCTGGGTGCCGGCCCAATTTCTCGAGGAGCGTGGTAGCCGCTAGCGATCTCTTATTGGGCCGCTCGAGCTTGAAATCCAGGATTTTGGAACAGTGGTAGATGGCAGGTATGGAATCCCCATTGCTGTGGCGCCTTTGCTCCCCGTGCTGAAACTCCCTGGAACGGCCACACGTATAAGAGGAATGTATGTGTTCGGCTGTGTTTGGTTGCTGGTGATGTAGGAGTGGAGAAGGGCATGGCGGAGGAGAACTCAGGCGGCGCGGTCTTGTGAATGGCTGAGGATATGACGTAGGGAAATTCAGAGACGTGTGGCCGTATGGAGGGGGAGAACGAGAAAACTGTTGGCGGTTTGGAGGGGGAGAGCGAGAAAACTGTTGGCGGTTTGGAGGCGGGGAGCGAGAGTATTGTTGACCGTTGGGAGCCTGGCAAGAATATCTTGAGAATTGGGGTGTCGAGGGGCGCGACGGCACGGAGGGCGGCACCTGGTACGACATGGCGTAGCGCTCCAATCAGAGCCGAGTTCTTGAACACTTTGGGCGATATGTATAAGGAGTTCTTGATGTAAAAGTGCAAGATGACAAGGAGAAGACGATTGAAGGTTTGATTGAAATATAGAAGTTGTACAGCATTTTCTATTCGACGTGAACATAACTTAATCCCTCACTATCGTCATCTTTATATGTGCCTGATTGCGTTCGAATTTCCTCTCCCTTTTCAGGGCTGCGAAGGCGAGTAGATCTATCTACCCAGTTGGTTACACGACTCCAAAGACGTGGGACGGTCCCATGCCATTGCTTTGCTTCGAGTTGCAGCCCAAGCCGTGACTAACACCAACTCACAATGCCAGCGAATGAAGCGCATACGAACGATGTTGCTACGCGTTGGCCGATGCCGAATGGAATGAACATAAAATCTGGATATAGAAAATTTATATTTGTTGGGTTTCAGGGTCTACGTGTTGTGCACCTGAACGTATCGCCCTGCGTGCTATATAATTCGTCGTAAACAACATAAAGTGGGATGCGCCGATTCGATACCCTGCGTGGGCACATGCCATCATACCTATACTAGAAGAACAAATACCCTGGCAGCTAGAGCACACTGCAGTCGTCATTCATGGTTGTCTCGCTGTAGTCGAGGTGTTATTTTTTCGCTACAGCTTAAGTAAGGACGTCTGACAAACCTGGGGTTATCTGGGATATCCCCGAGTCTCGTGTACTCTCTGGATTGATTCCTTTCGTCATAGTACTCATGGGTGTGTTCAGCTCGGGTGACGTGATGGGGATTGATCTAATGAAAGTTTGTCATCGAGGTCAGAGCTCGAGTCCTTCAGACACGGAAATGACGCAAGCTTTGTTGCTTCAGAAGATTTCGTAGTAGTAATTCTATTCGCATGTCTCTGTCTTTCTTGCGTTCTGACAAATACTGGCCCTCAAGAAACCTGAGCGTACGCAAGGACACAGCGCGCACAACTGATTCCAGTTACTAACAGCAAGCGTGGAACCAATATCGAGTCGAAGATAGATTGAAGAGACAATCCAGCTTTTCGAAGTTCCTCGGCGAAGAAGAAATGAAAACGATACATCTAATGCCAAGGAGAGCATCAAGGAGGAGCCCGAGATGGCCTGATGACAGTCATCAGCGAAATCGCTCATCCAGTGATGGGTCATTGAGTCATCACTAGTTATCGAATTCTAGTCCACCGTGAGCGGGAGAACAGAAAGTTTGACATAAACTCACTTCTTAAGTACGAGACGAGCTCTGAGGCGATCTCAGGCCCCATTGGGCTAAGCCAGCATGAACCAGTTCGTGGTGCCAGTTCAGACATGATCCCCAATGATCTCCTCGAAGTTCGACGCCCATACCAACTCCTCACCCTCTTCAGCATCCCGCACATGCGGAACTTTCTTCCCAATCCTCCTGAGAGTCTGTATCAACGTCGAGTCCTCATCATCCGCAATCGCCACACCCCGCTCGGCCTCAAGCAGGCACTCCATATCAGTCGTCGAGTCTCCAAAGTAATAGAAAGGTAACCCTAGGTGACCATGCATGCGCAGGACTTCTCTCACAGCATCCCGCTTATCACACGAATTCGTAAGATTCCTACCCACCTGCGCATCCTCCTCCTCCTCCTCTTCCCCCCTCTCATCCACAAGCAGCGCATCCCCAGCAAGCACCCCGGGCCCAAGCACAACCCCATCATGCTCTCTTACCTCATTCGCAAAAACACAGATCTCGCCCTCATCAAACCCGCACGCGCCCTCAATAAACGCCGCAGACCAATTCACCGAGACGACATTAACGCGCCATCCCTTCTCCAGCGCCCTGCGCACGTACGCCGCGAACCCGGGGCGCAGCCGCACGGTGCCGTCGCGGACGAGTTCCCGCCCGGCCGCGCGGAAGGCCTCGCGGCTTATGCCGCGGAACAGCGCGCACGCGTTGATGCGGCGCAGCGAGCGCGTCTCGACGTGCTTCTGCGAGCGCAGGAAGGCGATCTCGTCGTCGGCGCATACCCGGTGGTCAGCGCCGGGGGTGTATGAGGATAAGTGGGATTTGTAGTCTGATATGTAGGCGTGGACGACGTCGTCCCAGCGGGAGGATAGACTACTACTATTTCCCTCATTTGCATTTACCTCCTTCTCATGTCCCTCTGGTAAAGGGATTGCTGCTACATCTCCTGCTTGCGTGGTGCTATCACGTGTTATGTTCCGCTCAGACTGGAAGCGCAGGGCGAAGTTGGCTAGGTGCGTCACTGTGTCCTCGGTTGTGATGGTCCCGTCGAAGTCCAGGAAGATGCTCATTTTTCCACTGTGAGCATACTAATAGCGCGGGGATGTGCTGATACGAAAGAGAAGGATGGAGAGGGAGACTGAGAGCGTGACGTTGGTTGAGAAGGGAAATATGGATTGCAGCAAGTCATTCAGGTGAGAGGGAGAAAGGAGGGGGCTCCGTGATTGGACAGTTTTAGCCAAAACGGGCAATTTTACACAAAAAGCGCATCTTGGTAATCCTGGTTAATCGACGTCAGTCACTTGCTGACTCTCCAGACGAGCCGCAGTATGCAAGTAGCACCGTTGGCGGAAATTGTGAGATTGATGCTTGATGCGTAATGAGTCTCGTTTTGATAAGGATTAATATTAAATCTAGACACGCTGTTTGCTAATCATGCCACGAGCGGCATGAAATACATACGTTGGCGGGCCACAGCCTTCGACGCCCGTCGTTGTACCAATCGCCGCTCTATCCTACATTATCTTGGAATAGTTGACTACATTGATGCTGCAAACTGCCTTTCCATGCAGATGGCTATCTCAGGTCGCAGTGCAGCGTTTGGGGTATCTAGTTTATTATACAGCCGGAAACGAAGATTTGAGAAATCCAGGAGCATCCGTGGTTGATGCTTTTGGAACATAAAGCTCTACTGGCGGCCTCTAATCAGTCTTCTCTAATCAGTCTTCCGGTTTTACGACATCTTCCATCTCGATGTTATCGTCGTCGCCGTCAAAGTCAGAATCATTCGGTTCGGGGCTTGGAGGTGCGCCTTCGACAAGTGACTGGACGTTGAGTCGCTTGTACTCTGGTTTCAATTCCCAGTAGTTCGCAAAACGCCCAGATTTGTGTAGCACGGCAACCTCTTCCAGATTCTCGCGCAGCCACGCCTCGGGCTGGTTTAAGGTCTGCTTGAATGCCTTCAGAGACCAGTAGGCATATTGTTCGTAGCACTGGAAGATGCGATCGCGTAGCTCGCTCTGCGGCAGTCGGGCAGCCTTCTCTTCCTTTTGCTTCTTGCTCTTCTTTTGTTCGGGAGCCGTGCGCTGTGGCTGGCTGTTAGCACCTTTCCCTGTGGGCGGTCCAATGCATGTACACTTACCACGAGATTGCTGAATCGATCATTCGCGATGTGTGCGCCAGCCTGGATAACGCCACTGGGGTCGAATGACTTGACAATGGTCGCCGAGACTTTGGGCTTCATCGCGTCATCATTCATGACTCTCAACAGATGTTGCGTTTCTTCTGTCGGCGCGGGCAGACAAGTAAGCTCGCGGCTTAACCTCCCGGCTAGGGTGGTTTTCTCTACACCAAGTATCAGTATAGAGGCTAGTGTTGTAGCGCTGGAGAAGAGGGATGAGAAACTGACTAGGTATGGCCTTCCGGTAGCGGGGTTGGTATTTGTTCTTCTTGACGCCGGCCTCCGGCTGCGTCTTCTCTTCAGGGCGCTGCTGCTGCTGGTCTTGCCTGCGGCGTAGATGTGCAGGCAAGTCGCTGTTGGCGCCATGGGACCTGGACTTATAACCGGGCAGGTCCTGTTCAGTGAACAAGAACGAGTTGGCCAGATGCTTGTCCTTGATGTCTAGTTTGTATTCTTTCGGTATGGCCTGGTGGCTTGATTTGGTATGGTCTAACAGCAGTGCCATTCTTTCCTAGAACGAACCATGGTCAGACTAAACGCGAACTCCCAAGTTCGGCAGCGGAAAGCTGAAACGCACAGTTTGTCGGCCATCTTTCCCGACCTCGATCCATTTGCGTACAGTCCCTATGCGGATTTCGTCGTCGTCGTCTAGTTGAGACCATGCATTGTAGAGGTACTTGGGCACGTGCGTCAAGTAGACATCGGCGGCAGCAGGGTTCGTGGGGCTGAAGTCAGCGAACTCGAGGTCGCCGGCGTCTTCGTACATGTCATCGTCGGACATGGCACCAGGCAGCGAGTCCATGGCATCGGGATCTGGCTTGATGGAAGGATCTGGTTTGATCATTGGTTCCGCCTTGACGGACGCCATCGTGACGGGCGACGGGTGATGGAGCTTGCTAGCTATCCGCAGGTAGTTAAAAAGGGCGATTGGTATCGGAGGGAACAAGGCGCAAAGGTAAGATGCCTCGTTGGCGCGCCTTCGTAGTCGGAGTCGGGCGATTGCGATATGTTATGTTCTATATGTCGTATAGCTAGGTCTATTGTCAAGTTCGAGAACGATACTCTCTTTGATTGAATCGTGAAAGGGAGCCTTGAATGATATGATGTAAGGGTGCTTACTTACTTAGTCAGGCTAGTACAGATGCACCTGACTTAAGGCTCAGTTCAGCCTTGCCAGCTGTTTCTGTCATCCGTTTGCAGCCGTTCGCAGACAACCTTCTTGACACAACTGGCAAAGGTCACGTGCTGCAGCACTAGTGCAGCGCTAAGGTGGGGAAATCCGGGCCCATAATTTTGAGAGTGTTGGCGCGCGCGACGTTTGAGTCTAAGTAAGTACCTACAGTACCGGATCACTCAACCAAGCGCATGGCCTGACTGCTCTGCCATAAATCATAAATCATCATCCATCCGTCACTCATCGCACAAGCAGCTCACATCAACCATTACCCATACAATACTGGTACCCTCTCCAAACAAATAGACACCGCCCCCATCGCGCTCTCTATCTGTAGTTCAATTCTTACCCAGACGCCTTCCTTTTCGATAGTATACTTGCGGCTACATCGCCGAGTGACGACATAGTCGCAGTCGCAGTCGCATTGCATTGCATTGCATAGCGCAGGAAAGCAAAGGGAGAGAAAAGGCCATCACAGCTGGAGCTGGAGCTGGAGCAAACAAAGACGTCCATCTTGTGTGTGAAAGAAAGTCTTCGACTTTCGCCATCCTCTCTCCTCACCCTCTTTGTCAACGGTGAATTAGCCCACCAGCCATACTACCTACCCTCTCTGTGCCCCCGCGGTCTTGTTTACAGACGCATATCCTAGTCCCATCTCATTACACCTTCTCTTCCGCTCCTTCGCTCCTTTGAGCAACTGCCCAAAATACATCAGCAAGTCGTACTTTCAGCATCCAGTACCTGGGTGCCCTTCTACTTCCTACCCTGTCTTATCCAGAGATAAAACATAAACAACTGCCTCTCTAGTTCTAACCAAGAAGACCCTCACACCCTCACTCACTTTGCCACAACATCATTGTTAAGAACAACGCAAGTTCTGACTCAGATAACGTTCCTATCCAGTCATAGGCTATCATCATGTCTACAGCAGAAGATCAAGAGCTAAGAGATAAAATTAACAAACTGGCTGGTATGTTCCACAGCTCACCTTAGCCACAAGTGTTTGAATAAGATCGCTCATCTTTTATAGACCGCATCAGTCGCCACAAGGAGATCCAGCATAATGGCGTCAGTTACGGTACAGTTGTCTTGAATCCACACCAATTCATTGCCCATACCCTCTGACGCTTCCAACTTTCAGGCTCAGACTTCTCTACTGGCGGTAGAGGCTCGTATCACCGCTCAGCACCATACCCTCAGCAACATTACCGCGGTGCGCGAGCCAGATTTGCACCAACTTATCGCAACAGGACTTTAGTTCTCAACGGAGGTGCTCAATCTACCCCATCCAATCAGGAAAACCGTGCTCCAGATCCCACGACACCTTCGTGGGTGACCAAGACCGATCGCCATCTCCAGCTAATCAATCGTGATATCTACGAGCGAGAAACTCAACAAAGGACACAGGCGATCGAACAAACGCTCAGGCAGAAGCAACTCAACAAGGACCGTCGAGAGAAAGCACAGCTATTCAGAAATATGCAGCAGGCCGGTGGAGACAGTATGGCTGTACCGTCTAATCCCTCTAAACCAGTTTCTCGATACGAGGTTGAAGTTGAGGGCGTCCGCTTTCACGTTACCCAGCAGGGCAGCAAGCTTGTTAAAGCTCCCGGTGCGTTCCACCAGCGTCTCCGACGGTGTCTTGGCTAAATTTACAATTATTCTATAGATGACCTAAACCCACCTACTGCCACGCCTAAGGTGGCTGTATTGTTTGGCGTCAAATTCCACCGCACGAAGAACGGCAACCTCATAAGGCACGGAATAGTACAGGCTCAAAGGTATGTTTGGAATAGCGTGTCTGACATGCACTCTAACAGGATTCCAGGCGCGCCGGCCGCACTAGAAAGGTCAACGAGAGATGCAAAGCCTTCTCATGGACTGGTATCGTCTTCCTTCAACCAAAAGAAAAGCGCCCGCCTCGCTACCATTTGTTATATAAGAGGCGGTGTGGTAAGACCCCTCGGCAACACACTAACATCTAACCTAGGCACCTGCCCCAAAGGCCCCAGCTGCCGATATATCCACGATGTCTCCAAGACGGCAATTTGTAAAAGCTGGCTCTTGAAGAATGAATGTCCCAAAGGTGATAACTGCGACTTATCACACGAAGTCACGGAACAGAGGACCCCGCTCTGTATGCATTACGCGAACGGGAACTGCAACAACCCTTCGTGTGCGTATATCCATGCTGAGCATTCTCCCAACGACCCCGTATGTCGGGCGTTTGGCATCTACGGGTACTGCGAGGAGGGCGCTCGGTGCCCAGCCCGTCACGTGTTCGAGTGTCCTGATTTTAGCAACAAGGGCGTCTGTAAACTCAAGGGCTGCAAGAGGCCTCACATTGAAAGGGCAAGTATTCTCCGCAAAGCCAACAAAAGGGCGTCGTCGGAAGAGATGGACGATCTCTCTAGTGAAGACGAGGACATGGCGGATAGTGATGACGTGGACTCCGATGAGGCTGAAGAGTTCATCAGTCATAGCTACGACGACCCCGGCTTTGCGGAACAGAAAGACTTTATCGGTTTTATATAACATCTGCAGTTGCTATCGTTACTACTAACCCCGTAGGTATATTCATTCCGGTCGGCCACACCCGATCGACCTGGAGAGAGCACTGGATATCTCCCGCCTCATTGGCATGTCACCATTCTTGGCTATCATGGCCACGTGAACAGAAACAAGAACTTCGTTCAGGCTCCATTCTTTGTTTTTCAAGGGTAGATAATTATGGCAAAAAGGGGCTGGCGTCGAACGCGATTTGCTTGTTTGTGATACCCAAGCTCTACTAAGTCTAGAGTCGCTGGAGAGCGATGTCTCGGCGAGGCTAGACAAAAAACCAAATGAGAAAAGAGAGAAAGAAGAGAAAAGAAAAGAAGAGATACGGACTGCGTGTTCATTGATTCGGGGCCAATATAGTAATAAAAGTCATTATTCATATTAATTAAGTTCCCAAGGTATTTTGCGGATGACTAGATGGTAGGTACAGTACGTGACATGTGACCCCAGCCCAGCGAGGCATTGATATGATGGTGTTGCAGCTGTGCAGCGCTGCTGCGTGCAGGTGAAATTACCTAGGCAGTAGATGGTGGTGCAATATCTGTTGCTGGGTGTTGGTTTTCCCGCAACCTTCCAAGCACCTGGGGCAACGGTTAGCTCAAACCTTAGCTCATCACCCCTCCTCTCCTTTCCTCCCTTAGAGTCCCTTGGAGGGGCAAGCTCAGGTCTCCATATACTGCAGCTTCAGTGGACTCAGCCTCGAAAGCGGCGGTCCACGTGGGGTGCTGAAATGAGCGATTCCCTGCTGTATTCCAGCATTTCAAGCCGGTCTCCAAGCTCTCAAACAAAGGGAGCTGCTGAAAGGGCCGACTTTAGACGACCAACTGCCGCAAGCAATCGTTTTCTTTTCATACGCGCTGAGCCACCCCCGATGGATAGGTTATTATTATCCACCAGGACTAGGACTGCCTACCTAGTCAGTCGCCAGACGGGCGCATACTCGAGCCAAGATGCGCCGCCGCCGGCTCCTTCTTACTGCCTACTACTACTGCCTCTACCCTGACTAGGATAACTAGTGGTGGTTGTTCTTGTATTGGCTGTGATGGAGATGCTGCATACTCACTTATGCCTACTCTTACAATCAGACGATGCAAATGGGTATAGACGTGGTCTTGTCGACACAACGCGACGCCATACACGCTTACTTACTTTATATGTATTGAGCTCTTTGGATGAATACACGCTCTGTTCTTTAACTTCATCAAGGGCCATCGATCGGAATAGCGCCGGCGGACGTGTGCACTAACTGACGAACTCACTTACATAGCCTGTTTCAAGCGGCTTATGCCACTTACTTAGTGAACAACTTGAAGACTTACTTACTTACATCTACCCCGCGACGGACCACCTAGTGCGCATAGGGCACAAGCAATAAATAGACAGACGCACGTCATGGGGCTTCGCGACTTAATCAAGAAGAAAGACAGGCTCGGCGAAAGCGATGCAGGCTACTCCGAGACACTGAACAAGCTAGCAGGGCCCGAGTTCACCTTCATCCGCTCCGACACCAACACCCACGAGATCATCTACCCGCCGTCGCACCTGGCCAACGACCGCTATCTAAGAGCGGGCGCGCACGGCCCGCGATCGTCGCCGTCCAAGGCTCGCCGCAGCCTCGATGTCTTCCGCCCGCGATCGCGGGGTAACAGCCTGCTGTCCGCCACCTCGGCCGACAGCGACGGCGACGGTAACGCCAACAACAACAACAAAAAGGAACACCGCCGTCTGTCGCAGCGCCTAGGTCTCGCCCGTCACGCGCCCAAGACTTCCGAGTTCGTGCCCGAGGATCTGCCGCAGATCAACGTCACCGGTGCTCCGGACGGCGCGCCCACTGCCGAGACCAAGGAAGCCCAGGAGGCCAAGGAGCATCTGTGGGAGAAGCGCGCCACCATCCTCGCCACCACCAACGAAGAGCGCCAGAGGAGCAGATCACGGAGCGTGTCCGCGACGCCCTCACCCTCGGCTTCGGCCTCGGCCTCGTATGCAAACCTCGCCGGCGTAGACACATCGCCACCCAAGCCGGGCGGTGTTGTCTCGTCCAAGGAGATCGACCAAGACATCCAGGAAGCCATACGGCTGCACGAGGAGGGAGACCTCGAGAGGTCGACCGAGTTGTTCGGGCGCCTCGCCGATCCGTATGGCGCCAACAATCCGCTAAGTCAGGTCCTATATGGGCTTGCGCTGAGGTTAGTACTCAGAGACCCTCGTGCACATGGACGCACTCATCCAGGAGACAATACCTTCACCTGCATCTTGAAGAGCATGTAGGATGAGAAATCGATATCACTCGAGACTGTGAGCCTCGAGAAAGGCAAGGGGCAGACTCGAAACCACTTCCGAAACAAAGAGGTGTGAAGAACAGCTTGCAAGCTAACGCCGGGAACCTGTACAGACATGGCTGGGGCTGCGAACCTGACCCCGAGCGCGCCGTTACCTATCTTTCCGCTGCGGCATCAAACGCCGCCGCCGTCGAAACCATGGCCCTTAAGGCAGGTCTCAAGAAAGGGGGTGCGGCCAAGGGCGAACTGGTTCTCGCCATCTTCGAGCTCGCCAACTGCTTCCGCCACGGCTGGGGCATTGCGAAAGATCCAGTCGCTGCTAAGCAGGTAAGGTGTCTATCTGTCTGTCTCATGTGCCTTGGTTCTCGGGGGTGCTACGGCATGTGAGGGCTAGCACGGTTCAGAAATCATGCCATGGAAACACGGCAAGACCATGAAGCAAACAAAAGCTCAAGGGGCAAGTCCGGGTGCATGTTCTTCCAACCTTCTTGCATCTACCGACGGCGATCAAAGCACAATACACAGGGTCTTCTACTCCTACGGCGACTGGAAACGCTGATTATTGGGTAGTATTACGAAACGGCAGCGAATCTAGGAGATACTGGTAAGTTCGTTACCCACTCCGTCAAATCCTCCCATCGTGCCAGCAATTTCTGAGTCACAAACTCATGGAGAGGGGCCAGCGAACTCGGTAGGCTAACATCCGGTACAGACGCCATGAACGAGGCTGCATGGTGCTATCTCGAGGGCTTCGGATGTAAGAAGGACAAGGTACGTTGATCAGGCACAAAGACAGTTTCATAGCCCCATTCACACATGAGATCTCGAGCAATACCTGGACAATACCTGGACGGGCGCCCCTGGCTGGCCAGGCTTCAGCAACGCCGCAAACACGACGAGTCATTCGTGTTGAGAAGCCTCAGACGATAGAACGCTGTAGCTTCTAACGGCTTGCTCGGACATTCGCTGGTTTGGGGATTTTGCACTCCGCCTTGAAGGACTCAGCATGAAGCTAAGTTGCTGAAAGCCGGGATCTCCGCGCCTGTTGGGCATCAACTTAAACTACTTACCCTTACTGAATTCACTCCCTGTTGGTCCATCAAATCGGAACCCATGCCACACCCATCATTCCCGTTCCTCTCTCTGTGTGTCCCTCACTTCCCCAAACCCTTCCACTGCCAGTTGTTGGGGGAGAGTCGACGATGTCACACGGCTAACTCAACGGTTACCGCCTTCTATAGTTCCAAGCAGCGCAGTACTACCGGTTGGCTGAGAAGAACGGTAGCAAGACACTAGGGAATACCTGGTAAGTTCAAGCAAGCACTTTATTCTCACCTGCTACATTGCGGCATGATACCCTCCACCCTTTGGTGTGTCCGTCGTCTCTATTCGTTCTTCCTTCGTAGGCTTTGTTGTCGAGTTCGCTTCCCAGCGTGGCTTCTCATGCACATGCGATCTACCCCATGCATTACAGGCGCAGCTGCAGGCCACAACAAGCCTCAGTTTCGAATGACTCGCACGTACTACTGCTGATAGGCTGTCGGGCGCCAACACTACTCGCCCTGTTTCCTCGCTGCCACTGTCTTCTCCGTTTCTGGACGTACGGTTTTGGCCCCAATTGACCAATCAATGAGCGAAACGGTTTCCCCTCGGCCCCATCGAGTTCAATGCCCAGTGGTGTTTGGCCTCTTTTCAGCGTCCTCAGCTCCACGGGGTCGCATGTTCTGCGGCCTGCCTTGACTGCACTCCGTCATTCGCGCGTTCCCCATCTTAATGGCCCAAGGGATTCTTTTAGTTCGATCCCCATCATCAGGCCAACCAAAGACGTACTTCTCACCGAAAACTGCACTTTCTCTGCACTCATTCGCTGTGCCTGATCAGTGATGCCCCATTAGATCCTGAGTGCTAGCGTCAGTGCACGCGCTACAACGCATCGAACTGCTCTATCTACTAGTATCATGTACATAGGGACTTTCTCTTTACTTTATTCACTTACTACTACTGCTGCTGCTGGTTTCCTGAGAACAACGCAGCTAGTATATTCTCGAGCTGAGAAACCGTTGGTTCCTAGCCGGCAGCACGCACCCTGAGAAAGTTTAGTCACTTTCTCTCTATCTGCCTTACATGCGTGCCAGACAAGGGACCCCCTTTCCCTACGCTAGCACAAGCAACGCATCTAGTGTTTTGAAAGTTCTGGATACTAACTTGACACGTTCACGTAGGATCTGGAAGGAGAAGTACAATCCGAAGTAAAGTTGGCAAAGGTTGTTTAGCTTTAGTCCGGGTCGTCATCGTCGTCATCATCATCATCATCATCCCTGGGTCTCTATCTACTGTATCTACTGCGGTATCCATTCATCCATCGGATCGGTTCGGTTCGGTCGGGGAGCTGGCTGGCTGGCCGGCTGGGTCTTTTCCCCCCTCCCGCTCTTCCCGAATGGCAATTGGGAGACGAGAGAGACCTGGGATTGGAAACCGATTTGAGAGTCGATCAATCCGGGAGTGGGACGCCGACGGTCTATCTGTCTGTCCGTCTGTCTGTCTGTACTGCGTGTCTGGCCTGTTCTGTGTTGTGTATATACATACTGTATCCTTGGGAGGATACACAGAGGGAGTGTATTTGTGATGGAGATGATGAGGGGAGAGGGGAGAGGGGAGAAAGGAGAAAGGAGTTACGTGGGTTACGTGGGAACATAGGAGCTCTTCCTCTTGCTTGTTGAGTGAGGTGTATCGGACAATCATGACATAACATCACATAACATGAACATAAATATAGCACACATATATACGACATTGGTATAGGTTATATGATAGGCACCCTGTTACTTGTGATGACGGTAATAGAGCTCGCTGCCTGGTGTCTAGATTACCCAACCAGACGATCAGTTACTGGATCGCCTTCTGTAGACTACTTACCCACTACTCGCTACCTTCTACGCACTTTCATCTATGGGCAAATATTGGTCCCTTTAACTAAGCAATCTAAGTAAGTAAGTAAGTAAGTAAGTAAGTACTAACTGATTGACTCGTACTTTCATTCCTTCATCGTACATTACAGCAGCAGCCAGCCGTGTGCGTGTCTGGCAGCTTGACCGCTTGACCGCTTTCTTCCTCCTCGTGCCATGCCACGATACACCAGGATACGATACGACAGGGCAGGGCACGATACGGCATGTCGCGGGTGGATGCAGACCCGTCCGTCCGTGTCTTACTTCGTGAGTACCTTGTTTAACAAGAAAGAGCACCTACATACTGTATTGTACTGGTATATGGCGTAGAAGATAGGATAGGATGCCCTGGCTTTTCCAGGTAGATAAACATGTCTAGTGTGGTCTGAATGGTGCCTGTTTCTTTGTTTGTTGTTTTGCTTCTCAGATGCTTGGCCTCGCTTTGCTTTGCGTGCCTTTGTGATATCGTGTCATGAAGAAGCGAGCGAGTGAGTGAGCGAGGAGTTTCCGAGTGGGTTATTTAGTACGTGAGTGGACTAGTGCTCAACAGGCGAGTTGGTAAGTTAGAACGGTCTATCCACGTCTAGAGGGAACTCGAGCTGGGTTTACTTATTAAGTTGTGTTTGCCTAGGAATATTGTGTTTAGGCGCATTAGGAAGGAAGGTCTTTTCATGGACTCTTTCTTATAGTACACCTACATAGAGCGACAGGTCCTCTCCCGGGGGAAGGTTCTTGTATTTCTTTTTCGATTGATATTTGGAGCCAGTGCGGTGCTGAAGGGGTAGATTGGTTGGTGATCTGAGGCTATTTGTGTCCCTATTTGTATGTCTATTGGGACGCCTTTATCACGTAGTAGAGTCGGGTGTTGGTGGTAGCGGATTCTGAGGTTGTATAGTGAGCGCTGCCTTTCTGCTATTTGGCGAAGGCTGGAGAACCATACAGTTAGGTGTAAATACTTACGGGTGTAGCCCCTGTTGATTATGACTATTCCTAGATGTGATTATATGGAAGGTTTCGGTATGCCGCTGTATTGTTCAATTATCCATTATGTAGCTATTCTGGTTGAACGAGACAAGAGCATCAGCCTTAGCTCTTCAAAAAAAAACTTTTTGTAGCTGTTCTTAACTCTATTCGTGTATTAAATTCTATCGTATCAAACGTATCTCGTTCTAGTGCTGTTATAAGTGTCCTTCTGCCCTGTGTTCATGCCGCGGCTGTACTCATCGATGAAGTAGACTTCTTCCTCCTTCAATTATTCAACTATTTGGCGGGTTCACTTCAAGATCATCGCTTTTAGCATTGCACGAGGCAGATTCAGTACATTTACTTCACTCAACCTTACTTAGGCAGACTTAACCAAAATCTTACTCAGATCAAAGGGGCTGAAACAGACAGACACAGAAACATGCATCTACCCATCGAATGAGACGGGTGGCTGAAGACCAGGAACCTGTGAGATGTCTACTCAGAGAGTCCGAGAGCAACTCCAATTACTTAATACTATGTAGATCAGGCATGTAGCGACGTATCTTCCACCTCGAGGCTCCGACATATCTCCGGGATTGTTAGTAAGGCATTTCGTCAGACTGCCTACTACCTACTGAGTAAGCACCCTATCTACACCTTCCTCTGCTTCTATACTTGCTAGGCAGGCTGGCTGTATGGTACTTACTCGTTGGTCACCAGAGATAAGGCGTGCGTACGTACTCCACGTACGTCGTCGTCTTCGCTCAACTGACCAGGCTAACGCCTTACTTCACGTTCGAGACCGTGGATAGATCACACTGACTAGGTACTTTTATCAATTTACTCTACAGTCCTATTTCGCTCGCTTGCGTGTGTTGGCGTTGGCAATGGTGTTGATGGTGGTAGGTACCTAGGTAGTAGTAGCCAGCGGTGGTCGTGGTTAGTGGTAGTGGTGTCAGTCTCGCAGTAAGGCAACCAAAAAAATTTGGAGAAAGGAAATATAGTAGAGAAAACCACTCTCCCTCGTGCATATGTGATATGTCGGTAGTTGACTACATCACGCCAGTTTTTCTCCCCAACCTAATACCTAGGTACTCAGTATGCAAACAGGCAGGCAGGCAGAACAGCTGGGCTCGTCAGCTGTGTCTTTTTTTCTCTCCTTCTCTCTCTCCTTTCTTATCCACGTACTACAAGTGCACTATAGTAATTAGTCTTGCTTTCCGTGACCCCGTCTTGGATTGACGTCGTTGCATTTTCATTCACGCGCTCGTGTTGTTTTTCATGCATTAAGGTTGTTTGTAAGCGTGGCGATGGAAGTGCGGAATAATTGATGGTAAGGGAAGGCTGGGAGAGGAGGAATTCAGTTTGTCGATGCGAATTTACAGGGAAGCGCCTTGGGAACGTTCTTTGCTTGCCTACCTGCCTGCCTGCCCAGCTGATATCTGCTCTATTATGAAGCAGGAGGCTGGTTAAATCTTAGAACGCTCGACTATTAAGTCAAAGGAACAGGGAAGTTATATCGATGTCGACGGCCTTGGGACTTAGTAACCCATGAGCTTGTTTTTGTTATGCCTGAGACCTTAGGTTTCATTCGCTTGGGGGTTGATTACTGAGGCTGCAGTTCTTGCTAATTAGTTTGGTTCCCTGTCTGTCTATCTCTCTGTATCATTCAAGAAATGTATTATGCAAGATCAGTTTTAAGAAGGGGGGGTTAAAATTCGCGACAAGGGACATGGGAAAAAGCTTAAGTAGGTTTGACAGGTAGATAACATACTCCATCGCATGGAGATGCCAATTCGAGAATGGGGTTGTATATTACCGATGATACACATCCATATACCTTGTATATGGATTTTAGTTTCTCCTGCACCTCTTCATTCTTCGCGAGCCAAGCCAAGTCGCCGACGTGTTACAGGTGCACCTGCGTAGTTCGTATCGGAAACTGTTCCGAAGACAGAGATTGTGTGTATGTGTGCACACACTTTCGTTCGACCGCGAATCACCGTGCGTTCGAGGGTTCCCCTCGAGAAATAATCGGAGTCGACCTCTATTGGTAGCGGCGGTCGAGAACGCCATCCACCCCACACTGTCGTTATGCGCAGGGAAAGGAAAGTGAGCATGAGATCAAAGGGCTGAATATGGGGAACCCTCGAATTTTTATCCTGGTGGGGGGGGGTCATGGTACCCTAATTGTAAACGAAAATAGCTAATGTCAAGCGATAAAAAAAAAAAAAAATTATGAGTGGTGGGTTCGTACAGTAGATATTTCTAGTACCCTTGACGGGATGAAAAGCTTGATTACTTCCCGATGTTGTTGTTCTAGAACAAAATTACCTGAGCCCGTTAAGACTCCAGGTACTGTATAGCGTATTGAAATTGTTAAGGAATACGACAGCCTTGCTACCGCGTGTTTCATTGGGGTGTCACACCCACCCGAGTCGTCATACCTACGCTTGCATATTTATATAGTAGGTAGCAAGATGGGTGGATGGGTGGAGTGAAGTCTAGAGCCTCACTTCATAATACTATAACCCGTGTGTTTACCCGAGTACATGCAAATTACGTAGTAATTATAATACGGTCTTGTGGTGTGGATGTTGAGGTAAGCTCGGGGTGGCATCCCGAGCCCGTCCGATGTGCAAAAACCACATAGACGTCTTAACTTACCTACACTAGGTAGGTAGATCGGACGTCGTCGACGGAGACAGGGACAGGGCCTGTCCGCCGCAAGGGCAAGCTTAACTACTGTAGCTAGGTCAGCTAGGTTAGCTAGCCCACGGCGACTCCCGCATGCTACGGAGCGGGAGCCAGGATCCGAAGAGATTACGAGCGATCAAAGAGTAGTGTACCCGGTAACGACGCAGCGCGGTAAAATGAACATCTCATATTATATCATTGTCAGTGTGCGGCATATCCGCAAATCCCGAGCGATCGGAAGCCAGGAGCGAGGCTAGACGGACAAGTGGGTAAATTTGCTTTCTTTTCTTTTTTTTTTTTTTGAAGACTTAGTTCGCTTGGAGGAGGCGATTTAAAAGCTCTTGGAAAAATCATGCATGCATGCAGGACACAGACGATTTATATCTGTGCAGTGCAGTTTGCTGTGCTCTGCGCAGGAGCTTGAATCACCCTTCGCATCGAGCATGCGAACTGAAATGCAGCGGTCCGGTGGTTTCAGGAACGCTGGAGCACGCAAAATTTATCGACTCGAGAGTGGTTGAAGCAACACGGTGGCCCATAAACCGGTTTGTTTCAGGGAATTTTTTTCCTGTCAAAGGGGGAAATTATTCCGGTGGCCGGTATGCGGTATGATTTACATATCTATGTTCTATCGAATAGTGGCGTATCCATCGAGCTCAGGTGGATATTCCCGTCCACTCAGTTCCTTGATAGCTGAGTTCGGGACGGGCAAAGTGGAGAAAGGAGAGAGATAGAGGAGAGTGAGAGCGAGAGCCTGCATGTATTATTCGGGACCCCGAGCTCGGATATGCTACCCTATAATCAAACCTCGATTTCAATACTCGGTAAGGCGTTTTTTTTTTTTAAAGCCACCGTTTCGTCTTGGACCTTTATTAGTTCCTTATGCAAGCAGCCACAGGACCTGGATCTAGGACAGACGGATGGGATGTTTCCCGGTCCTTCTGAAGGTGACAGAAGTGGGTGAGGTGTCTGCCTATTATGACCGAAGATGCTCATCTGGTGGACGAATGCGGTAGTTGGAAGTTAGCTCGTAGAGAGTGGATTACCTAGAAAAGAGGTCGTGATACACCTAAATCAAGGAAGTGTGGATCAGGGTGGGTGAAGTGCGGTTGTTGAGTGCGTGTGAGTCGCATGCAGTCTTACACTATACTGAAGGAGGTGTGGTCCTTTCACGAGTGGGTGGGTAGTGAGGAGAGTAAAGCACACGCTAGGTATAGCTCTTATAAGACCGTCTGGATTACGTGAGTTTGTTACTTGGAGTTGTTGATGATAGGTATGGGTAAGCCAGACATGAAAGACAAGACTCTGGCTTCGGGCCTAATTAGTCCGGAAAGATGATATTGAAGACGAGATTATCTATCTCTCGACCGCAGCCACCCCTATGCCTGTCTTGTCCTGTCTTGGAAGAAAGTCAACCTTGTAATTTTGCCACAATTATTGAAAATAGAGATTATAGCTTCAAGATGTAGATAGGCGAGGTAACAAGGAAATCCCTGGCAAAAAGCACCCCCGGGAAAAGAGGAAGACAGAGAGACGTAAGATTACACGTAATTATAGAGTGCTGCAACCTCATACATAGCGTAGCGTCTGTTTAATATGAATCCACATCCATCGCTAATGAATCAATGCGATCTTAAGCCTCTACTTTACGAGAAATAGGTAGGTGAATAGGTAACCGAGGTTCTGGAGCTACCTTGCTAGTTCCTGCTGGGTCCTGATATCATCCACATGAGCTTGAAGCAGGCAACCCCCAGGCTAGGTAGGGGAGTGGGGGATCAAGAGCTGGGTTAGTATACGTTAGTATAACAAGCCGCCAGGATATACTCGGCTAAAACGTGTCACGCCACAGCCTTTCCCAGTTACCTGTTTTACATCTGTCGTCACGACCCTGAAACTAAAGCTATCTAGACTTTTTCTAACAGTTAGTGTCTATCCGTACGGCAGGTTCATAGCGGTGGCTGGGCCCTGGGGCAGACTCCATGGGTCTTCCTGGTTTAACGACCGATTCAAGAAACCGAATTATCAATCTGGATATTCCCGAAACGGGAGACGGCAACTAGTTTAAGGCATGGTCGTAGACGGGTAAACAGCGGAGATGCGGGAAGCTTATTTGGACTCTACTCTCTCAGTATTAGGTAGGTATCACTTTCTATACTAACTAGTTAATGTGTATAAAACAGTCTATTGGATTCGCAAAGCGCCGATGGAGAAAGTTGTTGCTGGACAATCTACCCAGCAAGAACAGAGAATGGGATTTAAAAGTGTGGAAATAATTACCAGTAGAGTCCAAAACCGGAACCACCTGACATACCATCCCCCCGCGCGCTGCTACTGCATACTACTAGATAGGATGTACCATGTGAGATCGCCTGCGGCGGAATGGAGAATTTTGGGGGCAGAGGGGAGAGAGAGGGGTGATGGGCATAGGAATAAAAAGAGCGAGCGCCAATATACTAGTATAATAAAATAAATACCAACTTATTAGATTGAGGAAATAAAATGCACTCTTGGCATCTGAAGATCTGTAAGTGATAGCCCTCCAAGAATGTCTGGTACTGTAGTATAATACTGCGTATTACTGATGATACGTATACGCAGCAAGTAGCGCTGTTACTGTAAGTACGCAGTAATTAACTAATTAGGTAGTTTTCTTGACCAACTAGCCACTCAGCACAGCGTCCCGCCCACCCACAAGCGGTCCCCCATCGTCGCAGTATGACGGTGGGCTGGGTCGCATGTGCAAGCAGTCCGTGGGGTTGTGTGATCAGGGCGTCGGGCGGTGATTCGCGAACGGAATTGTCGCTTGGTTCCCTGGTTCTGACTGGCTGGGCAGGAAGAGGGTGTGGAGGGGGACAAGGAGGGGGGGAATGGAGAGAGGACTGCGCAGCACAGGTTGCATGCAGCAGCAGCAGCAGCAGCAGCATGCGGTACGGTATACTACGACACGACGGTCCCGCAGGGTTGGTTGCAGTTTATGTATGTATGTATGTATGTACACTACACTACGCTTTTACCGTATGCTGTGCTCCCGAGGATGATTGATGATGGGAAAGAAAGATACCTATCGTATCGTATACTACCCTAGGGCAATGGATGGACAAGTAAGATCGCGAGGTGCGCTGCTGTATCCGGAGGCAAGGTCGTAACCTGGGAATGACTGACTAACTCACTGACCAACTGACTTATTGACTGGCTGTGTGCACTGTCATCTCCCTGCAGTTCTGGCGCAGCATGCGAGACTGGGTTGGCCTGGTCTCGTCGATAAGTAAGTATGCACTGATGAAGCAAGATTTATTGAGGGGAACAAGCAACAACAGCAGCAGCAGAAAAGTTCAGTGCGCTTCTTCAGGTCTGGACGTGCGTTGATGCTCGCATGATAGGCACCTATGCATGGGGTACGGATAGACGCATGGTGCATTCAGTCCAGCTGGTGGATTGTGAGAGAAATGGTTGGCTCAGACCGTCGGACTAATTTACTCTACTGCAAACTACAATATTGGAAAAATAAGAAAACACAGTTATCTTGATTCAGGCATGTCATGTCACGTTTGTCAAGGGGGCACTATGCATGTTTTGGATCGAGATGTTTTTTTTTTTTTTTTTTTTTTGGAGGGATATAGATTTGTTGACGGAATTATCTGTGGCTAACTAGTGAAGTAATATGGGAAAAAGGCATCGAGTAGCTAATTCGATGCCTCCTCCGCCTCTAACCTGACCATTGACCATTGGCTAATTGCTCGCCCGTTGGATATCCTCCGATGATGATCATTCTCGAGATTTTATGTTATGTCGGTTGGCGCCGTTATGAATACGGCGTCGGAAATATCGATACCACCCGTTGATGGATGCAGTGCGAACAAAGTGAAAATTAAAGAAAAAAACAATGAAAATGGAAATCCAAATAGATAATAGAGAAAAAAGCCCATCTCGATCGTCCTCCCGTAACCTATGCCGCTTTCGTGTCGTGAGACATTATCTCGCTGTGTTTCAATCCGAGAAACACGAACCCCGCCCCAAAAATATGTGTGTGCGGTGCTGTGCTATCATGGCTCTCTCTGTTCCTCCGGTCTCTGGTGGAGGTAGAGCCAAGTAATCCCAAGAAGAAATATCAAGGAAAAAAACTCCCAAGTAGAAATCTGGGACTGAATATGCTGTCTTGCACACTGCGTTGACAAGCATCTGTCCTGTGTCCCCAATGCCCCATGACCATTGTACAAAAAAATGTGTGTGTTGGCTCCGACCTGCCACCACCGTCCCAACCACCGTTTTCGCCATGCTACTACCCAAAATGTACTGCTGAAAGGGAAATGAAATAGAAGACAACCAGATAAAATTGATGGTCCAAGAGATGGAAATCACCAATGACAAAAAAATCAAATGCTTGCTCGCTTGCTAATCTCGACATGGAAAAGAGACTGAGACAAAGTAGATCAGAATGAAGTTCCAGTTTTGCGTGAGCGGTGGTGGGATCTGGATTGCGCGTGGGAGCGTCAAGTGTATGCACAGAAGAACCGAAACTATTAAAGAGTAAAAATGGATGTTTAAAGGAACGCGGTCGTATTTTTTTTTTCCATTCGTGATCGTCGTGACGTAAGTCATAAGTCGTTAGGAGCTTGCATCGTTGCAAACTTGTTGCCCGCTGTTGGCGCCGTTGCATTCGGCTACCATCTTGGCGAAGTTTCGCACAACGTCGCCGGGGATCTGATCCCAGAGAAGGGATCGGGTGTAGACCTCCGACGCTGATTGTTTGTCGTTGGGACGCATGTTGGCCAGAGCCTCAGCAAGGTTGCGGCGCTTATGGGTAGTAGGAGGGGGTTGCGGCGCGCGGATGAAGTCTTGCGAGGTGATTCCATTGTACTGAGCCGGGGTGAGGGAGAAGACCTGCTCGTTGGACTGCTGTTCAGTTGGCTGCGTGAGAGAGTCTGCGAGGTCCCCGAGCATTGACGGGGCGACACTATCCATCCCATGGCTGGCCATGGGCACTGGAGCAGATGTTGCCCATGTCGTGCCGGATGGTTGGGGCGCTGCAGGCTCAATCGCATTGTTGGGAGCATGTGCCACATCAGCATCCTTAAGGATGTTGTTGAGCAGGGTGGCTGAGGCTTCGCGCATGTCTTCCGATACCCGAGGAATGGTGGGGGTCGAGCGGTTAGAAAGAACAAAGGCTCCGACGAGGAACAGCATGAAGAGCAGGCCACCCTGGGTAGCTGGCTTCTCGACCTCGGTGGCGAGGGTGAGCTCCGGCTTCTTGGGGTGAACGAGTTGCATCTCATGCTTGACTTCGGGTTCCATTGTGTAGTCTTCCATGTAGTTCATGTTGTCCCAAGCGCCATCCATGGCCATGTTGTCCATGTCGTTGAAGCCGTTGCCGAATCCATTGTTGCTGGGCATGGCAGTATGCTCGAGTCGCTGGACGTGGTCGGTTAGGATGCTGACCTTCTTGCGCAAGTCTCCGGTCTCGATGGTATGTCGCTGTACCATCTCCTCCTTCTCTATGCACATGTCCTCGATTTGGTTCTGCATGTAGTCCTTTTCGCGAAGTAGCTGAGCAAGCTTGCCGTTAAGATCTGCAATTTCCTCTTCCAGCGAAGAGATGAGGCCGGTGAACTGCTTCTTCTCTTCCTCAAGTCGCTCCGTATGCTGCTTTTTCCTCTGTCTAGAGTCGAGAGCAGCTTGCCGGTTGCGCAGAAGTCGCTTTTGCTGCTTGAGCTCCTTGATCTCTTGGTCGTCTGTCGACTGTGAGATCAATGTGTCGATGTTGTCAAGATTCCGCTCAGCAGGAATGTCAAAGCGAGCATTCTTCTTGCGGATGCCATCGCCACGGCGCATCTCGTTGTGTGAGCGGATGGCCGAGCTGCCGTCAACCTGGGACCGTTTCAGGGACTGTGCCTTGAAGTCGGTGTTCATCCAATCCTTCTGCGGGGAAGTCGGCATGGAAGTGTTGCTGGGACCAACTGCAGAGAACAATGGAACATGGCCGGTGGGGTTGCTGAATGGGGTCTGCATGGGCATGGAGCGTTGGAAGATGGATGCACCGCCATCGTACGTCGCCTCCAGCCCGTCATATTGCACGGGAGTGCAGGTGCCAGATCCATGGCCCATGGACCAGGACTGAGTTTGCGAGCCGTAGGTAGCATGTGGCGGAGGATCCGGCCGTGTGAAGGGGTTGTTGTTCTGAGGCTCTAGGAAGGGGTTGTTTGACGGCACCGACTGCATGTCGACGGAATGCCAATCCTCGGTCTTGGGAGAGAATAACGCTCCTGCAACGGCGAAGGAATCCCTGCGGCTGTCGCCCATGGGGGGTGACATCTCTAGGCCCGAGTCGATGGTGCTGTGGTCCAGGATACCCTCGTCTAGTATGCCGCCGTCATCCTCCTCGAAGAACTTTTGGGCCTGACTTGTGTCGACAGTGAGAGGATTCGGCCTGTAGTAAGCCTGCATCTGCTGGTATGAGCCCATTGCGGGGAGTTGAGGGTGTGAAAGTGTGACAAAGGAGAACTGCTTGTATGCTGAAGTGATGTCTGTGAAGAGGTGGGCGTATAGCTCTCTCTGTAGAATAATGTCGTGTTAGTGTACAGAGAAGTCGTTAAGTCGTGAGTGTGTGTGTGAGTGCGTGAGCGTGTAAGTGTGTATGTAAGTGTGTGTATAAGTCAGACTATAGCGCCGTAAAAGAATGGCGGCAGCGACGAGGACGAGGGATAATAATTCAATGCACTTGTTTGCAGAATTAAGACAGCGACAGTTGCTTCGATGGATCTGAAGCCAGCAAGAGGCGAAGAGGGTGTATGCGGGTATGATGCTATGGGAAAGACAATGGAGAAGGGCAGTCGGGAGGGGGGGTGAGGGAGTATAATATGTAAGTATGTCGATGGGAAGATAAAGAAGGTCGGGTAGTGTGTTAGGTAGTATTGAGCTGTCAGTGGGTGGTGGTGGTGGGTTGTTGGGATATGGGATGGTTCAGGATGTGGAGACCCGACCGTCCTTATACTATTAAGCATGTACTGCAGTATGTAGGTAGGTAGGGTACTTGGGTACATGCGTGTATAAGTGCGGGTGAGCCGGGTAGTGTGCCTCTAGGTACAGTAGGAGGGGGAGGGGGTTTATAGATTGGAGTAGATACATGTAGATAGAGAGATAAGGCAGCTAGGTAAGTAAAGGAAAGTAAAGACTTACACTCTCTTCTTTAAATAAGACTCTAGAAAATGCGTGTGAGAATGCGAACCGTTTATCTATGTAAACCAGAGCGCGTGAATCGAGAACGAGAGGAAGAATGATTGTGATGATGATGATGAGAAGAATAATAACAATAAGAAGAGCCAGGTTTCGAAGCCGTCGTAAGACTCAGAAACAGAAATGTGCAGTAGGATGCGAGAGATCGCGTAAACCTTCGACACAATATCAACAATAAGCAGATGATGTTTTTGTAAGTTCGGGGGCGCCTCTCAGACTGGGGGGAAAAAGAGGAAGCTCGTGTACTTAAGGAACAAGCATCGGGTTGGGTCTCTGATGACTCCCACGACTTTCTTTACAAGGGGACTACTTCGCGCGCGGGCGGTAGCGCAGTAGCAGCAGGCGGTATACAGAGAGGGACGGGCTCGAACGGGAGTAGACGGGGAATGTTCCCAAGGGCAGTCAAGGGCAGAGCATGGCAGTGGAGACTAGGAAGCACCATGAGACCCCCCGGCTGACGAACAGGAACTGGCGTGGGTGGTGTGAGGACCTATGTTGACGGCCGTCTACGGGGGTGTATGCTTGGAACAGCGACATGGAAGCCGTTCCGGTCGATGTGACCCTCAGCCAAGACTCTTAGGCCGTTACCAAAATCCCCACCGTCTTCATAACTGTCACCCAGAGCGAAAAGTAGGTGAGAGGGAACGAGAGGAGTACTTGGAAATAAGGGGGAAAAAATAAAGAATAAAAAATAACCTACGTTAGAAAACGGTGTATTGAACCAGACTGGACTGGCACTACCGGACTATGGTAGTAAGTGTATATACTACACTTACATTGACTGATCGAATGATGATTTACTCTATCGTCGAACCTTTTTGCTGTGTCCCAAGTTTCTTACACTACGGCTTGCTGTTGTTTTGAGTGTTATCAATCGTCGTCGCCGAGTGCCTATCAACGGTCAGCATATCGTAAGCCTAGACCAGATCTACGCCTCTGTCAATCAAGCGACTATCCATCTGGAATGCCGGGCAAAGTGGATTTGTGATCACTCCGATTGACTGTGGATTGTGGCTATCGTGGGATGGCAAAGCGACTCAACGTCAGGCTTGTTGCTTGATTGACGGATAGAGACTCAGTAGATAGGTGGATAGACGGACGCATTGATTTGATTGATTAGTACGTATTTCATTTTCACGGTACTGTATGAAGCGGGAGGAGGGTCGAACAAAGGCCGCCGTGGAAATCGGACACCCCCGCCCGTAAAGACGATGCGACTGGCTCCAGGAAGGGCAAGATAACGTGATGGTGTCCCGTGGGAAGCCAGTTTCGTCGTCCAATACGGTAGATAGTGTTGGTGTGTTAGGAGGATAACTCCGTCGAAAAGGGCTGCCGACAAGCGATTCGCAGCTGTGCCCTGAATGATCGATCGATTGTACCTTTGTACAGGCTACGACCACCACACACACAGCACTACGCTACTTAGTACGCGACTTAGTAGTATACGCTACTCTACACTACTGAGGAGTGGGTGCAGGTTGGGCACCGACGGCCGGCCTTGGGTGTGAATTGCTGCCTAACCGCTGTTCCCTCGAAGCCATGCGCTGCACACCAAGGCGTCTGTGACACTGGAGAGCCGTCTGTTTGCGCTTCCTATTGCTCGGTGCGGCGGTGGGGTGCTATAGCCACCTGCTGTTACTGAGTATTGAGTAGGCACTGGCTGTGAACGAAGCTCTTGTTACACTTACGATACGGCCGCTATCTAGATCAGTCTACGCTTGAGACTATGATACTAGTCTCATGCGGCGTCAGCCATTGAGGCTTCGTCTTGAGGCAGACGGCGACCTGACTGGCAGTGAAAAGGGCAGATCAAACCCTCTGGTATCTGCGACTGGTATCATTCTGCAACTGGTAATGTGATAGCAAACTGCGAGACGGCGATGCGACGTCTTTCTTGGTCGGACGTAACGCGCGATGCAGTGTAAATGCCAATACCAATGCCAATGCCAATGCCAATGTCAAATGTCAATGTCAATGTTTGTGCGTGCAAACAAAATTGTGGCTAAAGCCTTCTCGCGATAAAGCCTCCGGGGTAGGAAGAGGGTATTTCGCCCTCTGGTACGCCTCGAGATCGACAGAGGGACTGGCGATGCTTTCACCGGTCACATGACTCTGCCAGTCCGTGATTGAGATGTAAATCTAAACAAATACCTGCTCAGTGATTTGGAGGGTCATGTCCTGTGAAACCCAGCTAGAGCACAATTGCATCAGTGAGCCCCCGGTGTCGAGTTCCGTGGTAGGCCCCTCTGCCTTGTTTCATTTCAGTCTAGGGAGATGGATGAGCAGCCGCGCGCGCAATTGAGTCGACAGCCCTCCGTGGGCTAAGCGGACAATTAGTCGCGAATACAGAAACGCTCGTCGCGATCGCCTCGCCTATCACTCGTACCATCATCCCATGTAAACCTTTTACAATGTTAATTACCTACCAACTGTATACATGGACTACCCGTAAAAGTTTGATATCCCGGCTTGCTTGGGACGCTGCCTGCAACTCGGGAACGGGAAGACGGGAATGTCACTTGTCAAATCGAAGCTAGACAAGGAGCCCGGAGTCGATCTCGCCTCCACCCATGCTTTTCTACCAAAATACTATCGTAATTGTACACTATACTACATGTTTCAGCGACAGCATACCGCCATCAAACAACTTAAAATCAAGGAGCTTGACAAACATGTTAGTCTAGTATTTGAAATGATCGGGCGATGTGAATCGAAAGGTGAGCCCTTGGCTCCACCTTGGATCTGTTTGCTTGTAAAAATATCGTTGCGGTGAAGATGTATCTAATTAAAGCACGGGTGAGGCCGGGTTGTGGGTGTGAGCACGGGGCACGGGTACGGCGAAGTTCTATGGGATTTGTCGTCTGCGTTATAACAGTAAACGGAAGGACTATCGCAAGCCTCGCGATTGATTTTCGCGGCATGGTCTGAGCATCCAAGGAAAAGCGATTGTAGAAGCTGCGCTCTGGCGAGTTATACGCGCTGACCATACGCAGTAAGCAAGTTTCCAGCGATTGCCAAGCTCAGCTAGAACCTCGGATGGTGCACTGAAATCCGTCGATCCGGTTTTGCCGAGACGGCTTAGAACGGTTTCTGGTAATCGATAGACGCCTGAGAAGGCTATTTCGCCCCCCTTCAGAAAAAAGCTCTTATACCTTCGTTGATACTTACTACATCGCATGCCGGAAAGGGCAGGTAGGACTCTCTCTACCGTACGCTTTGGCAGCATGAACATCTGGCTTGCCGCATGGTCGCGTCTAGTATACATGTGAGCTGCTCGTCAAAACAGCGCGTCTCGAAGGTCGGCGCACAAGCGAACGGTCCTCGGAATTTTCTGATACAAACTGGGGCGAAGGTGGCCTGTTTTTCCGACCGACGTCAATATTTACGAGAGGTTGGTGAAGATCCCTGTCAGATTGATTGGGCTCCATTAATGCTTTCGAGAGAGGCGCGCGTTCAATAGCCATCACTGAAGGACGAGTTGCGAAGGAGAACCGCCATGCTATCGTATAATAGGACGTTCTACCGACCATTGTGGCTAAATTCTCAATACGGGCGCATAGGCGAAGCGCAAAGCGACAATCATGAATGAGCAGAGGTTCGCCCCAAGCAAGTGATTGGGCGGCGACTGTACTGTTTCCCGATAATCGAGCTAAAACTACCCTTGGCGCGACGAAACGTTGCTTATCGCTGCGGTTGGGTGGTGAGGTTACGATCTTCTCGTCAAAACAAGTAAACATTCCGGGCCAGAAGCTGCTGGTGCGTATTGAAGGCGTCACGATCGATTCAGCAGGTCTGTGACGCGGTGTTGACCTACTTGGGGGCTGATCATATGCTCACCGGCGATTGTCCGTCCATGAGCCGCGGCTACTCCTTCACCGAGTCAGGCGTACGATAGCTGTACCTACGTACGTATATATGCAATGGCAGTAACCGTGAATGCTGTGTAGGCCTTGTGGGACGAAAGGAGCTTGGGAGTGGACCCTCGCCCAAGTTGGGAATCGTTAGGCACGAACTATATGGGATAATGTGATCACGGTCGCAGAAAACGTGGCCAGGTCCTATGAGATGCAATCGAGTTACCCCATTATAGCGCGATCTGATTTGATGGCCAAAGAGGAAAGAGACGAAAAACTAGGTTAGTAAAATACCGTTTTCGGGGGTTCAGTTCCTCGAAACCAGTAAGTACCGCGCGTGGGCTACTTGGAGGGCCTGTAGTGTATCATGATGGAACCAGCGGTGAGAACGTCACGGTTTTCAAACGACCTAACGTTAGCTACCAGCATGTGTAGTACAGTTGTTACAGACCTGCCGAGCCGAGGAACTCATGCGATCCTCCTATATGAACTTCTTCGCCATTCAGTAGGACCCTGGCGTACAAACGGTTTGGTTGAATGTGCTGGCCAAGTTTGCTCTACTGCCCCAGACACCATCTCAAATTGATTCAGAAATTCTCTTGCGTGTGGAAAAAAGTGATCCCTGGTAAACGGTTTCTTGCATATCTAGCGTAACAGTATGGTACTTTCGAGCCCACTTGCCACCTTGTACGTCAAATGCGAGTAGCTTGCCCGGCATGTTTTTGACGCAGGTTAAGCTTAACTATTGGATGTTGTATCTCTTCACTTGTGATATCTGAGTTGTGGTATACCGCTTTGCCATGATCGGTCTCTCTTAGTAAGTCTATACTCGTGTTTGCACTTACTTCTGGCGACTAGCTCAGCGCAGCCTCAATCAAGGATTGGCGGTGTAACACCAACAGATCGGAAGTTTTCCCGACTTGAGTTCTACAGCAAAGTCTTCCATCTTGGTCAATCGCTCCTGTTAGTCCTGGCCCACTCATCGTGATGTAGCCGGTATTTCTGAAACGAAACTGGTGCCCAACTCGATGTCCTATGATGTTCTCTGATATCCAGTAGTGTCCTCCACCTTTCCCTACGTAGCTCAAAGTGGAGCTTAGGATTTGTGTCAAGCTACCTGAGGGAACGTGGAGTGGCAAGTTCGCTCGCATTTGTCAACTTGTATCTTGCGTGGCGGTGTAGAGGCTGGTTAGTGTGCCTCATCAGTACAGAAGAAAGCATCTGGTAGGCCCGGATAGGTATAGAAACCGGCTGCTCAAGCCGTTGCTACAGAAATAGCATATGTATGTTGGCAGACTTATCGTGCCGAAGCAAGACTAGCCGAACGGCGCACGTTGCGCGTAAACCTCGTCCTGTGGAGGAAATTGTGGAAGTTGCGATCCAGTACGGTCCAATTGGTCACTTTGGTGTCGTTGAGTCATAACGCTCTGCGATCGGAGGCTCTTGGGACCCTCTCCCTTTCTGTCAATGCAGTTTATTGGTGGACAAGACCATATCGGCCAGCTCAAAATTACTCAAACTCCCAAAGCTTGACTAGAATGTTATCTTCAACTCCGGAAGCGGGATCATTTGGTAGGAAAATCCGCTTAGGAATCATAAACTCAACCACGGGCGGTTTCTTGACCGATTTTGATAGTTCGGCCTCAACAAGCTGGGACAACGTTAGTGGCAAATTTGAGCTTAGTGGACTGGGACTGGCTCACGCTTTGATAGGAGTGATCCAGAAAGTCCTCCATATTGTACCATTGCTTGGTGAACTGTTCCGATATTATTTTGGCCACCGTAGCGACATTGGGGTGATAATGTGACTGCAGTTGGACGATCTCCCATAGACAACTATCAATAGCTTGAGTCTGCAGGGGATCCTGTTCTTTCTCGTCGAAGGGATCGCTCATTCCTTCGCTTTCTATAGTGGCTTTGGTCTCTGGGGTTCGCGGAACACGATGAATCATGAATGTACACAGCGGGTGTTTTTTTAGTAGGTTATAGATCCAAGGAACTATCGCGACAATGGCTGATGGCGGCGCATTGAGACACAGTCTAGCCATTCGTTTAATGAAGCTAGCAACCAGTGATGCTGGAAGATGAGTCGATGCTAAAAATGTGTCAAGTAACCGAAGAAACTTTGATCGATGTTTGGAGTGCAAGATATCTGCATCAAGCAATGAATATAATTTCTGATAAAACGAAGGGTAGTCCAAGTTCCGACTTTGGATAAGATAGAATACTCCGGACAGCGCAAGTAAGGATGATGACCCTCCGGCGTTGTAGGAATCCGTCAGAAAGTCCATCAGTAGCTCGGGTTGGACGAACCAAGGCGCTATGGACTCTGCCACGA
Source organism: Xylaria sp. FL0043 (assembly GCA_022578865.1). Taxonomy (NCBI): domain Eukaryota; kingdom Fungi; phylum Ascomycota; class Sordariomycetes; order Xylariales; family Xylariaceae; genus Xylaria; species Xylaria sp. FL0043. Next base: position 322,041 of record MU397272.1, read on the forward strand.
TTTCGAGCAACCGCTTTCTCTGTTGTCGATCGGGATTCAGCTTCAGTAAAGAGACCCAAGCTGATTGGCATTGCTTCTTTTGTTGGTGTAGTGACAAAATAAGCTGAGACTTCTTTTTAGGGAGATCAATATAGAGAGAGCCTAGATCTTCGGTACTACTAGGAACGTCTTCGAAATACGATAGTATGTCGAAGACACTATCAAATAGATCATTATCCATGGACGAAGCATTATGGCTTCCAAGTATATCACTAGTGAGTGTTAGCGAGCGTCCACGTCCGAGTCGGTAAGAAGAAAACTGTACCTTAATGCTTCAAAGGTATAGAAACGCACGTCGGCGTACTCGCCTAGATACTTCTCACAGAACTCCTCTTGGACATCCTCATATCGTTTACCGGCGAGTGCTCCAACGATATCCCTGAGAAATACCTTCGGGAACGTGGCTTCGCCTTTGTCACCATTCAGATGAGCCTCAGCCTTGAGAAGACGCATAGACAGAGTGAGGGCGGTTGATGCCGATTCGTCGTCCTCCAGGGCGGCAATGAGAAGCTTTTTGAAGTCAGCCAGCCTCCCCTTGAGCCATTGGATGACGACGGCCTCTCTTTCGGACTGGCCTGGCTTGCGCGACAAAGTCCCAGAGGCCAGCAACCTCAAGAACACCCTGCACAGGGACACTGTCGCAAATAAGGCAACTTCAGGATCCTCCTTTTGGTTGGAAGCAAGGTCGAGCAGTATGGTGATATTGTTATAGTTTTTCTTGGATTTGAGGATCTCATCTTCAAGCTGTAAGATTTCGGCTTGGCGATCTTCTGTTTCGTCGTCGTTGTCCTCCTCGTCGCTGCTTTCGGCTTTTGATCGCTTGCTGGCCTCTTCGGGTACCTTCGCCCGTTTCCTTTTCAAGGACGTCTCAACGGCGGCGCTAGGCATGATCTCTATTGAATCGTCATAGAGCAATTGACTATATAATTAATCATTCAGCAAGTAGCGCCGCGCTCGGACGTTTGCAGAGATGGTTCTAACAGGGCACAAAAAAAAGTTGTAGCCTCGAGGTGCGTGGACAGCAAGGCTGGAAGAGCCTAGGATGCACCTATGCTGTAATTAGTCTAGGTACTGCTAGGCAGTTGATTGAGACCCTCCACAGTAGGCTCTGGCAGCCTGTGACAGGGAATTCTTGAGTGCTGAGATCCACTAATCACGTGCCCTTCCAGCCAATCGCAGACGCCGATTGAAGCTCAACTCTAAGCCGAATAAAACCTCATTCTATCCGAGAAAGCTCCATCGCAGACTGTCATTTGCTCCGGCTAAGCAAAGCAACTCCCAACCCCGACTTCGTCGCCGCCCCCCCCGTGCATCATATCGCAATGGCCTCCCGTCTGGCTACCCGCGCCCTGGGTAAGTTCCGCCTTTACTCGTCCGGCGTCTGTGCAGCTTCAATTGGCCGTCTGTCCGGCATCGACGTTGTTGACCCGCATATGTTGTCGTCACAGGTGCCGCCCGCGTCCGCCCGACCATCAGCCCGCGCGCCATTCTCCCCGCCGTTACCTCGTCCGTGACGCCTTCGCGCTCGGCCTCGAACGTACCCGACCCCAAGGTCAAGGCCCAGTCCCTCGTCGACTCGCTGCCCGGCAACTCCCTCATCTCCAAAACCGCCATCCTCTCCTCCGCCGCCGGTCTCTCCATCTACGGCATCAGCAGCGAGTACTTGGTTATCAACGAGGAAACCGTCGTCGCCTTCTGCCTGCTTAGCGTCTGGGGTGCTCTGATCAAGTTTGGTGGTCCCATGTACAAGGAGTGGGCGCAGGCCCAGAACGAGAAGATAAAGAACATCTTGAATGCCGCCCGTGAGGACCACACCCAGGCCGTCAAGAACCGAATCGACAACGTCCAACAGATGGGCGGCGTTGTTGACGTCACCAAGGCTCTTTTCGAGGTTTCCAAGGTAATAGGAGAGTGCTGGTTCGAAACTAGAGTGGGACAGTAGGCTGATCAGAGTCGCGTAGGAAACTGCCCAGCTTGAGGCCAAGGCTTACGAGCTTGAGCAGACCACTGCATTGGCCGCCGAGGCCAAGTCCGTCCTGGACTCGTGGGTGCGATACGAGGGACAGGTCAAGCAGCGCCAACAAAGGGAACTGGCTGAGAGCGTTATCGCCAAGGTAAAGAAGGAGCTCGAGAACCCTAAGGCTCTTCAGCAGATTCTTCAACAGAGCGTCGCTGATGTAGAGAGTGAGTATATCCTTTCAGTGGCTCAGCTCTCGAGAACTCTCGTTGCTAACCAAGACGTAGGGATCATGTCGTCCAAGGCTCAATAGACTTAAAATAATTAGATACTCCCTGGCGCAACCGACTCTTTCCTTTGTTTCCCCAAACATGTGTCTATAGAACACCCTGTGCATTAGTCAAGAGAAACATTTAAAGTTATGCGGTCTCGATTTACTCGTGTATGCTGGGCTGGTTGATGGTTTTGTAGATCGTGTACATTAGAGGCTCGATGATCTACAGTTGTCGTGGCAGATTCTGCCCACTATCACACCGTAACGCACCCAGACGGAGCCATATTATCGAGGCGCCTAACAGGTCTCTGATATTTAGGCGAACAGAGTTTACTCTTATATGACCAAGACAGCTAACCGCTGCGATTATTATACAAATTCAAGCCAATTGTCGCCTTGGATAGAAACACTGAGCTCAGAATGGCGTAGTCAATGCTTTCACCCGCCTTTGCCATTCCACTTCTCGAGGAGACCAACCGTCCACTCTCGAAATTTGCGATCGCTTTCTGGGATGAAGCTGTTACTCTTCTCTAACAACCCAGCTATTGTCGTGATCGCTTCGTAGGGTAGTGAAATGTCCTGAACATCGGAAGTCATGGACTCTAACATCTTGTCCGCCTGCTCCTGGCTGACAGTCCGATAGAACACCTTGGTGGCATTGGTAGGTGACGAAGGGGCCTCGGTTGAAGAAAACGTAATGTTGGCGTTAAATACCCAGATGTTGAGAATATCTTGCATCTGGTTGCCGTCTCCGGACTTGGAGACAACTAAAGGGGAGCTCGGTTGGGTTTTTATGGGAAGGAGCACCGATTTGGAGCATCCTGACCGAGCCATGGTTGCTAGGAGCATGGCGCTGACACACTGCGCTAGTGTTGGATATGATTCTGGGATGTTATGGTCTTGCTGTTTGACAATAACCTGCCATTTGAAGATAGATGCAGATGATGGATCATCATTTTGAACACCCAATTGTGTCTTGCAAGACGTGCAGTGTAGAGTTGTTGTTGTTTTAGCTTCATGGCCCGCCCTGCCAGCGCCTTCCGAGGTCGAAATCTAATTACGCTGTATCAGCGGTTTGAGCATGCGACAAATGTCATCAAATAGAGTTAAATAAATTGATCGGGCAAAATCGATCGGCATTCAACTAACGAGAATAAGCTATATACAACATGTACCTCTATATAATCCCAAGACTTCCACGTCCAAGGAAAGCTCTCGGTGAAAGACAGAGGCGTCCTCCCAGGTACACTGGCGTCGATCCCAGAGTCGTAGACCTAGGGTCCAACATACCAGGCACCATATAATCGGAAGCAAAATGCATTCTATCTAGGGTGTGAGTATCGGTGACCAGCCCACTGAATAGCAGAGACGCTGGCTCTGGCCACCTTCTATACACCCAGAAAGGCGTTTCAACGTCTTCAAACCGCTACAAAGAAAGAAAAACTCACCGAGGATGGAACTAAATCCGAGCTTTTGAGGAGGAATGATGTTAGGTCAACGAAACCGACGCCAGATTGTGCTGTTATTCGCGAGCTTGCTCCATACCCACGATTGGCCAGGTGCTCTTCGTCGTCGTCGTGGCCGTTTGTGTGGTTGTGCGGTTTATGGCAGTGCCAGAACTCCATCATCTCCGCCCAGTTCTCGCTAGGCAGGTCTTTCCATACTTTGAGAGTGCCGCTTTCGACGATGGTCGATTGACACGTCCTGCACACCACAGCTGAACCTGGCTCAAGGTCTGTCGCGGACCAGGGGACTGACTCCTCGGAGACCGGCGGAATGCGCCCGACTGAAGGTGCGGCAAGTGGTAGTCTCCATGATAGACTGGTGCTTCCTGATCCCTTGATGGGTAGCTGTGATAATGGAGCTACGGTCTCAGGGAGCCGGAGGGTCTGACTGGATCCGCAATGCGTGACAGTGAGAGCCTGACCATCAGCAGAGACAGTCGCTTGTGTATCTGTTGAGACTGGTGTTGGTAGACTGCATCCGACAGAGACTTGCCGAATATTGGACAGAAGCTCGGCATATATGAGAATACGTTGGGAAGGAGACATGTTCGATAATGGAGGAAGAAGTCGCACGCGCGTTTGTTCTTTCGTAAATAATAGGATGTTTTAGAGACCCACATTACAGAAACTCCCCTTTACGCATATATACTACATAGCATGTTAACTATTCCAGCTTTCGGCTTTTAGTGGAAAGATATAAATTTTTAAGTTTTATTAAGCCGTCATACTCGCTTACCTAGGAAGCCTTACAGTGCTTTACTTTCGCTTTCCTCATGATCAATACATGAGTTCGGAGGTATTTATTCTTTTCATCCGGGGCCTGATTTGGTTATATGCTTATAGAACATATTCCGAATCTGGAATCACATACGCCTCCATAATTGTATACCGGTATATATGCATTCCATCTCCTCACCGTTTCTAATTGACGTCACAGTCTTTCCTCCTCGGCAATTGTCATCTCAAAGATTTTGAGAACGAAGCTCATGATGGCTTCCATACTATCATACGTACCGGTTGTGAACCGGTTCATCAAGAGCAATGATGAGTCTCGCTCTATCGACCTCCCACCAGTTGAGATTCACAATGTGGAGACATCCCCAGAGAAGCGCGACAGAACTCTGAAGCATCTCCTGAGAGCAAATCACATTAACCATGCCATTCTCTTTCATGACTTGCGATTTCACAATCATCTACCGCATATTCTATGCTCGGCCTATCTTCTCGGTGCCTCAGACACACAGCTGCACCATGTTTACGATGAGGAAGCCAGAACGCTAGAGCCTTGGACGTCGTCCCCTGCCGAGGTCACCCAGGATGACTGGCAAAGCTTTCGGGGCGACAAACGGTATCAACGTGCTTTTATTGACTTCTTCGAAGATGCTTTGGTAATGAGACACAATTACAACTGGAAAAAGGTGGTAGAGGAATACCTATACAGCGGCGAAGAGCCCCTCGTGAATTGCCTTATTGGTGGTCGTATGTTTCTCCGCTAGGCTTGCAGACTATCTATTTCTACTAACAGCTGCAGTCGGCCACCCTCTCATTCACCTTGGATATGCTTATGAGATGGACAATAAAGAGGTAGCCATGGAGGCATTGGGGCTGGCTTCCACAGAGTACAATTTCTTCCACAAGTACTTGGACGACCCATCGTACACAAAGCCGTCAGCGTTGAAATCTTCAAATCCGCTGAAGTTGCTCACGAAAATGGCCAATGACAAGCGAGTGAAAGATCTCTTCAAGGAGCCCGGTTTTCAGAACCTCGAATCTCTCTTCGACGACCACGAGGACCTCGTTATGGAGTACTGGAATGCATGGGCTCTCGATGACCCGAAGAAGCAATTCCAAGAGTCTCAAGAGGCTGCAGTATCCCTTCTCGTAGCTACGGTTCCTCCGGGAACGCACTCGTACAACTTCGTCGTCGTCCACCTCCTTACCACAAGTCACGCAGTGCGAATACTTCTTCCCATGATTCCGCCGAAATACCACATCAACCTAGTGCGTCAGTGGTGGCTGCTGACGGTTGCAGTCTACGCCATTTACAAATGTCCTAACATCGACCCCGACAACTTGAAGCCTAATGATGTAGCGGGGAAGCAATGGAACTATGTAGAAGATAAGGCGCTCAATAGTGCTTACGCGACGGATGCGCATTTTGTCAAAGGTCTGGTTGCCTTCGTTCATACCATGAACTCCAAGCTAACGGTTTCTAGCTATTCGCGCAATGAAAGAGGCGGCAAGGACATGGGGAGATGTGCATGAGCACTACCTGGGGGCGGCAGTCCGGTTTGTTGATGACTTTGAAGGATGGATATTTGATTAATCCACGCTGGCATTGAGTTACTGCAATGCTATTATGCTGATTCTGTACCATTCTTGGTTGTCATTCTTTGCAGTCCTCAGATTCGTTACCTTGTTTTGGCGGGGAAGCTATTCAGCGGGAGACTGACATTATGTGAATAAGGTATTTTCAAATCCCACCTAGGATGCATGGCATAGGTAATCAATGTTTAATTGCTATGCAACGCGAATTCTTATGGTTACATGTAAAGCCAGGTGATCTCTTGCGACACTTTAGACTTTCTGTTGGCACCACTTTATGACAGTAGGGGTAGTCACCTGATAGCGCGCATACAGTACCTCAGGTCACAGTTACAGTGGCGCAGACGCGTGCTGTAAAACACGGACTAACGCCACTAGCACTGCCTATCCTCCCAAACCCATTAAGCTCAATCTGCCCTTCATCGAAGAACTACGTCAGACTCATCAATTTCATGGTCAATCCATTAGGTATCTCCGGCCGCAGCCGACATATACCGTACGGAAAACATGTCTTACGTTGAATAAAATACGATTGTACGAGTGTACCATGAATTAAACTCGAAAACAAAGCGACAGATGCCTTCCAAGCATCGAATGCAACATGGCGCCGCCTGCGAAGCGCCTAAAGCGAAACATAGTGCGGACTTCAGATGATGAAGAAGACGACAATAAACCCGTCATCAACACGCTAACCAACTATCTCTTCTCGTCGCCCGATGCGAAAACGAGAAATTCCTCTAATGACGACGTCCCCCTCTCTCCCAGTCCGACCCGCAAGCCGCCGCGCCAAACAACCCGCCAGCCCTCCAAGCCCCTTCAGCCCTTCTCTCTCAATGGCTCGAGTACGAGAAGTGGGAAGAAGAGCACGAGCACGAGTCCAGAAAAGAGTAGGGCCAGACCGCCCACCAAGGGTAAAAGCGAGGAGAAAGGCAAGACGGCCGACTTGAAGACATTATTCTCTAAACAAGCCGAAAGGGCCGCGGCACGACCGCCAGTGAAATTAGATGACATAATAAGCGACCCAATATCTGACGATGACGATGTCGGAGAACACAGGGCCACGGCGACTAGTCACGTCGGCCTAGCTTCTCGAAAGCGGTTCAAGGATTCGTCGAATAGTAATATTGTTGCGTCTACGTCTGCCCCCTCGAGCCAGAAGTTCATACGACCATCTTTACCTTCGCAGGATCCTAGTTTAGACGATGAGCAGAGGCCTTGGTCCGAGAGGTTCGGTCCTACGAACCTGAATGAGCTTGCCGTTCACAAGAAGAAGGTTGCCGATGTTAGGAGGTGGCTTGAGGAGGTCATGGCTGGCCGAATGCGACAGCGGTTGCTTATTCTCAAGGGAGCAGCCGGCACCGGGAAGACCACAACGTTGCAGCTGCTTGCTAAGGAAATGAAGTGCGAGATCTTGGAATGGCGGAACCCGACAGCGTCTGCTGGGGGCCAACAAGGCTTCCAGTCTGCTTCGGCTCAGTTTGCAGAGTTTATGGGCAGGGGAGGCAAGTTCTCTCAATTGGACCTCGGCCTGGAAGATTCGCCATCTCAAAGTTACGGACTCAGCGACGGAACCCCAAAGATTATGGTCATTGAAGAGTTTCCTAATACATTTGCCCGCTCGTCCACGGCTATGACGTCTTTTCGGAAGGCCGTGTTGGAGTTTCTAGCGACAAATACCCCATCACTTTCGCTCTTTGCAAAGGCAACTTTTAAAAATCCTATTATACCCGTGGTTATGATCATATCCGAGACTCTCCTGACAACCACTTCCGCATCTGCGGATAGCTTTACAGCACATCGATTGCTGGGACCTGAAATAACCCGGCATCCTGGAACCTGCATCATAGAATTCAATGCTATAGCGCCCACACTACTTTCTGCTGCTCTAGAGTTAGTAGTACAGAAAGAAGCCAAGAAATCCGGCAGGCGGCGGACACCAGGGCCGCTCGTGCTCAAGAAACTAGGCGAGATTGGGGATATCAGAAGCGCTATCTCCTCTCTCCAGTTTCTCTGCTTGAAAGGCGATACTGAGGCCGACTGGGGATCCCAAGTTAACTTTAATAAACCGAAGCGGTCGCTGAAAAGCTCCGTCTCCTTGACACGAGGGGAAGTTGAAACATTACAGCTTGTTTCACAGCGAGAAGCAAGTTTAGGCATCTTCCATGCGATTGGAAAAGTCGTGTACAACAAGCGGGAGGAACAACCATTAGATCCTTCATCTATAGAGGGAAGGGCCGAATCATTACCTGACTACCTGGCTTCATATTGCCGGCCGAAGAAATCCGAGGTCTCTGTCGACAGCTTGGTTGATGAAACAGGAACCGATACTCACACCTTCATTTCGGCTTTGCATGAAAATTACGTCTTGTCTTGCGATTCAGATAACTCCTTTCTTGATTATATGGGAGGGTGTATTGACTATCTATCCGAAAGTGATCTTCTGTGTCCTTCCTGGGATGTATTCTTTGGTGGTCGCGGCGCAGGTGGTTTGAATTTCTCTGGAAAAGATTCAGCTAGTCACGTGCTACGACAGGAAGAAATCGCATTCCAAGTTGCCACACGTGGTTTGCTTTTCTCTCTTCCTAACCCGGTGAAGAGGAAGGCGACCGGGCCTAGGCGCGGTGGCGGTGGTGATGCATTCAAGATGTTCTACCCTACGAGTCTCAAGCTATGGAGAGAGAAAGAGGAGCTAGAAGGCCTAGTCGACCACTGGTCTTCTGTTCTATTAAAGGGTGACGACTCCGAGCATAGTGTGACTGCCGGCGCATCCGCTTTCCGCCGCCCGAAAAGTGCCAATACTGGCGAATGGCTTGCTGACAAGGGCCCTCGGCGGAACCCTCGCCAGATGAAGGAGACAGAACAGACTGCGGACCAGTCCCCAGACCAATCAACCGCATTGCTTTCACTTGGTAGCTCTGCTCGACGGGAAATGTTACTCGAAAGACTACCCTACATGTTACATATCGCCCGTCGGCAGAGAGTACCAGGTCTAGGAGTACGAGCAAAAGAAATCGAAAAAGTTGTGTCGTTCTCAGGCATTAGTTCAGCTATTGACGAGGATGATGTGGACCCTGATGAAAACTCAGGAGGGGCGCCTGGAGAAGCCTGGGCTACGGACAAACCTACCGAAGAGTCATCACCGCGAAAGAAGACCTTTGCCATAAGGCATAACAGTAATAGCAGCGGCTCTGTAACTTCTTTACAAGTGCAGAAGCTCGTACTGAGTGATGATGATATAGAAGATGATTGATATTCAAGTTGATGGTGAGATCAACTTGTTGTGTAGTGTCTGAAACTGGCGTATAATGGTCGGCATGATGGTATTGTTGTTGTCAATGGCTTGAGAAAGACTTGATGGGACCAGGGTTTTGGAGTTCACTTTCTGGGTCGAGGGCATAAGGATCTTGAGAAGTATCCATTACATGGGAGCGCAATGTTCGGCGAAATATTCTATCTATGTTTCAAATCAATCCAAGTCATTCAATCAAGTCGAAATGCGGGAAAAGGCTTTCTTATCCATTTCCTCCGTAAAATTTCGCTAACTCCAGTAGTTATCTGGACGATCAAGATGGGAAACCCACTGCAGGTTTGCTTTCCTATTCCCAGTTCGCGGTCATGATGTGGGATACCGGAGTGGACGATCATGAGGCTCTTACATCGTATAAATCGCATTCCTCGCTCTCCTCCGGAAACGCGACGCTAGCGCGGTAATGTGGCACTCACTACCACCAATCAAAGACTTAGCTGGCGCGGGATTGAGCAGGAGAGGTATGTAACTGCAGGAATGCATGCATGCAGACGACAGGTATCATCTATTCTGTGATTCTTGTTGGTGCTGCTCTCGCGCAGCATATCGTATAGTTGATTTCGGCTATACGAAAAATGCGAGAGCGATGTACGACCTGCACGCGCGCGGACCTTGCTGAGGCACCAAGAGGTGCTGTATACTAGTAGGATGAGATATGGTACCTAGTATGCCTCTTGCCTGTGGTAGGCGATCTATCAGGCTTGACGATGCGAAGCGTCGATCTCTACTTCGGTGATAATGAGGTTAAGTTTATTGTTGTCATGCAAGTGCCGTCGAAGCGGGAGGATTAAGCGAGGGAATGTCTTGCGTTCTTATGGAGTTCCATTGGGACTTGGTTTGCGCTCGTCTGATCGATTCACACCCGAAGCTAAAGGATTACACCCAACTGATTGAGTCGGCTCGTCAATGCAGGCGGCGGCCGCATATATCAGAGTAATCGGCCGCAAGCGAGAAGCAGCCTGCATAGGATGCTAAAGTCCGGCTGTCCGTACATCGTGAATTTTTATCTCGAATACGACCTCCCCGGTCTGTATACCTCGCTCTTTTTCCTTCAAACCCGACCTCGGACGCCTCAATAATACTACGTTTAGAAAATCTACATTGTCATATTTCTACTTTCCGTATCTCACCAAGCCTACTATTCTGTGGTCGGGGACTACCTTTCCAGGCTCTCAACACATCCTTGCATCTCACTCTCAGAGGACAACATAGGTTTCGAGATCTCCCTCGGATACTAAAGACATGACCGTTTAGTTATGACTTAGTATGACATAATTACCAGCTATGAACCCTAATCATTCGACAAATTGTTGCGAGGCAAATGTCAAAGGAGGTGACTCGCACATTGAGGAAATGTCAGACCTCATCTTCAGCTTCGATAATGATATTGAGACCGGGTTTAGCACAATGGACATAACTTCCCTAGAACCCAGCAACAGCACTTCATTGCGTTGTTCATCACCCTCATCTTCCCAGTCGGGATACGTCATGATATCATATCCAAGCCCCAGCGTGAACGCAGAGCCTTCTTTCACGGACTCGTACAACCCAAGGATATCGCCACGATATCACATGGCAAGAAAAGACAAAAGCCGAAGGACGAGACAGATGTCATCAACTACATTACCATTACACGAATTGCCGCCTTCAGATACAGTAAATTATCCGCAAAGACTATCACCGTTACATCTACAAGCACCCCAGGAACCACATCACTCACCTACCCCCGAATCAACAACACCTGGAACGAGGCAGTTCCAGGACAATATGCTCGCGTTACTCTCTCTGCTTCCGTCTGAGCGGTATCTGTCGCCATCGCCTAGCAATGAAGAACATCAGTTAGAGGACAAAGTAGAGATGCATGGACAAGATTCCAGCGCGGACCCCGCATTCCTCGGTTCATCAGCACCTAATACTACTTCCTCTGGCCCTTTGGGATACCACTCGCCGTATTCTGTTTCGTCCTGCTCGATGCTGGAGTTCTACGAAGAATCAAATGAATTTGGGGGTTCCTAGTTGACTGGGAAAGAACCAGCGAGGTCTGTAACTGATGGATGGCAATCATTCTAGGGTGAATGGCGGGAGTACGGGAAACATGTAGTGAAATAGTCCGTATATGAGCGTTGCATTCAGATTGACTACTTCTCAGGTGAGAGGAAAGTTCTGATATATATACATGAACAGTATCTAATACCCATATATTCGGTAAAATACATGAAGTGACTCCTTGACACAGTTCACTTTCAACAACATACAGCTGTGTCCTTATATGGAGCTACTCTGAATGGCTGCGTTCATAGATGGACGGCACACGATCGATCCGCCATGGAGGCCCGGGGTACAGGCTCCTACGGACCTCCAAGCGCGTGTATCGAACTTCGGGTCTTTGCTTCAATTTTGGTGTTTGACATATATGCCCAGACTTTATAGAAAAAGCCAGGAAGTCTAAGCCAACGCAAGCACCTTCTAACCTCAACAGTAGCAGACCTGTCCAAGTAGTCGTATAGGGTGTTAGATTATACTAGGGTTAGTGGCCAAGTTTGAGACTAGTATCGAGGTCGCGATAGCCTCTTGAGACATGTTTGTTACGGAGAATGTATTTGGAGGTCGGCTAGCGGTAATCACAACGAGTCTTATTAAACTTCCCGCTCGTGGTCTGATGGTCGCGCTGAATCGTGTGGCACACAAAGGTAATTTGCGAAAAGCCAGCACACATCTTGGTGATATCAAGTCCGCGTGCCCACTGACTGCATGCTTGCTAGTAAACATAGAAAAGTGCGGGATACGCTGACTCGTTAGAATAATAGGGGATAACAATCTTGGAGGACACACCTCCCAAACCGCCCAGCTCATAAGCGGTAAACCTACCAAAGGTAGCACGGTCGTGATTTACATGTGAATTGCTCTTATTACGTTCATCCGCCAAGAGCGTTCAGCCAAGACTGATAGCAGAGGCAATTTGGTCATAACATAAGAAAATGCTGAGAAAAGGCGCGACGAGTCCTTCGGACTGACATGCCTCAGAGCAGGCCTGAGCTGTCTGAGGCTGCCAAGCTGTCCTTGCTCGTAAAATAGATCAAGTTTCTCTTGTCGGCGACGACGAAGCTGAATGAATAGACAGCAGGGATGTGCTCTGTGACGGGCATAGGGATGCAATATTAGGGACTCAGCACGAGAGCCTGTGCTGACTCATGATGCCGGCCGTGGCGGTGCGGCGGTCCGACCCTCTTCTCGTAGCCGCCGGGCCTCCGTTTTACCGTCGGCGTGGGATACCGTATTGAGAAAACCAGAACGGTCTAATACAACTGGGGCATGTTGCAGAACAGTGTGCCACTATGTGTTATATATAGGCGGCTGCTTTTCTGGCCTTTACTAAGGACACTAATACGAATGAGCTGGAGGCTCTAGGGCCCGAAGGGCTAGAACTATTAAACCATATTATATATATTATACTACGTGTAGAGCGTAAGCATCCTGACCTCCGAAATTTAATCAAACATGTTTAATTCCGTCTGTTTTACCTCTGGCCTCGGCTTTTGACAAAAACAAGTTCTGGGTTACGCGTCACAACTGCCTCTGTTTCGTTATCCCTTTGGGGTCCATTTCGGCACCGTGACCTTTTTGAGCCCCACAAGGCCCCTGCTAACATCAGTTACCTCAATAGTACGTGACGTACTAAGGGACCTGTAGTTAATACTATTAAAATTTAACCAAAACAATAGGTGCAGTTATAAAAAAAATTATTTGAAAGTAAATTCTGTTTTTTTTCGCTGAGTATTCTTTTTAATTTTTTAAAAGCTTTATTAAGCGCAACTAAAGGAAGTATTATATTAGCAATAAGGCTATTAGCACGCTAAAACAAGGCCACAGTATTTTAATAAGCGTACTGCTATGTAGCCACTGTTTACGCAGGTACCTTTTTCACTATACAAAATAGGTGATGCCTAAGGTACCTCGTAAATGTTGAAAATGATTGGCTGGATTATCCTTGCAGAAAGTCACGGTGCCGAAATGGGCCCCAAAGGGATAGAGGAAGAAGCAGAAATGTTCTCATTATACAACCTTCCCACCAATAAGTAAAGTTAGCAAGTATTATCGAATAGTCTTATATTCTTGCGCCCCAGTTTGTTTCATCCCGTTTCCAGACTTCCAGTAGTTCCACGCTTCCTTTTGTACTAGAGTGCTCGTGGCCAAGAGTCTTGATTTGGAGCTCTACACATGAGGTTAACAAATCCTTGGCGTCCCATAGTCGACCAAGACTGTTCCAAATCTGCGCCAGGTTATACATGTGAATCAGTCGATCAGGGTGCTCATGGCCGAGTACTCTCGTCACTCTCTCTCGGAGATTCGTCTGTAATCTCTCGGCATCTTGAATGCGGTTCTCGCATATATATATCTTCACCATGACTGCGTCAAGATTCAAGTTACCGGGATCGTCTTGATCTAGAGTCGCCTTGCCGATATCAATAGCCTCATGTGCCCATTTGGCCGCAGTCTGCGTACGACCTTGGTTTATAAGTACCAATGCGATATGGCCCATGCTCGACAAGACACGAGGATGCTCCCGGCCGAAAATTTTCCTTTTTGCATCTATGACTTGAATCAAGATCTTTTCAGCTTCCACAGAACGGTTCTGCTGCTCAAGAGTAACTGCGAGACCTTCCATACTTTCCAACGTCAAAACATGTTCGTCTCCCAGTACCTTCTTTTCCAATGCTATAATTTCTGAACCAAGTTCCTCAGCCTTCTTGAAGTCGCTCTGGTCCTCGTATATTGACGCTAGTTCTGCCATGATAATGAAAGTTGTAGGATGTTCCTTGCCAATCTCTCTAATATATACTTCCAGAATCTCTTGTGTCAGTTCCTTCGCATCGTTCAAACGCCCTTGGGTATGCATAATGGATGCTAACACGTGCTTGATAATCATTGTTATTGGGTGCTGGGTGCCCAAGGTGCGGGTAACCCTGGTGACTTCATCTCTCGCAATGTTCGCTGCTACGGCTAGCAAGTTGTGTTCAATATAGTGGTCGATTAAAATAGGTAGTGATTGTTGGTATATGCTGGCTAACATATCCTGTTGACCGTTGACAATGTTTTGGTACTGGCTAATATAGCTCGGATACTCGTGGTTATCGACGACCCCTTCTTGTAGTTGGAGCCGCGCATCCTTTTCATCGTATTTTAGAGTTGGATGGGACAATTCTTCGTCCGAACGCCCAAAACCAAGTTCGTAACAGAATGCCAATTGCTTAGCCAATACACCGCTTGGCCGTTTTGATACTAATTTCTCGAGGTCTTGAAAGATCGCGGACCGGACGCGATAGTCTAACATAAAGTATGTCGGGAGTGAGTAGCAAACCTGATACTGTTTAAGCATGCTGATCGAAAGAAATTAAATTCCAAGATGCTTACGATAAATTCGTCGTCGGTCGGAAAGCTCGTTGGATCCAGTAGAGACGGGGCGGCTTGGGATGACCTTTAGTTATGAATTAGTACTAGAATGCCGTGCATAGAACGCCAAGGATTGCCTACAAGTGAATGTCTAAGCTGTGGAGTGCATCCTTGATATTGCATTTGCGCAATTTGGGATCGCATTCAAGAGACCCGATGAAAAACCTTTGCAATACTTGTTTGCTTTTTGCCGATAGATCTGCTTCTGCAGATACTAGCTGGGTTGCGTATTGTGTCAAGCAGCCTTCAAGCTTCAGGTCCCAAAGCAGTCGCAAAGACCGATGTTCTACCTCATCGTCCCAGGATCCTCTGTTCATTTGTAAGGTATGTGGCAGCGGCAGGATACCAGAGAGATGCCTTTCGAACATGAACCATAGACAGAGCATGCCGAAGGAGAAGACATCAGTCCTCATTACTTGGTCTGGTGTGAAGTGAGGATAATCCGTTGCCTCAGGGGCGCGCCATAACTGAGTCCCACCGAGCATGATTAGGGAATCGTCACCGTCGTACGAGGTCGAAAATCCAAAGTCCACCACCTTGGCTAAGAAGAAGCCACTTTGACTGTCTATAAATATCAAGACATT
This sequence comes from Xylaria sp. FL0043, assembly GCA_022578865.1. Taxonomy (NCBI): domain Eukaryota; kingdom Fungi; phylum Ascomycota; class Sordariomycetes; order Xylariales; family Xylariaceae; genus Xylaria; species Xylaria sp. FL0043. The sequence goes on from MU397272.1 coordinate 337,483, forward strand.
TTGTGGCTTTATATCTCCATGAATGATACCTACAATTGGTGTCAGAGTTTTCCAGAAAGTTCTCCAACTATTTGCTCACGATTCGATTGCATATGACCTATGGCAGATCCAATATCCAGGCATATTTTCAGGCGGTCGATGATATCTAAGTCCCGTGCATCTTGCGAGCTTGCAAATTGATAGAGGTCTCCAAGGCTTGATTTCTCGAATACAAGAACTGGCCAGGTCTCGTATTCATTCCCGACGTTGGCTCCTACTCTAGAATTGGTCTGCCGTTTGCGTAGAGAAATATCCCAACAGATTCCCAATGGGCCAAGTATGTTGGGATGATTGCGGATAGCAGGATGGTACAATACCATGACCTCATTGATAAGCCGCTGGTATATAGTCTCGATTGGCTCGTCAAGCTTATCCTTTTCTGCCACACGCTTGAAAACGAGACTCTTGTTCCTGTTAAACAGAGCCTGGTTGATTCCACTTGTACCTCCTGCGCCGATAAATCCTTCTTTGGGTTGCCAAGCTACTGGTAAGAACCGAACCCGGAGCTTATTGACTGCGACAAGGAATGTTATCAAGTTACAAGGCGCTGTACCATTCTGTGTTCCAATCGCACTGCTGAAGAGGAGCCGAGGTTGATCGAATGCAGAGTGGTCGGTGCCAAGCACCATACTGTCAACCATCTGCGAGATGATGAGATGAATGTCCTCGTTGTCCGCACCACCACGAAGGACTGGAATGACTTACGTGTAATGGCATATTCAATCATTTTCTAAAATACTTCGCTTTTCTGAGCCTTTTCAAGAGGCTTAGATTCGGATATTGTCCTTGCGACCAAGATAGGTAGGTCTCTTCCACAGAGCAAAGAGTAGTAATTGGGCCGATTGGTGCCCAACCATTGTATACAGCCCCCAAATCGAACCTCGGTTTTCTCATGGCTTCTATCACCTGATCTCCTGCAGCCCCCTCTCTGCGCAACCAATTATCCACCTGTAAATTACTGCTTTCCAGCTGATTCCGCCCTGGCCAGGTAATACTTTAGGTACAGAAATCAGGGAGTGCACGGATTCAATTGTTTAGTGGGTGTAGGCAGTTACAACACACATCACATCACACCATATACATCTATTGTGAAATTGTCAGAATAAGACTCTAGAAATCAGGGTCAAATAAATACTATAAGCTGTCTCTGATTATATTATTTGTATTCGGCTGCAGATACTATGAATGTCGATGAAATCGCGGCACAGCATGGCCATACCGAGGGGGATATGCCCTATCTGCTAGCATCAATGGCAGGGTGCGGATTTGATACCTACGTCGAAGGTGGTGGTAGGGTGAATATCGAAGCGGCTGTCAACTTCATCAAAGAAGCGATTTCTAGAGTCAGCGCCGAAGACAGCTCATACGTATCGTGGTTAAGTAATGCCGGTGCTTACCTTTTAATTCAATTCAACGAAAGTGGCGAGGTCAAAGACCTAGAGGAGGCAATCCAATATTCGCGACAAGCACTTGATCTCGCCCCTCCTGGAGACCCAGATCGAATAGACTATCTGAATAACCTCGGAGTATGCTTTGAGGCTCTGTATGAGGAAGTAGGCGACATTAAAATCTTGGAAGAGGCCATTCAAATTTCACGACAGACTACGGAATCGATCCGAGCCGACGGCGCGAGCCAAACACCTGCCCTGACCAACCTTGCCAACCAGCTAGGCCGCAAATTTGAGCAGATGGCCGATCTCGCCGACATAAAGGAAGCAATATCCGTGGCCCGAGAGGTAGTCCGTGTAACGGCTGCCGATGATGTGCACCTCGCAGTTCATCTAAACAATCTCGGGAACAAGCTTGTCCGCTTATACGACCATACACAAGAAATGCATGACTTGGAAGAGACTATCCGAGTGGTGCGGCAATCTGCCTATCTGATGGGAGACGAATACCCAAACAAAGCAGACACGTTTCAGCACCTTAGAACTCTGCTCAAGAGGAAGTACAAGCACACGGGCGAACTGAGAGATCTAGATGAAGCCATCTTGGGTTCGCTTCCGACCGGTAATGGAATGGGATTCCACTAATGTGCTACCATGTTGTTTAAATTAATACCCTTCAGCTGAGGATGGTCAACCTGCTTTGCGTAGCACCATTAGGGCGCAACGAATTTAATCCTAAAATCAACTAGCTATTGATTTTAACTCCAGCTGCCACATGAAAAATATTAAATAGCTATAGGCTGAACCTCTACATCAAACCCACCCCCCTTAGGTACTCTACCGCGTTCTGCACGTGTCATGCGACGTCGTTGTCACATGTATATAATCAGCGCAGCGCACCAAATACACCTGCACCTAACTTTCTCCAAACCTATTCAAACTAGCTTTTCGTCTTCGTCAGCTCACAATCTTCATTATCGCATACAATAAATTTCGAGAATTTCCTCTATCGATACAGATACATGGCTTTCATAACGCGCTTGGAGGAGAGATACGTGATTAAATCGGCCCTTGACCGGTTGGCCCAGTCACTGTTCGGGTCCAATTTCAGCATTAATGTATGACAAGCTGCATTCATCTTTAAATTGAGTCTATCGCTGATGATTCCCGCAGCAGGAAGGTGGCTACATTGAACTCAGCGCGCCACGTAAATTGACCGACGTAAGAATCAATGACGAGGCGCGATAGATAATGACTAACAGATTTGGCATAGAGTGAGATACAGTCTGTGACAGAGGCTCATTAGAAGCTCTGCGTGCGTAGGGGGGTCTCGACAGGTCTGTACGCAGCAATCAGCTGAGGAGCTGGGTAGCTCGGGTGGGAATTCTCGTCTATTGATCTTGACCAATGAGAGGGAGATAACGTGGCAAATGTCAAGCTGAGGAGATGGAAGCTTAGCTGTCAGCATTGGGATCGTTATATCGTGTTGTAAATTGGTACATTCCAGATATATGGCTTTTAGTAAGTGAGCTAGGAGTCTAATCCATTGTGACAATATTGAATCAGGCTACCTCCTCCTTTTCCCGAATCTATACTCGCCTCGTAGATTGCTGAAGTTTATCAAAGTTTTAGTGACTCGCTGAAATTAGTCAGGGCCGAAAGGAATAGCTTTCTGAAGTCCTAGGTACTGTAAGCAACTCCTCCCAGCCCCCAACTTGCGCGCGACCAGTCATTTTCTCTTTTTGGTCCCCCAACTGAAAATCACGGGATGAACGGTTTTCTTCCTACACACAGTGACATGCATACAATCAAAGTCGCGAAGTCTTGTCCTGGTTTTCTGGCAACATCAGCTTCGAGGGCTTTCATATTTGGTAAAAGCTGAAAGCCTGCCTACGTAATAAACCTCTCAATATGGACAAGCTAAAATCTGCTATTAAGGGACTGCGCCGCCAAAATGTTGCGGGGTATTATTATATACCATACCGGTCTCTTGACGCGGTCATGACGACGGAAGCAATCCGCGACGCATTCGTCGACTCGACAATCCCGACGTACCACCAAGAAGAGACCCTAAATCGAGTGTGCAAACAAGGCATGAAGATATTTGCGACTCTCCTTTTGCTTGGCTGCCCAAATCACCTCTCCCTCTTCATTGAAGCGGATCAACTCGATGACGCGAAACTTCCTCTGAAGACAGAGGCCCTGTTTGGGGAAATCCATCTACCGAAGGAAGTGGCAACCGATTTTTCCGAAAAACAGTGGGAGCTTATAGTTCCAACATTTCGATGCGGTACATTAAATCGGAGATTTGGAGCAAACGTTGTTCTACCTTTTACACAGGACAGGCGCATTGGAAAAGGCGCATTTGGTGCTGTCTACGAAGTCATGATAGACGAAGATCATCAGGCCCCTGGCGTTTTATTCCCTCATATTGTAAATATCAAACAAAATGACCATTTCCCCCTCTTGTATGCCATCGCTAACGTTCGGTCACGTAACTAGATAGCTCGGAAAGAGTTCACAGTTGAACGTGACCATCGAAAAGAACTAGAGAACCTCTCAATTCTCAACCATCTAAAACATCCAAACATCGTCGAACTTCTCAGCTCATTTGTACAGAAAGATACATACAGCCTCCTCTTCCCGCTTGCTAAAGACGGCGATCTCGATGCATTCCTAGTTAAGGAACGACATCACACACAATTCTCAACGGATCAATCACTGGTGGATGCATTCGCTGCTCTCTGCTCGGCGGTAGCACATGTACACAACTTTTCCCAGAGCAAGCTGGATCTTCAACTAATCGGTTTACATCATGACTTACGACCGCGCAACGTGCTTGTTTCGGATGGGCGTTTCATTCTCGCCGACTTCGGCATCTCGACGCTAAAGCCGTATCCCGCGAATTCCGAGACTCCCTTTAAAAATGGATCAGACGATTATCTTGCGCCCGAGTGCGAAGATTGGGATGATGGCTTCCAAGCCGGCAAGGTTCACCGCTCTGCGGATGTATGGTCTCTCGGCTGTATCCTCGCAGAGGTAGTGACATACATGGCCTGGGGTCCCGATGGAGTTGCGAGGTTTAGAGAAGCAAGGCGATACAAAGTGCGCGGTTGGACCCTCCGGCAGTTCCACCATGGGCCTAGGAAGTCGAGTGAAGCTGTGGATTCATGGCTTTCTGATTTGGAAAAGCAGAGATCGACGACGATTAATTTGCTCGTGGAAGTCGTGAGACAGATCCTTTCTTTGAACTTCCTACAGCGCCCAACAGCTGAAGAAGTGACTCGCGAACTTCAAATTATTGCTATATACGAAGCTGCTAGTAACATTGATGCGACCTTTGGCTCTATTAGGAATAAGTATCCATCGCTTGACATGTTCCTCGAGCACTTGAGGTTCAAGACATGGATGCTTGCTTTGGGGCTTTCCAACTTTAGGGACGAACCCAAGTCATTGCGAGCGTTCATTCACAAGGCCGACCTTCAATATGATGAAATTCAAGAGACACTGACTCGTCTATCTACAAGTTTGGACGCACGACAAAGGCAAGAGTCAGACGCCCAATGTCTGGATTTCTCGAGCCTCTCAAATCTGAACGACAAGCTGCAAAGGGTTTTGACACCAGAGCAACGGGGAAAAGCTCGGGATTACTTTCTTATCAACGTCACGGAAGAATCAGAACTGCCATGTGACGAGATTGAGGGTGCAGTCGCAAGCGGATCGGTAACCCACGAGATAAGGTTAAGGGCCAAACTCAAGTATATAAGCAACATATTAACGGACGACCGTTATCTGCCTTCTGATCATTCCTTGAGGCTTGAACCTAATGCTGTTGAGGAGTTCATCCCACTCGGCGACCATCATCGAGGCCGGCTCATCGATCAGCGTGGTGACTCACAGCCGGTATGGGTCGAATGGCACAGATACGGAAAACACGAAGCCAAGCAGGAGACCATGGGGCTGCTATACGAGCGTGCCACTCGGATTGCTCAGTTACTAGCCGCGGATAAGCCGGAATCATTCCGGTCTCTCACTTGTTGCGGGTTCTTCCTCGACGCGGAGAGGGAAGCGTTCGGGATGGTTTATAAATTCCCTGACTCAACTGACGACCAAGATCTTATTCGCCCCATAGATCTACACCAGCGGATTGCAGACAACTTGGATAAAGGTACTCCATACCCGGACTTAGATGACCGCTTCAAGCTTGCTTCCACACTGGTGGCGTCGCTATTTGAGTTCCACAGTGTAGGCTGGCTGCACAAGAATTTGATGAGCTCAAACGTCATCTTCTTCCCAAAAATACAAAATGATATTGATGCCGACAATGGCAATCCTCTGTATCGTAGTGAGGTCATCCGCGAACCATTTCTCGTTGGTTTCAACCACAGTCGGCCAGAGGACCCATTCGCCCTCACGTCAGCGCCGGCGCAGTCTGATCTCCGACACTACCAACACCCAGCCTACCTGAAAGAAAACTGTGGTTACCAGCTAGAGTATGACTATTACAGCCTGGGAATTATCCTCCTCGAAATAGGGTTTTGGATGCCTCTGGCTAAGATAACGGAGAGATGGGTGGGCTCTTACGAAGAGCGGCGCCAACGGCTCCTGGAAAGACGCGTTCCGCGGTTGAGTCAGTATATGGGAAGGGGATATAGCGAGGCGGTTCGCTTTTGCTTGGAGGGTAATCCAGTATCGGACAACGGCACCTCGGGAAGAGGTGATCAGGGCGAAACGATTGGTAGAAAGGAGCTGATGCTTCAATTTGCGCAATGCGTTATGGCGCCGTTGAAGGTGTCGTTGTAGGTATCGTGAATGCTAGCAAGAATGTAAGATGGATGGATGCATCATAGGGGGGTCGGGCCTTTGAGAAGGTAGCGAGATTGAACAGCGGTCGGTATGATTCACTTCGAAATATAAGCGACCGATGTGTCGCAGGCCTCGTGGCGATCGGTTTAGTCGAACTAGAGGGACTACTGCATATGATTCGGCAATTGAGTTAGCCACGGTCGCTCAGGTGGGTGACTTTACTGTTTCGGATTGTTCCCAGACCAGAGAGGACGCGTCGCGTCCACCGCCGAAGTAGCTTAGCAAATACATGTAAATATAATAGAAAATATATAATTTTGAATGAAGAGTAGGTGATTATCTGCACTGACTTGACAGTGGCTTACAGCTAGGCACAGGCACCGCCCTGAGTAGGACTTTATAGCCTACTCGACACTGACGTGGCTATGTAGCACTCAATCTCTCTGTAAGCTCAGCCGCAGCTGATAGTGGCCAGGGTGCTCTATCCAACATCGCATCTCTCAGCTTCCTATATCCTTTTATAGAGTACGTACTTTAGACAGAGCATAGACTGTTTACCCCAGCTTTAAACCCCAGTGACGTCCGTCACGATGAACAACGTGAGTGTGCAATCTACGCTGCCGGCACCACCACCCCTGACTAGTCTCCTCTACTCGAGATACAATGTGAGCAAGCCATGCGATTTCATCACGTTCCTGGGTATGGCCCAGAAACTTCGGATCCGATTCCTTCCAAACACATGGCAGGAAACCAGACCACCTATTGGCGAAGGAGCCACTAGTCAGATACATCAGTCATTGCTCGATCCACAAACGGGCTTTGCCTTCAAGAGAGTCGGGGACCGCGACAAGCGTGAGCGGTCTGAGAAGGACATTTTTCAGCACCTCATCAACGAAATAGTCATACTATCTCAAGCCCAGATTCGGAACCATCCCAGCATCCTTGAACTGCAAGGCATATGCTGGGATATTCCCGACCCTGCTGACAGTCTTGACCCGACGAAGGACAAGGTCTGGCCCGTGCTCGTATTCGAGAAATCAAGATACGGCGACCTGTTTTCGTTTGCATACTCTGAAGATGGGCGAGAACTGGATATCCATGCCCGCTTGGCTTTATGTGGTCAGATTGGTCGAGCGGTTGCACGAATGCACTCCAATCGTAAGACGCAAAACAGATTTGGGAATACCGATGGCTATGCCGGTCTGGCACCGCGACTGATATGCTCTTCTAGGTATTATACACGGCGATTTGAAGCCTCAGAATGTCCTCATATTCAAGGATGAACACGATTCTTGGCTCGCCAGGGTGGCTGACTTCGGATTCTCCAAATGGCACACGAGTGAATCGGATCCTTTGGAGCTCCCCCACTCATGGCCCTGGTATGCACCTGAATACGACGAATATCCCAGCTTCATTCCTGAACAGGCTATGAGAATGGATGTTTTCTCTTTCGGGATGCTCTCCTTGTGGCTTATCTTTAATACGAATCTCCTAGGTTTCATTCCACTCAAGAACAAGCCGAACGAATCGCGGTCCAGTGATGGCAGTGATTTATTGGAGGTATTGGCAGAGTGGAAGCAGCGCAGATTATTGACTGAGTTTGCATACCGACTGGTGATGCAAGAGACCGATTTAGATGCTGCTATGCAAAAAAGGCTGCAGCGTCTGTTCAACGGCAGCCTCGTACATGAACCACATCTACGAGACGTTAACATGGTGCACTTAATGGACGCTATTGACATGGCGGAGTGAGCATGCACCCAAGTACACTCGAAATGCGCTAACACGTTTCTCAGCAACGACGCGAGTCTCGAAATAGGAACAAATGGAATTTTCGACGTCACAGATGAAGAGTTTAATGTGAGGTCGCCGAGTTTTAGCATGTTCAATTTCTTCCTTCTAATTTCTACCAGCTCTGCCATTCGTTGCATTCATTTTACCGAGCAGATTACCGCCTACGATCGCACATCCTCAAATGCTTGGAAAATTCAGTTATAGCAAACCCAGACAGCCGACTCCGCATCGGCTTGCTCCAATGTCATGAACTCAAATTTGGATATAGAGATATTGCTTATGAATTGCCATTCTTATCGAAAGAATCCAACGCGAACAAGGTCCTAGCTGCAGAGGGAGTGGCCCTGAATCGATCGTTCTGGGTCAAAGGAAACACCGGCGCTCTATACGATCACTTGAATGAAAGGGGTCTAGTTTCGGAAATTACGATAGCGGATACCTACTATAAGCTTAATATCATGGCCGAGGCAGAATTCACCATGCGACAGGAGATAGAAGGCCTTGAGGCGTCTTTGGGAAAGAATCAGTTGCTCCCTACACTTTTGAAGTCGATCCTATCTTCCATAATGCGACGTCAGAATCGTTGGCAGGAAGCTGAAGAGTTAGCACTCCAGGTTATCAACACAAGGAAGCACTTTCTAGGCCCACAACACCCCTATGTATTGGATGAGGTTGTTCATCTGGGAATGATTTACCAAAACCGGGGCCGATTGCACGAGGCAGAAGACCTTTGCTACGTAATTAGCAAGCTAACCGTTCAGAGAGTTGGCAATGAAGATCCCAATGCCATAACAAGCATGGTCAATCTTGGTTCGATCAAAGCCGCAAAAGGTCAACTCCAGGATGCGGAGGATCTAGTGATGAAGGCTATGGTGACAGCGAGGAAGATAATAGGTGACGAGAATCATGTGACTGTACATGCAATGGAAACCCTTGCATATATTTACAGCAAACAAGGTCGATGGAAGGAGGCTCAGGAGCTTCAAGTCTCAGTAGTAAAGGGAGCACAGACAGCATTTGGATCAGAGAACCACGATACGCTCAGGAATCAATGGGCTCTAGTTTCTATGCACCAAGAGAATGGCGAGTGGCAAGAGGCAGAGCGGTTGACCAAGCACATAGACACTATCATGTTTCGTCTGATGGACCGAGGCTTCATCACCAGGTCTAGCATCAACGGTGTGCCATTTGACACTGATGATGACGTCTCCAAGAGTGTCTCGCAGCAGCAAATGCCGGTCGTAACGAAGGCCCAACACCCACTGAAACTCGAGTATTTTCTAAGCGACGTCGATGCTAGAGACGACGATGGTATGACGGCACTCGCGCGAGCTGCGAAAGAAGGGAATGAAGACGGCGTGGATCGGCTTCTCGCTCAAGGTGCGGACGTTAACGCCAGAGACCGTAATTACATGACGCCGTTGTTGCATGCATCGCGTGCCGGACACACTACCGTCACGCAAAAGCTTCTTGAACATGGAGCTGATATGGATGTCACAAGCCATATGGGAAACGGGCCTCTGATGCAGGCGGCCACGCATGATAGGCTGGAGATGGTTAACCTGTTGCTTCCACGAAGTATCGATATCGATAGAATGGATCACAGCTCTATGACAGCCTTGCATTATGCCGCATCGTATGGATACCACCGCATAATCTCGGCACTGGTCGCTGGGGGGGCCGATCTGGAAGCGAAAGGCATGTGGGGATACACGGCAATCATGTGGGCCATAGAGGGGCGAAACGAGAAGGTAGTCGAGCAGCTGCTTGATTTGGGAGCAGACATAGAAACCAGAGATGAGCAGGGCCTCACGCCGCTCTTACGAGCAGTGGAAGTAGGGCGGGCGCCTACAGTAAGATTGCTTCTAAAACAGAATGCCGATATCCACGCATCGGATACGGGCGGGTGGACGGCGCTGATGTGGGCGGCGCAAGAAGGCGATGAAGACTTGGTCAGCTTGTTGCTCGGAGAGGGTGTGGATATTGAGGCAGCCCATATCGGAGGCTATACGCCTCTCCTGGCGGCAGCAGCCTACGGAAGCGAGACGGTTGTGCGAATGCTATTGCGCGCAGGTGCAGATATCACAGCAACGGCCAAGTGCGGCAAGACGGCGCTTTCGATAGCCGTAGAGAGAGGCCATGAGGAAGTTGCTAAGTTGTTGCGTGAGTGCGAACATGAGAAGGAAGAGGGAGCGAAAGCGGAAGCAATGTAACGTCGGATCGGCCAGGGTGCAGCACCCCGGTTGCCAATGCCGAGGCACGTACCTACACTAGTACAGTATAGTACGTACATATCGTCATGTCCTTGTGATGGACGCCTGTGGCTTATGGTTGGTCAGCAACTTAGGATGGTGATGATAATGCCTTAGGTACTTATGAACTATTCTCTAAGGAGTCTGCAGGTATTCGACATAAGCACGCATAAAGCATAAAAGGGGAAGCCGGCATACATAGCCTACCTAGGTAGAATAGACTGGTCCGCGCCCCTGAAGCCTCCTACGTTATCAGGTTCCGACGACGATCATGATAATTGAGTACTTCAACCACCACACCGCATCGAGTGTGTTAAGAGAGTGAAAATAGACAATGCGGTGCTACAGATAAATTCAACGTATTGCGAAATTTTCTAGCTAATTATCAACCAACTGAATGTAGAACGTTTAGGGATTACCTATTCTAGTCGTTTACTGTAGCGCATGGGTGTCGCTTTCCGCCTATCTTTCACAGCCACAAATCCTGCTTCTATGCCTGATCTACGCCCAGGCATTGTTTCTCCTCCTAGGCGAACACTTATTACGGACCATCATGAACAAATTCAAACCCCACATGTACAAAGGTACCTTGACTCATCGGGTTGCATATAATGTCAGAGGTAGCCTGAACATAGGGTAGATTAGAACCAACTATATTCAAACGATCATAGAAGAGCCAGGATGGTGGTAGCAACAATCCCCAAAATGTCGGATGGTTCAGTCACCCTTAAGTTCTCCGGCGACATGCTGTGTAAGCTGGAAGTAGAGCCCTTCTGGCTCGAGTTTGAGACTAAAATCCCGGAGCTGTTCTCGGCGAGTGACAACTGCAGGGTTGGCATTCTCGAGTATCTATCGTCTTCCAATAGTGCGCGGCAATATACTAGCAATACGGCTCAGTCTCACGAGAAGGGCCCAGCGATACAGTTGATTTCCTCGCTGGAAGAGCTAAACGGAATTCTAAGTGTATGCGATCTCGTTCTGTTTGCTTAAAGAGACGTGCAGCGGATTCTGACTTCGAAGGAATTTTATAGCAAAAGTCTAGCTCTCTTTCTTCAAGGGTCTTGTAAGTAATTTTTTGACTTATTATAACTTTTTGTAGGTCGCACTAACCCATTGATGCGCCTAGCTTCTTATACCGTTACAATTCCTGGAGTCGAATGGACATCTCAGTAGAGATGTTTCAGGCATTATACACTACTACTTATATCACGCCCCAGTTTTTAAAGATAGTTATGGGTCTGGGAAGGAAGATGAGTTCTCGGGACGAAAGCTTCATGAGCTGCTACACTCATTATACATCTCAGAAAGGACGGAGATACAGAGAACAAGAAGAAGATAGAGAATCTATCCTTGGTCAATCAGGTGAGTGAGTTCATTCCAGCCAAAAGAATGATAACTTACTCCGCGAGTAGTAGCAATATGCTATAATATTCGCTACTTCGAACGCCACGGCCGCAACCTCAACGACCCGTGGTCCTGCCGACAGTCGGCGATCCATCACAACTACAACAAGGACAATGACCGGTCGGATTGGATCATCATACAACCACCGCTACGCTTCACTGGATATTTTAGAGACGAATGTCTCAACGACTTGCATCACCCGATGGATCTACATCTTTGCTATCTCTCTATAGGTGTGGCAGGTTGGAGAGAATACCTTAACTACTTATCTAGTAATCTAAAAGGACTGGTAAGTCTATAATTCATTAATTTCACTCAACGAACTCCACTCGCCCCCTCCTCACCGGCCATCTCGTCTGTAAAACCTGAGACCACTATATTATTACTACCGAGTGTCTTTCACCTTAATGTGGAGATGAAAAAGTGAGTTACAACATGATAGACAAGGTCGGAAGTCTGATGGTCAAAACAGAACGAAGAAATCGTAATATCCAAACCATATGAAGAGTATAGAATCAGCTTTTCGTCCAGGCAACAAGTTCACTCCTTAAGATTGAAGCTGCACCATGCTCGTTCGATCCTAGCGAACACACTTAATACCATAATAACAATCCGAACGCACGAAGAAACAATCGCAAATCTCTGCAAGCTGCCGGTACCAATCCATCGGGATTTCCAACACGAGCTGGAAAACATCGTGAGTGAGTTGCAGAACCATGAACAGACCGTCCAAGAATTACTAAGCGTCTCCAACGATATCGGGCTGATGGTACGTTTACTTACGATGGAATGGTTGTGGGTGAAGATGAGGTACTGGGTGACTGATTCTGATGTCCTATAATATAGTACGATGGCGTCTTAAAGTATTACGGACAAGAACTCCTCCACAACAACAGCCTGCGGTTGACGCAGATCGCGCAAAACGACGCCTACGAAACTCGAACGATGGTCGCCCTCGCGAACAAGACGTTCCAGGATTCTCGCACGGTGAGAATCGCGACAGTCATCGCAATGTTCTACTTGCCGGCAAACTTAGTCACCGTACGTATCGTCCGTTTTCAGAATTCATACTTCCCTCGTAGTGCGGTTAACGACCAAGTATTGATTTATTCGGCGGCAGTCATTTTTCAGCACCACATTGATCTGGTTCGACAATTCTGGGCAGAATTTCACCTTGAGAATCCACCAAGAGGTTTGGATCGCAGTGTTGACGACGCTAGTCTTAGTGGTTGGCACAAAGCTTCTCTCGTGGTGGTGGGAACGGTATGAAAAAAAAGAACAATGACCTGTTAGTGTCAGTCAGGGACCCACGAATTAATATTGGACGCTGCTTTTCAACTCTCGCTAAAAGATTTAATAGTCAATTAAATGTGTTTATATTTATTTAAGCTTGTGAAAGTGCAGTTGAGATGATTGTACGTAAGGGAATTTGCTGTTTATTAAAATACGTACGGAGTAAAGAGGTAACAGTCAACTAAGCCGTTGGGTCGCCGCTGATCTGGGATCATATTACTCTTCGGCTGTTTTCTTCAAATCTATTTTCTTAGCCGCTGCCTCGGTTCGCCTAACTGATTCTACGTGAAAGACAATAAGAGGCTGTCCTCCCTTGTTGCACAAGAGCGCACCTCGGCTTAATTAACTAACCGCATATATCGTCCTGTCCTGTCATTTGATGTCAATCTAGTCGTCATGAGGGGCGAGGGCTGCTTTTGTGCTGCGGTGTACCAGCAACGTACTCATTCTCCCTTACCTTCTCCCTTCCTATTTACTCGATTTCAAGGCGACCAGAATCATTGGCGGTCGCTTTAAAAGAGGGATAAAATGGCTCCATCATCATTAAACTCGTGGCAAGGCCATTATAAGACCAAACACAAATAAAACAGAGTAATAATAAAAAGGGGCCTTTGTTGACGAGCCACGTGCCAGGGTGTGCTACTCTATTATATGATAACATAGTTCTTATTTTTCTTTCTTAAGTCTCAGTACTTAGCTCAGTTCAATAATACCAAGATAATATCCGAGTTACCTTGCCGCAAGAAAAACAATCCAGGATCAAAACGACGAGACGAAGAGAGACGGAGTAACAAGGCATACACACATACGTATTCACTTCACAACCAGCGCCAGCATCATGTGCTTCCAGCAGTTTGTTTACTACAAAGAGTGCGGTGAACCCAAGATTGACAAGGACAAAAACGAACAGTGCTGGGTGGTTGAGCGATGCGACTATGCCAAGCGCGTGAATCGGACCTGTGCCAAGATCAACAAACGGGAGGGACGGCTGCCTATCTGGGTGGATGGATTCTGCGATGAATGCCGTGCATATCAGGAGCAGCCGCACGAAGAAGAGCAAGACTACGACATAGAGCGAGTGGAGAAAACGGTGCGATACAATCTGCTGGCTCAGCCTCTTCCGCTCTATATACAGGATCTACAGATAGGAAGAGACCATGCTAACCGATGACGTTTAGGGTTACTTTTGGTAGAGGAATGCTTTCTGCGAGCTTTGAGTTACTGCGAGAGGCGAGGTTTGTCCTGTTTCGTGGTATCGTTATGTTTTGCGCCGTACAGATGTAGAGGAGCGAAGATAGACATAGAACATGGGAGAGATGATCGTTGACTTGACGCATGAAGAGTCATGAACGAGAAGATATTACGAGCGACGACAGGATTCTTATGCATAGACTTGGAAAGAACAGGTCAAGAGATTCAACAGTGGATGGATCATCGCATTTGGCTTGGGGAATAATACCGGGATATTGACTATTAGCCGCACGACCTTCTTGATCTTACCACCATACCCTAGACATGATGCAAGGGGAACTTTCAATATTGCGGTAGCTTAATACCTCTTCAGGTAAATATTTACATTATATCGCAATAAAAGCTGCCTACAGATTGGTATGGCCTCTTAATAATCCGCACCGTTCTACCAATCATCATCTGTGTAGGCGTCTATCAAAATGTCTTGTCGACGCACTTGTTATTATTATGTAGTCTAATTATTGATGTTGTTACACTCTCCAAGTCTGCCAAATCACACCTCGGTACTTGAAGCCGCTCAAGTCCCCTCACCGGTGAACCGTTCTAGATTCCAGAGCGACGGGCCGGTTCGTCGTCTATAGAATGCAGCCGTATTACCCAGCCAATCTCCGCGCGCCGCCGAGGGCATCTGCCCGCACTGCTTCCCTATGGCCAGGGTTACTAGATAAATAAAGACACCCATCACCCGCCTGTACGGCAAGACTGATATTCCGACATGCTCATCTTCACGCAAGAACATTGTGCGTCCGCGACTAGTAATCAGGATGAGGATATCGATGCTTCAGAAGACAGCAGCAGCGGCCTTCACGCTGTACTCGTACACAACAGCAGCAGTAGCCGCTGCTCCTAACGTTACCGCCGTCGCGCTCAGCAGATCTTGTACCTCGTACCCAGGATTTGACGGTGCCGGCGCCGGACCCTTCATCGCGATAGCGGCGTCGACAGGGCGGGCAGTCGACGGCATCGGGCTGAATGCGGCTTATTACGTCGACGGGACCCATCATTACGGATACGTGAGCGCAGTTTCTTGACCCGAAACCCAATCCCAGCAAAATACTACTACAGAACCTAAAATCAAATACAATACAATTTAAAAAGAAAATTCTCTACTATTTTCACAGACACGCTACTCACAGAGCCTCTAGGTAATCGCACCCGCCTCAGTCCCCACGAAAAACATCACGCTCCGCTGCTCCAACAGCACGCTCCAAGCGCAACTGAGCACAGGCTCTACCACGACCAACGGGACAACAAGCTGGCAAGACCTCGTGATATCCGGCGACCCGACGCTCGAGGGTGCGCTGGGCTTCGGGTTCCCGGAGGACCGGTACGCGAACATCCCCGTCGAGCCGTACTGGCATTTCGTCGACGGGCAGCAGATGCCGGGCGTCTTCATCGGCGCGAAGGGGTCGAGCACGTTCGGGTTCGTGGATAATTGGGCGGGCGTTGCGGGGAATTACTATCTCTTGCGATTACTTGGTGCGGAGGGGTTTAATAAGTGGGAGCCTACGAAGAGGGATACTGTTGGGTTTTTGAAGGTTACTTATGATATTTAAGTTTGTGGGTAAGAGTGAGTGGTAGTTACTAGGAAAAGGGATGAGATATGTAGTACTGAATTTCCAAGAAGGATTATCTGCAGGAAACCATTTTAATGCCATATTATGAGATAGTGCGGTTATGAACGCGTAGGACGGTGGAACATGTTACCCCCTACTCAAGTAGGCGGAGTGTCGATGAAGGTAGAATGAGATGAAATGGTATAGCATCACCATCATGGCAATGGTCTATATATAGCAATTGCCAGTGAACCAGGTTCTAGCTATGTAAGGTACAGCTGAACGGTTGGACATCAACTAATGAATAACTCCCGATGCTCTCCATTGCTTGCGAGTGGGTATCAATAACCGAAATAATTACCTTGCCTTGACCTTCCTAATAACTACTTTGCTTCCATCTAATTCCCAGCCCACACCATCTTCTGTAGTGAGATGATTCCAGGAAGTATCAGCAGACGTCTCCAGAAACGACAAGTCCACACTGAGATATGTCCTGCTGAAGCATTTCAACAGGTGCTTCCGTACGGGCTCCTCGGCGTACTCCAACAACTTCGCGCGATATCCATCCACCTTCTGCCTCAACCGTTTGAACTCGACATAGTTGTCGTGAGTGAGCGCATCGAGCACAGCGTTGACTTTGGAGTCCTTCAACTGGTACCGATGTCGGAGCGCGAATGCTTCTCCCAGGTTATTTCGCCTGCAAGCGGTGTCCAGCACAAGGTACGATGTAACCTCGGTCAACTCGACCGTGGTCATGCTGCGAACGGGATGTATGCGGCGCAGCAGATGGAGGATGGCGGGGTGGTATGATTCGGGGTGCTTCACCAAGATGGCGAAGCGGATGCAGAAGATGTAGGCTTGCTTGGCGAAGTCATCGGTGCGCTTCGAGGCCACGATACCCTCGCGCAACTTCCTAAGCGCGAATAGAACGTCTGAAAGTGCCTTCGAATCGTCCTGTTTAGGGCTCGGTATGTTCCTGGCGGTTGACCGACTCGCGGGGTTGGTGGCCGGGGGCGGAGGAGGCGTAGACACGTGAAGCGATGCGAACCGGCGCAGGAGTTCGTCGCGCTCGCCGGCGTCGGAGCAGAAGGTCATGTAGCGGTCGACGATCTTGGTGTAATAGCTTTCTTGGGTCTTGAAGTCTAGCAGCCTGCGGTCGCGACGTCAGGATCGTAATACGGTGGTGAGAAGCCGAAGCTGGATGGACACACGCACCTATTATCCCCTTTGGAGGGCAATCCCATGGCCTCGAGAGGATCGAGCTCGACGGGTTTCAGTCTGCTGCTCCATGGTACAGAAGGTGCTCTGCCGCCGCGAGCGCCTCCGCGTCCACGCATTGTCAAGTCATGTCAACTGCGTGCAATTGAGGTGAAGCATAGATTTGAAGGATGGAAGAGGGGAGCTAGCTGCAGACCGTGGAGTCCAGATGTTCCTCCCCACGTCACGTTGGTCCCGGGTTGTCCCCGCCAATGTCCGGTTGATGGATAAACCGATAAGGTGCATAACAGATAGAGCTCGATATTGCTACAAGTGGTATATATGTATGGAACGATGTACTCCTAAATACGTCAAGAGGTAGACAGAAAGCAACAAATAATGTTCACTCGTAAATCCAACTAGATATCTAAGGAAGACTTGGGAATATAGCTACGATATACCGGTACATGCGCTGTCGAGTACGTATTGCACCACCGACAATAAATTCAAATAACTTACTCTGTATGCCTCTATTTTGCACTCTTACTCGATACATGTTTAGCTTTCGTTCGCCCTTCCAATCACACACGTTCCTGCTTTCTAGTTTCGGCAATTCTCTAACGAATCGGGCTAGTATATTGACTAAGCTGCCTTTATCAAGGCCTCCACTGCCTCAGACACGCTCTGTCGCGGTTCCCAGATACCAAGAATACCCATTGTTATGGCTTTACCAAGTCCCAACGCACGCTCTGATTTCAATAATGCGGAATTGTACCCGAATACCGAAATATTGCGGTGCAGCGGTAATAGGACATGATCACTGCTGAACCATTTGAAGTGATGATAGGACGATCGTGGCTACGACTTCCTCCTCCTGGGAGAATGGTGTCACGTCGCGCAAACCGACCGAACAGCGAGAAGATCGGGCAGAAGCGCAAAGAAACTGTCTGGGCCAGCATTGCCAGGGTATACATCAACCTAAGCCTCACCAGTTGCGGTGTTCTAGCCATTGTGTGAAAGTCAATGCAAATAAACAAGTCCCATTCTTCAGATTCGCGACGACTTCAAACGTGTACATTCCCGTGTCGAGGAACATACCCGGAAACCAGTAGGTAGCCAGAATGTCGTAATCGCCAACATAGTCCAGATGGTCCACGATAGGACCGTTATATTCACGGATTGCGATGAGCGCATGTTGAGCGAACGGTGTGGTGCGCAAGGGAAATGTTATTGTGCCGAGGTTGAAGAGATCGCCATTCTCAAGGATAGCGGAACCTGAAAGGCTGAGTGTTGCGTCCGAGAGATCGCTACCCGGCTGCAATTGGACTTCTTTGTACCTTTCATCAACGGTCCCGCTCAGTAGAACAAAGAAGATATGGTTACTGGCGGTTCGTCAGCTTACATTCTCACCGTAACTAGAAGTAATGAAGTAACAGGCTAATACTCATAGATAGACAGCGGGAGCAAGAAATGAATACACAGGAGCCTACATAGGGACGGGCGATGGAGCAATCTCGAGGAATTCAATCTGGAATAGCTGGTCTTCCTCGGGCACTGGGCCATACGTAACGTTGGGATGAAGACGAGGACCACTAGATGAGGGAAGAGACTTATCTGGCCTTGGAAAGCTTCCAACCTGGCCGAGGAATTGTTGCTGGCTGAAAATCGAGTGAGGTGGTTTTGCCGAAGGGGTGCAGACTGCAAACAGATTAATAAGAAATAGGGGAAGTAGAAGCAGTGTCTTCCCGACTGCCTTCATGGTTGATGTTGGTTTGTGAATACGATCTAGGTGTTAAATAAGCAGCCCAGACCGGCACGCGTCGTCAATGGATTGAGTGAGATCATGAGAAGCATAAGATGCGAAACAAGCGAGCAGATAATTGACATCAGGCAGGAAAAGCGTGAGAGGTACTGGAATGGGAAGGTCCACTACTACGCCGCAGGTGTGCATATAGTCAGCGGTTTCAGGTAGATGCCTACCTCCTCGACAGCTTCATCAGTGAAGAGCTAGTTGTAGTGCCTACAGCACCTAGACACTTACTTCTTGATAAAACTATCGCCGGTAATTAGTCTGCATAGACCTAGATACCATCTTACAACACTTGATGGCAATACACACAATTGATTCAGCCCAACTTATATAGCAAGAAAATAGGAAGCACGATAGTACAATTGTTAAGTGTTTCTGTCCCAGAGTGAATGAAATAGCCCTACAGTCAAGTAGCAGGTAGGTGAAGGGGTCAGTAGCCATGAAGAGTGTATTGGCCAAATGGCCCCTAGCCCTTCCAACTGGTAGTTGGGAGGGATAACCCCTATATCTAGCATCGTGAGTCCCCGTCAGTGGCGTTTCAATGATGAGAGGCTAAGGGGTACCTCTAAGCCCTAATGATGAGTTACGGCGCAGTTGCTACGCATCGTTGGGTTCCTTCCACATTCGTATTCTATTTCCACTATCCTAGAAAATCTGCTGCGTGTAAACAACCTGCATGCACCTAGGTAGCTATGAGTGGGATATACTATGTAGGGCCGAAACCTGAGCGCAGAAGAAGCAGAGAATAGCCGATCAGACGGTCGGTAAAACAGCGTTGTATTATGAACAGGGTTCAATCTGCAGTTAGCTGCGGCGCCGAAGTTCCCCGCCAATACCGCTAGAAGAAGACCGCTTTATCATACCGAATGCAGAAAAGATCCGATGTCTTGAGATCGGCGTCACTGCATATGCAACTCAGCAGCTAACATGAGCCTCATCCCAGTTGCCGCCTTTCTCTTCACTAGACGTACCGTATCTACCTAGGAATTCAACATAATGATCACTGTTGCGTTACTAGCTTGGCATTGAATAAATAGCGATATTAAAGAGTCGAATTCCAAAAAAGGATTGCAATAGCGATTATAGAATCCCAGGAGATTCAATAGGGATCAGGAAAATGGTTAGATTATTGGATATAGAACACCAAATGACAGGCGGACAAGCCAGTAGCGTAACGGCGCGCGTCAACACCTTGGTGAGTAAATACGGCATCATTATATTCATGTAGGTCAAAACACTACCATGGTTGTCGCAGCTCTTTGCTTTCTCGGCCACCAATCGCATCATTTCACAAGACATCGATACGTAGCCCACAACGTTGCGCGTAGCCTGCTTGAGGATGCGGACTCTAAGCGGTAGCCTTGCGCGAGTATGTGCGCGTATAATGCAGGACTACGGCAGTGTTCCGCCATATTATTACCGTAGACGTAATCTCAGATGCAGGCTGTGAGGCAGCCCGATAAGGGCGCAGCAATACAGCCTTACACCATATAACTCGGGATGCGCGCTGCAAAGTGGACTTGTCTAATAGTAAATGAAAGCACACGTCATGCTTGCCGTCTGTTATGCTACACTAGTTCGAGCAGCCCCCTGCAATGATACCTCGTTTAGACAATATGGTTCCCTAAAGCTATGATGCGTGAAGAGGATGACTGTTGGTACTTGATTTTATTTGAGTGTAGCTAACAGCTCTTCTGATTATTATCCAAAACAGGCAATCTCTAGTACCACGCTAGTCCCTTCTGTCACTGAGGTAGTCATAAAGTACCATGTAGCGTGCCCCACGCTCTCCCTTAGTATTGCGTGCGTCGTGAGGGGTAGAAGTATGCTGGAATGCGGTGCGGTCGCACACGGCATATGAGAATACCATATGTGACTCGGGGGTATGGCTCGGTTTGTTTCCGTTTCTCCTTTCTTGCCCTTGCGGTGTAGGAATGACTGACTGTTGGCTATTGCCCGGCCTTCCTAGCGATCCCAGATCTTGAGCGATGACTTTCCGAGGGTTTAATCGGTCCTGGGCCTCTCGGAAGCAAATTTCCAGATTGTCAAGTAATGTGCCATTACCGCCCATGCCGACTATCCACTGGCCTGACTGCTACTTCTAACTATTATAGGTGCTCAAGTGCTTATGCGCCGAAGGTCATGGGGTTATTAATCAATCGTGTGTTAAGCAACAATAATTCATAAATCGAGTATACGTATCTCAATATTAATACATGTTGTCAAATAATAGCAATTGGGTTTTTGGGACTTAGTCATATGATCGATGCTTCGGAGCCGAGAATTATATTTTCTGTGCGATCTACACCAACTTCGGAACTATAATTGCCGCCTTATTTCTAACTTCCTCCATACCTTTACTTTCCAAGTTGTGAGATGCCTCGGGCGTTTTAAGAACGCTCTGTGCAAACTTCTTTCACGTGCTTATATAGCTAAATAAGGTTAATATTGGAAGCGTTTCGAAATATTAAACGAATACTTATACATTGTTCTAGAATCGGGCCATTTTTAGCCCGTATTTATAGGTATAAAGTTAGGAGCCTATAAATCCATTCTCATTTAAGATATTAATTAAGCGGTATTTCTAGCTATAAGGTATTATTAGCTTAGAGACCATGCCTTTAATTATAGTAAATTGCAGGATAAGCGCTTTATTTATCTCGTCCTTTAAGCTAAAAGAATAATATATTAAAATTCTTAGCTATCACTTTAAGGACAATTTTAATCGAGCAATTTATTATATTTACTTTTTTTTATTGAAAATATCCACTAGGTTTTATAAAATTAAAGGTAAATTATTAGTTTTAAAAGCTTATCGTAAAATTAAAGATTTATACTCAATAATTTCTTTAAATTCTTAAGGACGGGTCGAAGGTTGTTATTTTTTACTATAAAAATAATGAGGCGTATATACACAATATCGAAAAACTCTACAAATTTTTAAAGGGGTTCTTTAAAGATATTTTAAGTATATATACGCATAGTTATTAAAAGCTATAATATAAGTTTAATTTAATTTAAACTAATATTAAAGCTATAAAGTTTAAAGGATATAATCGTAGAGTTTATAAAGTCTTGAAGTTATATATTAAAGCTAATAATTATTAGTTTAAAAAAAAAACAACATTGATTTACATTTATTTATTTTTTATTGTTATATTAATAACTCTTATATTATTATTTCGAGTTAAAATCTCGGGGTGAATAAAATAACTAAAGAGGTTTTTTTATAAGTAATATTAAGTTATTAAACTAATATCTTCGGTTAAAATTAATGGAATAAAAGCTAGTATCGTAAATTAAAACTAACCGTGAGCTAATATTATAATTTTATAATAATATATAATTGTTTTTTACATTAAGGCTATTATTGTTTTATAGTTTTAACGTAGTATAAACAGCTTTATTACTCGAAATCTTATAAAAATTTATTATAAATTTATTAAAAATAATGTAAAGCTCCGAAAATTAATGATCGAGCAACTTATTATTAATATAGTGTAGATTATTTTCTATATTATTAATAGTTAAAGATTGTTTTTAAATAATTTTAGCCGGGTTTTTATTAAAAACTATAATTAATCTATAAATAATAAAGCTATATAAAAAATTTAAATTTCTTGTACTTATATACACTATTTTTTATTAAAGAAATTTTTTAACGTTATATAATAATAACATGGGCGTTATTATAACTTGGGCCTCTTTAACGATATTATATTATATTTATTTTTTAATAATTTAATTTAGTATTATTATATATTTATTGTTTATTGCGCATTTTATAACGTTTATTTATTTATATTAATAATATTTTATTTATATTATATTATAAAAAAAACTTTTCATGCTATAAAGCTTTAATAATTAAATCTCAACCTTTTTATAATAAAGCGTTTAGTTTTATTATTAATATTATTAAAAACATAATAATTATTTTATATATTAACTTTTTTAAAAGACTTTTTAATTTTAAAACTGTTTTTATCGTAAATTTATTTAAAACTAGAATTTAAGATGCCCCGGTAAACTTAGCCGTATTCACTATTAGGCCTATGTTTATATTATAAAGTGCACTTTATTATCGGTCGTAAAATAAGCTTAAAAAAAAATGTATAATAGTTTTTACTAAATAATCGCTTAAGCGTTAATGCTTTTAAAAAAGAGTTATATAATATAAATCTATAAAATTTTTATAATCTATAAATTTATTAAATTTAATAAATCTAAAAGGTTTTAGTATTTATTAATACTTTATTTTTTATATTTATATAATAATTATAATTTTTTATATTTAATCACTTATTAGTTTTATTTTTTAACTATTAATTTTATCTCGACTATAAGCTTTTAAAATTTTATATTTATAATATACTTTAAATACCTAAAAGTAATTATTATATTTAATAATACTTAGTATAATAATAAAAATATTAGTAAAATTTCTTTTATAAATTAATTATTAATTATTTTATTATTATTTATAAATTAAAAACCCCTGCATATATTATATATATTTTAAAATATATATAAAGTCTATAATATTTTAATAGCTCTTTAATTAATAAAACTTAGCTTAATATAAATATTAATATATAAAAATTAAATAATAAATAAAGTTTATAAAATAAGTTCGCTAAAAAAATACCACGAAAATATTTATATAAAATAATAAAATACGAATTTATTTATAAATAAATATTTTAAAAAATATATTTTAAACTTATAAATTAAGCTAATTAAGCAAAGTTATAAAATTAAAAATTAAAAGTTAAAATATAAGTTCTTAAACTTTATAAATATTTTAATAAACTATAAATGTTAATATATTTAAATAATAAACTTTAATTATAGCTAGCTAATTATTAACGCTAATAAAAAATATTATTATAGTATAAACAAGTAAAAATTTAAACAGTAAATTAAAAATAAAAAAATCGACGCTAAAGCTAACACTTTTATTTAAACTAGTTATATTTACTTTAAAGCTAGTTTTATAAACAGTATAAATAATTATAAAAGTAATAATAGCAGCACTTATTATTATAGCACTAATAACTATAAAAATAACAATATTAGCACTTATTACTATAGCATTAATTATTGCTGCACTTAAGCTAGCTATAATTATACTTAAATAAATTAATTAATTAATATTTATATTTATAATATTTTAACTAGCAAAAATTATTATAATGCTAGTATAGCTTATACTAAAAATAAATTAATTTATAAATATATTAACCTTTAAACCAATAATTCAATAAAAAAAACTAAAAAAAAAAAAAAAACCTAAGAAAAAAAATTTAAAACTATTTTTACTACTATTAAAAATAATCACTATATTAAATCTATTAAATATTAAAAGCTTTAAGCTTATAGCTTTAAAAATATATAATAAGTTTATAAACGTTAATATATTTTTAATTTAAATTAAGCTTTACTTAAAATAATATTTAATAAATATTATAAAAGATTATTAAAAAGTTATAGTTATTTTATAATTCTTAATAAAGAAAATACTCGAGTAGTTTTAGTTAATTTTAAAAAACTTTTTAGAAATTTTATTAAAAAATAAAGCTAAACTAAAAATATAAAATATTTTTAATAATTATAATAAATTTAAAGAAAAAATAAAAGTATTATTTAAAAATACTTGGAAAGTAAAACACGTAGAAAATTAGTTTTACTGCTTAAAGTAAATTAAATCTGCAGTAAAATATGCTATAAAATTTAAACGATTAATAATAATCTTAAAACTATTAAAAACAGTATTATTTTATTTATTTTACGAAAAATTAAAAGTATAAATTAAAAATAATTTATATAAAAAAAATAAGCTAGCAATAATTAATAAATATATTAATATAGCTATTATAATTAACCGGTAATTATTTAATAAATATTTCGAAAAAAAAAAAACTATTAAAATTAAAAAAAAAAGTTCTATAAAAAATAAAAGCTAAAAGTTTAAATAAATAAATAAAGTTAAATAATAATTTTTTAAAAATATATTTTAAGTTAAATATTTTAACTGCGGAAAAAAAAAATATTTTTAAATAATATACTGTTTTATAAAAAAAAATATTAAGCTAAAATATTAACAAAAAAAGATTTTTTAGCTAAAAAAATAAGTATAAGTAATAAAAATTTAAAAAAATAAAAAATATAAAAATAATGTTTAAAGTAAAAATTTTTTAAAATTAAAATATAAGGTCGTTATTTTTAATTAAATAAATAAATTTATATTTAATAAACTAAAATGCTTAATTAATTATAATATAAAAAATAAAATATATAAAAATTATTTAAATATAAAGTAAACCTAAAAATAAATTAATATAAAATATATATATTAAAAAAATAATTAAAATTATTTAATATATAATTTAGCTAAATAATTTATTTAAAATAAAAAAACTATAAATAATAATAAGTTAGCGTTATTAATAAATTTAAATAACTATAAAAAAATTTTTATAGCTAGGCTTAAAATATAGCTTAAAAATAAATTTTGCCTTTAAAAAAAAAATTACGATTATAAATAATATAATTATTAAATAAATTATAAATAGCTTAAATAAATAGTTATAAAAAATATTTAAAAAAAAAAAATAGCTTTTAATACTTTAAAATAAAAATAATAAATAGTATTAAAAACTATATTCGACGATTTAAAAAAAATAAATAATATTATTTTATAGCTTAGATTAATAAAAATATAAAAAACCGAAGATATATTAATAATAAAAGCTAAGATTAATATTAAAAAAATATTTGACTTAATTATTTAATTAATTATTAAAAATTATTATTATAATAAAATAATAATAAGAAAAAATAATAAACTTTTATTATTAAAATATTTTAAATATAATATTATATTATAAATATATTATATAATATATTAATATTATATATATTTATAAAAT